>JAABNY020000136.1:8545307-8567049 GCA_015164015.2 Brevimyrus niger
AAATGCTAATGGTGGCAGGGATAGCAAACAGGACACTGTTGTTTAGCTTCCCCTGAAGTTCAAAAGGTCTCTCCAGCAGACCTAAAGACCAGCCTCTTCTCTCAAACCCTAAATGTAATATTGAGGGAATTACTGCTTAGTAGCATCACTAATTCAACCGCAATGTCTCTTAATTAGTCCTTTATTGTCCCTCATGGGGATTTTTAAAAAAAAAAATTTTTACACCTCCCTCAACTTGCTCTATGTAGAGTAAGCTGTCTGTGAAAGGTAGCCACCTGTTGGGGCACCCAGGGAGCTGGGGGTTAAGGGCCTTGCTCAAGGACCTGCATGCTGAGGCTGGGTTTGAACCGGCAACCTTGTGGTTACAGGTACACAGGCTTAGCCCACTGAGCCACACACTGCCTTTAGGATTCAAACTTTTTTGCTTCTTTTATTTAAAGTGAAAGTCCATAGACCGCTGATCTAGAAATTTAGCACCAGTTACAGTCTGAGGTACTAATCATCTTCTTGTGTCAGAAATAAGCATAAGATTTGCCTTTTTCCATGGTAACTTGAAATTTGATTCATTGCTCTGGTGTGTTCAATGAAATGTGAGCATCCAGTCAGGAATGGTGAACAGAACCACAGAAACAGGTGGGCCAGTGGAGATTCTGTGTGGGCTGCAGGTTTAGCAAATGGTGGAGAGGGACACACGCAGGGGAAACTCCCAGGGGGGGTCGTGTGGAGGCTGGCAGGACACATGGTCAGGGCTGAGAGACGAAACGGACGTAAATACTCATGGGAGCTGTGGGATTGGGCACTCGGCCTTGGTCACCCAACTGGTCATCTGCCTTTGCTTACTCGAGCATGACAGTTTAACTCTAAGGATGTGTCCATCTTCAAAACACGTTCTTCAGATTCTCTGCTCTATGGAGGGGCGGGGCCAGGTATGCGTAAGCAGAGCTGCCATTGGTTAAAAAAGAAATCCAGGATGTCAGTGTAGCCTGGGGTGTTTTAGTCTGATAAAAACAACACAGGAGTTTGTGAATTGTCCCTTTGTTGCTGCAGAAAGAAATATTTTCTGATATGGAAGACCACAGGTAGCCTCCATCTTGCTGAGTATTTACTGGAAACGCATAGCTTTTGATTCACAATTGACGTGAATGTAGTTAGGAATGAAATTAGGTTGCATGGAAATTTTTTGCGGAGCGGCTCCAAAGCTAACATGTGTCCTGCATTATTAACGAGAATAATTTACCCCGGAGCCGGTATTCGCTGGGATCGGCCATGTTCATGGGCCGTACGCGCAGGCCCCTCCTCAGTGGCTGACTGTGTCACCTCGCTGGCACCACTGTTGGGGCCTTGATACCCAGACAGCGTGACGGTGAGGTGACGGGACTGAATGCTGATTCCGGCCGCCCGTCCCTGTACGGTGTCCCTGCCGTTTCACGTCGCCCATAAGGAAGGCCACACCCAAGAATACCCTCAGAACATCGGCTGGAATAGCTCAGTTACAGGGTTTATGTTTTTAACCCGGGTGATGTGTTCTGGTCTGAAACACCTGGGTGCTGAAAGCCCAGGCGATGCTCACAGTTTCAGTGGGGTGGGGAGCAGACTTTCCTCGCCCACCTAACCATCCATCCACTGGTTACCGTTCCAGAGGAGCCTGAGTCGGACCCTGAATGGGAGGCCAGTCCCTCACAGGGTGCCTAGATATAGATTTACTAGCAGTTTTCAATCTTTTATTTTTATTTTTGCAAGACGGCTTTCATTCTGAATGTTGGCTATTAGCTGCATTCCCAGTCTTCTTAATTGTGGTTTGGGAAATCATCATATCTCTATTACCACTTCCCTTTTACTCTTTTAAGTGTCCTGTGAGTTTCTCAGCCGCCTGGATCTGGGAGTTGGTTTTTGACCAAACCTTTTCTCTTTATTATTCAGCTACCTCTATGTGTCTGTCACATTAAACGGGGTGGGGGGGGGGGGGGGGTGAAGCTTGGGCATGCCAGGGAGGAATGTGCGGACTGTTGCTCACTCTTTTCCCTCCGTGCTTCTGTTGACAGAGAAGGTGTTTTTGTCAAGGTACAGAGGCGGTGAGTTTTCACAAGCGAAAGGGTAAAAAAACAGGAAGTAATCTGAGACAGTCGGAAGGAAGAGGTCAGAGGACTCATGCCTGTGTTACTGCCGCTCGTGTTTTTTAAAACAAGGAACGAGGTCACGGCTGTCAGGTGTTCAGGCCGTCACCCCACGGCAGACTGTAGCCCCACGACATGTGATTAGACAGTTAAGCAACGAGCACACCTCCCATTTTTGAGCAACACACAAGTGTGTCAGTGGACCTGGAGCAGTTTGCTCATTCTCTGTGCCACAGAAGTCACGGGCTTTATCTATGCCCCAGATGTTTGCACGCAGCAGGTTTTCACCGGGACTCCAACTCTCCCACTTTCATTTTTAATCTGCCCCTAAGTGAAAGTGGCTCCCTTATCTGTATTCTCGCCAAGAAAAATTAACAGAGGATAAACAGCAGGTGCTCGTCTTTCCTAGGGCTGCTGGGCTGTGGACTGTGGGCTGGGATACTGGTGACTGGGATGTTAGTTGCCCTCACTGGATGTTTGAACCGAATAGGAATCTAAAGACTCACTCGCGCGATTTTGCTAGACTTTACGCTTTCATGCCACTTGCAGCTTGCAAATGACATGCAAATGCAGAAGGGGATTCTTGGCCGTCCCACCACAGAATCGCGTTTCTCTCATTTTCAAGTTTCTCTGTGACTCGAAAAGGCAATGAAGAAGCAGAATCTAACATTTATAATATATAATATAATATAATGTTTATCAGGATTTCTCGTCGAAAGTGATATATGAGCGAGAAAAGCTTGAGGATGCAGAGTCGGCGGGCAGCCCTGGAGCAGCTGGGGTTAAAGGCTTTGTTCAAGGCCGCAAGAGTAATAAGGTTTCTCTGCCGGCTGTGTATTTAAGCTTTCTGGACATGGACAGCTAATGAGAGGGGCTATGATGCCTCCGCAGCTGCACATGGATCAGATGGTCACTGGCTCAATTCCCGCGGCTGCCGCAGTTATATAAATATGACTCTCGATTGATCCCTGTGTGGAAATTCTCACGCCCCCTCCTGTTCCTCGTGACACATGTAAGTGAGAGTAAAGCTTGGCAGTGATGGGCGGCCACCTGCCACAGGATCCGGGGCTCAAACCACCAGCCTCCTGATCACCGCCATGGAGGCTTAGCCCAACTGAGCCACAGGCTTTGGGCTTTGAACAAGGCCCTTAACCCCTACTGCTTCAGGGACATTGCTCTCTGAACCTCGCTTTGGACAAAAGCGTCTGTCAAATAAAGGTCACATCAGGAACACTTCCTTCCTTAAAATAACAAGCAAATATTAGAACTGAGTGGTTTATAGCAGACATAGTTCATACCCTGTGTAAATCTCTGTATACATATATATGCAGAGTCACACAAGCATCACAGGACACCCACATGCATACAGTCCTCTCAGGACGTTCACAGCCGCACAGCCGGTGTGTGAAACATCCAGCTCACTACCAGTTAAATCTATACATTCCTGGAGGCCACGGCTCTGTCACATGCGAATGACCAGTCTACACACTGTTAGGACCCCTGTCCCTGGTCCAGGCTGGTGTCGGGTGATGCAGGGGAAGAGGGGCCAATGTCTGCCCTTCTTGGAAATATATGGCCAACCTTAATTTTATTTACTTATTTTCTGCTGCTGGTGACCTGAAGAGGGTTGTGTTCATGTTCTATTTGAGTAGCCAAGGGGTTGGGGGGGGTGGGCTTGGCGAGATCAGGCTCCTGTTTGTCATCTGGGATTGGTGCCGAGTCACGAGACGGAGTAGCATGCGGACAGCCATACGCACACACACACGCGCACACGCACGCACACACACACGCACACACGCTCACAAACGAGAATTCCAAGTCCGTTAAAAGCTTGGCTCATGTTCTCTTGGGTTCTTCCTCTCAGCTGATCGTTGTGTTCTGGATATTTACTCCTGTCGTCCTGCTGCCAGACCACAGCGATGAACACCTCAAGCGTGCAGCATCGCCAGCCGTCCCTTAAGCCGAATCCCGCTTTTAACTCCTGCTCACAGCTGAGTTCCAGGATGACTGTGGTTTCGAGGCTGCCTCTCTGGAGGTGCTAAGAATCACGGCTGATTCCTATTTATTTCTTTCTTTTACTGTTCTTTATTTCTTAATTTCTATTTCTTTTCTCTGTTCTTTACTGTTCCTGAAACCGCCAGGCACCGCTCACATTACCCCTTCTTTCATTCTTTTTTTTAAAGGCGTCCTCTTTGTTCCACATGCTTATCAGTAACTAATGAGGCCTGATTTTCCCTGCTAAGTGCCTTTTATCGTCAGGTACCTTGTCAGGCAGGGGAAACACGGAGAAAATGTAAATGGCCGAGAGAAAGAATCCCCCCTTTTCCTGGCTTTTAAAACATTACGATCGTTCAGAAGAGGGGAAGCAGATTTCATTTAATGCACCTTGGCTTCCAAAGTGCTCGGACAGCGTTTTTTAAATTTTAAGTTGTTAAAGATGTAGTAAAACTTAAAATAAATAAAAAATAAAAATCTGCTTCTCAAGGGCTGTGCGGAGTCCTTTTAAGTTACTTATTTGCCCGTAGCACAGCGATTATGGACCTGATCATGTGATCATAAAGTTTGAAGTTCAGGTTCCAGATTGTACTGTAACCCTAACCCCATTAAGGTGCATATGACTGTTTCATTGCTAGATACATTCTAATGGGTTATCCATCTGCTAACCCTGTTCCCGGTCCAGTCTGAGGGCTATCCCAGGCACTGGCAGACAGCGTCTCAGCCAACACGGAACCTTCCTGGAACTTTAGTCAATGTTCCGTCTTCTCCGAGTTGGCAGAAAACCTTCTTACTGTGATTTATTTCTGTGATTTACATTGTTAACAAAAGTTATGTCAATGTCAGCATGATAAAATTACCTGAACATATTTTCAATGCAATTACTGTTGAAAAATTTTATAACAATGTATTTAATGAAAGTGCTATATGTGCATATTACAAACGTGCTGTTCTGCTTTGAACTTATGACCTTTGGCATATAAAGCCACATTGTTACCCGCTGTTCTATCACACCCTCCATCTGTGTTTTTGTTATTATTTTTAGTTGTTCCCTTTGTAGAGTTTGGTAAACATTCCTAGAACTAACAACTGTTACCGGTGATCAAACATAAGGCTGGGGTACCTGCACTGGGGTGGGTTTCCTGAAGCCTCCTGTCGTTCACAAGTTCTGTCTTTTAACGTAGAACTTACTGACGACGTTGCGTTAAGAAGGTTTCAGGGACACTTACCCCTGGATGCCATTGTCTATTTGGGGTTGCCAGTTAGCCTAACTGCATGTCTTTGGACTGTGGCTGGAAAGCCATGCTTCTAGAGGAGATGATGTACAGCAGAAGTGAGATTCGATCCTTCAGAATCTCCGGAGGTGTGACGTGACGGTACTGAACCTGCTTTGACAAAGAGTACCGCAGAATTTTATAGGGAAGTGATACGAAGAATGACGAGAAGCAGACTGCCGCATCCTGGTCGTGACGCTGCGATTCTCTCCCTTCCAGGCTCCGTCGGCAGCATGGGACAGTTCTTTGGAAAGCAGACCCCGCATATGGAGAAGGTAGGGATGCTCCGGGAAGGGCGGGGGAACGCCGGCTTGGCCTTCCCAGTCGCATTTCACGTAGGGCTGTTGTTTTGGCGAATCGCATCAAAAGTCTCAGCTGCTATCTGGCGTGTAAATTCAGCAGCAGCTGAGAGCTGGGCCCAGGGACCCAGTGCCCCACACCGGCTCCTGCTCCTCAGCTGCTTGTGGATGAGGAGCAGGGTGATATGGCCACATGTTCCACTCTCCTGCATCTTCATATCCCTGTGTCAGCCTTGCCAGCAGGGGGTACCCTCACCCAACACCAACACGACAGACCCACTGACGGGCGGAAGCCAGTCACCCACCCTGAGATGCATGGGACCCGCCTGTCCTTCCTTTTTTCTTTTTGTAAGAGGTCCTGCACGCATGTTTTTCTCCCTCCTTCTCAGCGTATCCTAGCAACGGCTCTCATTTCCAGCAGCCCCAGAGAGCACGATCTCTGACTCCGGAACATTCCCGCTCAGCACGTTTTTTTCCCCCCCCAATAGAGTCCCTTTGTGCTGTTGGTTCTGATTGCTTCTCTTGACTGTTGGCTATATTAGCTGCCCCCCCCCCCCCCCACCCATACACAGAATAGGAATTGCATAGCTGTGCAGGTACAACAGCGCTATTATAATGTTAAAAATAATGACTTTTTAACAAGCCTAATTTAGAAACCTTGCACCTGCACATCCTCTGCCCCTTTTTCTGTTCCTCTTATCAGCGTGTCATTCTGAAATGGTCACGCGCATCATCCCATGTTGCCTCAGTGTTCTGTCCAAGCATTTGGTTTTTCCTGATTAGCTAATGTTAGAAAGGCATTTTAGCAGGTGAGGATACACTTGTTTTTGCCGGGATCTTAATTCTGTGACCTGTTTTTATTTCCTGATTTTAGTGAGGTGCTTATTTATTTATTTTTTTGCTCTGGGGACAATTTCACTGCCTTTTTAGGTGACCACTCTGCTGGTCACTGCTGTCAACAAGTAAGAAGTGTTCTTAGTCACAAGAAGGATGCCGCTATTGATTCCCAGGCCGATGCCAAGCCACCCCTCCCCCCCCCCCATTGCCAGGCAGCGGCACGGCCGACCAAAAGGACAGAGCCTCAGATCGGGGGGCCAGACGTGAGCAGAGCTGAAACTGCAGTCCAGTCTGTGAAGTCGGCCTTAATCACGGAAAACGGGCAAATGAGAGGGCAGCTCATTTCCGACAGTCTGCCGGCCGCAGCTGCACATTTAGGGCTCAGCCCTGCTCCAATCCCCCCCCCCCCATTCTCAATGCTGTATTGTGTCATGAAAGGTAAGAGATGTAGAGGGGGGGAAATGAAGGTTTGGCTACAGCCCTGGAGTGCTGGATGACCCTTTCTGCTTCCCTTCTCGGTTTCGAAAGTGCTCCTCCCTTTGACTCCAAAAGTACCTTTCGATAGCGAACAAAAAAATGAAAGGTGTAGAACACTGCATGGAAACGTAATCCGGGCAGGGACCTTGATCTTCCCTGACATCTTTCTGAGGCTCTTGGAGCTGGGAATGGTACTGATGGGGGACACTGGGGAGCAAGGTGTACCCACCTAGTGCCCCGGGGAGCAGGGTGTCCCTGCCTAGTGCCCCCCCGGGGAGCAGGGTGTCCCTGCCTAGTGCCCTGTGCTTCCCAGGACAGTCAGAAGATGGATGGCTCTTAGAAATTCATCCCACCAATGGGGGCCTGTTACGCTTTGTTTGTGACCAATGACAGTAGTTCATAGATGAGCTGCTGCAGTCGGCGTCTCATGGGCACAAGCTGAGAGATGCTTGCTGTTAAAAATCTGTCCCAGACAGGAATCTGCCCTTCAGGCCGACAGCCACCCTACATGGGCCCGAGAAACCTGCCACAGAACATTCTAGAAAGTTCTGGAATTCTGCAGGGACTGCAGTTCCACAGTAAAGAGCATATTTAGGGACTGTATTTATAAGCTAAATAAATTCTGTCTGCGCGGCGACTAATAGATAACGGAAACAGGATAATCAATATCACAGGCGCCCATGGATATATTAGATCAACCAAACTGGGCATGTTTAGGTTCAGACCCCCAGCAGACTACTAATGATCCGTTTGCTTACTTGGGAACTTCAGATTGTCACGTGTGTGTGATGCAGTGTAGCGGTAATAAGTAACATGACAGAAAGACGGCGTGCGTTACACACCGTGGCAAACAAATCACACATTAGTGTTGTTTTTCCTGCCCTGCTTTCTGTTGTGTGGGATCTAAGCCACCAGTTTAAAGAAGAATAAAATAAACAGCCAGTTGAGGGGGGTAAAAGGTACAGTATGTGCTTATGTAATGAAATGGATTTCGTTATTATTATTTTATTGTGATATGGAGATACACAGTAGTAGTATGTACAGAATCTCTGTTAAATGACACGCCTAAAAGTGTGGCAGCTCTTCAAAATTCTGTTCCGATCTTCTGTGAAACCGGCTGTTTCTGCATGCAGGCTGGCTGGCTAGGCCCCACCTCCTCCAGTCTCACGGTGCTCAGACCCTCGGGGTCTGAATCCGAATATCTGCAGGGGGTCCGAGGCAGCAGGACGACATCTCCCCAGAGTCACAGCTCTGAAATGGTGGCGTCGTTTGTGATTGGCATTTAAGATCACAGGCCGGGTCTCCCCACTGTTCTTGCCATGTATAAATCAGTTGATTTCTGGTATGGTAGACTTCCTGTCTTTCGACATGGGGTTTCCCCTCACCAGAGGGCTGAAAATCAGGCAGGGTTGGGGGTCACATCAGACCCTTGGCCTTGATGAACACGTCGAGTGTCCTGATTGGTTTTGGGCTGCTGGAGGGTGAAGCTAACAAGCTCCTTCTCTAAACTCAAACCGTCCCTGATATGCACTGGGCAGGTTGGTCCACTGATTCTAAACTTTTTAAAAATGTCATCTCACTCAGTAAATCTCACATTTATTTTAAGTTTCCTGTCAGTCATTTTAATAGTGCTGACCTAAATTGACACAGGTTTTCACAATTGGTGCAGGGTCTTTGATGTAGTCATTTGTCACGGGTTCGACAGCAACAACCTGAATGTCTGATGAAGTTCGGGAAATCTCATATGTTCAGTGATGGAATTATTGATTTCTTCCAACGACTCTCGGTATGAGATTAGTCCTTCAGGAGAAGTACAGTGAAACGTATGGATTACTTGCGGCATTTTCTGTTTCTTTCGTCCTGCATCTCCCTCTCTGTTTTGAAATGCCGGACGAGGTGTTTGGGAGGTACAAAGGAGGAGCTTCCTGCCCTGCTTCCTGTTCCCGGGCAGCTCCACGTGACCCTGGCAACACCCCCCATCTGATGCCTCTCCGAGCCATTGGATGCCACCTTCATCTATTAGGCCATGTGTGTCATTTTTGGATCATGTCCCCTGTGAGCTCAGAGCTGACTCTGTCTTTGCAGGGAGAGGGTCGGGTTCCTCTACTGAGTCGTAGTCAGTACCACTTGGCATTGGAGAACCTTTCTCATCAAGGAGATTTGTGGAAGCTCATCTTCAATATCCTAAGAACCAGAGTAGAGCCTAATCCAGTTGGTTTCTATGGCATTCCCACTCATTTCTCAATTCTAGAACTTCCAGTTGGGTTCAGAGACACAATCTACACCAGTCTGGGCTGTGGACGTGCTCTGGGTCGGACAGAATGCACAGCAGTGACGCCACAGTCTCGGGTCTCTCCCTGAACTGTAATTCAGCGTCTCCAATAGGACGTCCCTCAGGGAGGAACCTCGTACCTTTTTGCTGTGTGTGGTTTGGGATGGTTCTCCTCCGACAAGCCTGAGACATAACAGCACAAACACAGATCCTCGCTCAGAACCTTGCGTGGGCACCATCCCGCCGGGAGCCCTGATTAGCCTCTGAGATTTACCGCTTCACTTTCCCCAGTTGTTTCCCTTTGCTTCCGTGATTTTTAACAGCATGTAATGCTCTTCATTGATGTCGGGACATCAGCCTCTGCCTTCAGTTGATTTGTAGCACTGTGTAAATGGCAGGCACCTTGGTGGGTCCACTCTGCTGAGCACATGACCTCCCTGCACTACCCAGGGATGTTTTGGCGCGTAAACAGGATGGTGAAAATGCAGACTGGCAATTTTGGTGAATGTCAGGCTGTGGTGATTTCATTGTTATCGTTTTTATCATTGTCGTTATAATCATTATCATTGTCGTTATCATCGTTATCATTGTCGATATCATCGTTATCATTGTCATTATCATTATCCCCCCGAATTCACAGAAGACTGTATTTATTTACTTAGCAGATCCCCAAAGTGTCTGAAGTGAGTGTCAGAGAGGAGAATCACACAGTGTCCCTGCAGCCTTTAAGGGCCTTGCTCAAGGGCCAAATGGCAACATGATTAATCTGTGCTTGATCTGTAACTCACAAAGTCACACATTACCTTTGACCCCAGATTCATAGCCTTACACACCCAAGAATTGTCTATTTTAGTTGGTTGTTTCTCTAAAACTTAAAACCTATGAGGAAGTTTTAAGTTCCGCCTATTGCCTGCTTTTACCTACAGAGCAACGGTTAAGGTAAATGAATCTAACCGTGTTATCAGAGGTGTCCTCTAAGCAGAATAATTAGCAAACGGAATAAGCCTTTTCTCTTTTGTTTGCCCTGCTTGCTAGTTGTGTGATATTTCTGTATGAAGCATAAATCAGCTCTACTTCCTGTTTTCCATTAGTGCTGTCATTCTTTAGTGCCCTGTGGAGGCCACCGACAGGAAGTGGGGGATTTAAGCGTGTCGCGCTCTAACGTGCAGGTATCTGTAGATCAGCCTGCTTAATTCCAATTCTTTTTGTTCCGCTCTGAAATAACATTACATCGTGTCAGCCGCATTAACAGTCAGCCCAGGCTCGCTCCCGGGCGGGATGAGCGCCGGAGAGAAGACTGCATGCATACGGACACGGCGGTAGTGGCAACCCAAGACTATTCCCTCCATTTTGAGACGCAGTTAAGGAACTAGTTAAACAACTGGCCTCTCGCGATGGTTTCACAAGCCCAGAAAGTTCAAAAACCTTTTGGACATTTGGAACCAGAGCAAAGCCAAGTCATCCTCCACAGAACGTTATCGCCTCCCGGACATGCGGTGGAGTGGGCGCGTTTGCTGAGGACCACGACGTACCTTTCATGCACCATTTCACACAGTTTACTTCGTTCCCATACGGGCTAAAACTCAGCCTATGGCTTTTAAAAGTGGGTGGTCTGGAAAGAAGAGCCTGGAGCCTCTGAGCAGAGACCGCCCACGTGTACCGCGCATGTGCGCAATTTGCACAATATGCGCATTTCTAAATATTCATAAGGAGGGTATTAGTTCTTGGAGTGGGTGTCAGGTTCCCATCACCTGCCAGGCCTTGTTTATCTGCCTCTGCCATCCGTAATTGCAGAAATGCGTTTGAACAGCCTTCCCGTAAAGGTTGCTGCTGTTGTCATGGTGACCCCGGCCTGGTGGGCGAAGGTGGGCGGCTGGCGGACGTATGACATCAGCAGAGTCTGCCTCTCGAGAGCATGTGTGCGTGTGTGTGTGCACTCTTGAAGGGCTGAGCCGCGTGTGCGTGTGTTATTGCGTCTCTCCATGGCTTTGTCGTCTTTTGTCCATTACTTTCCAAAAGCTTTTTTAAAATTTTGCAAAAGTCTGGTAAATATTTTAAGTTTATGAAACTATAAAATAACATGCCTTAATTTGCTTAATGAGTGGGTAGTATATACTGATGAGGTCATATACATGCAAAATGCATCCTGCCTTAGGTAGACTCCAGTGAGAGTCTCTCTGATTGGATGCTAACTGTGTCCATCAGGCAGCCTGGCCTTTGGGATTTCAGTTGCAAGTGTGTGCCCGCCCCCTGTGCTGGCCCAATACTTGTGGCATGCAGTCCATCTGTGTGTCTGTCACACATTGTCACCCACATTCAGCCAGAGTAGTAAATCAAATCTGTAAGGATTAAGCGTTGATGAAAGGTGCCGTGGACCAGCGGGTGAGGGGGATGGTAACCTAACCCAGCACCTTTCTCTCAGAACCTCTCTTATTTTCCTTATTATTAGTTTTATTATGATTGCGTGGCAGTAAGAAGGTAGAAAGGCAGTGTGTGTCTCATACTGCAGCAGCCTGCTTCCAATCACCTGATTAGCACGTCATCTATCTGCCCCAGACCTGCGTTTCCCACAATCATCTCCCTTTGACCTTTGCACTCAGAGTCAGCGGATCCCTGACAACAGGGTGCGTCATCCTTAGACGGCTGCCTGTTTCGTTGGTCAGCCCCTCGTCGGTGTCGCTGTCATCAGGCTGATTGCGGGATTAGCATCGGAGCACGCTGCTCTAATGCGGAGTCTGGCATCCTGAGTCCTCCGACACGCTGAGCGACAGAGAAATCTCCAGAGCAGGCTTGCACAGATCCAACGTGTGACCTTTGACCCCTGCAGACTGCGCCACACGGGAGTCTATCTATCCCGTCATTTACCTTTGGCAAAAATCTCAGCTGCATGACTGACGACTTTCTGCGTTCTCGGGCTTTTCCCCAAAGAAACTTGGCTTGCAGTGGTAGAATTTATTCCGCTCAGTCGTAACTGTATCCGTCCACATACACATGGTATTCTTTTTAACAGCGGTGCCCCCGCAGGACAGCCAGGGCTAATGGTTAAATTATGGCTCCGGAAAACAAATTGGCGAAGATGCCTGTGGCCTCGGAAGTGACCTTCGTCAGGCCCCCAGCAGAGGTCTCGTGGGGGTTCCGGTCTCCCCAAATTACAATGCATTTCAGTCAGCACAGTCATCAGGGGGAAGCATATTTTATTTTAAAACTCCCAAAGGACTTTCAGATTCATCTCCATGACCTTAAAATGCTGCATCTTTACTTTTCAGTTGTACCCTCTGATTCTTGTCATTACCACGGGAGTTTTACGGTTTCCTCCGCACGGTTTCCCCTCCGACGTCGCCGGTTTAACGCTCTGAGCTCGCAGCTGCAATGGCATGCGGTGGCTGCCAGATCCGCAGCCGCGTCTGCAGAAGTCCGCCGTGCCCGGCGTCGCAGGAAACACGCGTGACTGTCAGTTTCATGTTTTTAAGTGCGGGGGAGTACAGCCAAGCTTGGGGCTGTCCTGCGTTACATCAGCAGACGGTTTAAACGGTGTCCCATGTGTATGTAGTAACCCAGAAAATTATTCCAACAAACATCATCTTTGTCCGTTGACTAGAGGAACAGCACATATACAAACAGAAAGTTTCAGGGGGACAAAATGTCACCTTTAAGCAAATTAGGAAGTAAATTTGGAACATGTGTAGCTGTTGGGGAGGGAAGTACAGGGCTGGACACCTGAACCTGAACTCTTCAAGCCCAGTTGTGATTGGTCCGTTTTCCAGGACACCTCCATGAACATGGATGAACTGACTCAGACTTTGTCAGGTTCCGGATGGACTCGTCTGAACCTTCCCAGAGCACACTGTGGCTTTCTTTCCAAAGACATAAGAAACATCCAACCATCCATTATGTATACCGCTTTATCCGCCTGGGTTGCGGGGAAGCTGGAACCAATCCCGGCAGCTGTGAGAAGGCAGTGCTTACAAACAGTGTGGACAGAAAACGGGGACTGATTCTGATGGCTGTGATCCATGTCGCATGCGGAGAGGAGGGCTGCATGCGATAAGAGATTACAGGACGTTTACAGACACCCCCACATCACACCCAAGTGTGCCGAGTAAGTTCCGTGGCCCATGCGAGCACTGTGATCGCGATGTGACATCATCTCAAGCAGGGACCACTCTACAGGCGTGGGAGGCCGACATGAGGAAACCCTCTAAAGAGGTTAAATCTCACAAAGCTGCCAACCCTGACAACATCTCGTCCTGCGTCATGGAAGCCTGTGCAGGGCAGCCGTCGTAGGTGTACTCCAGTGTCTCCAGCAAGTGTCGGTCTGTTATGTGCCATGCCGTTGTTCTTCAAGAAGGCCACCATCATGCCTCTGCCAGCAAAAGCTCCCTAAATAACTTCTAAGCTGTTATGCAAGTCGCTCTCACTAAGGGCGTCTGCCAAATGCCGAGGATGTAAATGTAAATGACTACGGTCTCAACGGTTTAACCTTTATAGTTCTGAAGTGTCGTGCACTAACCATCACATGCCCACAATCTTGGATTCATTCCAGCGCACATTCCCGCATAACATATCCGTGGATGATGCAATCTCACTCGTCCTGCACACTGCCCTCGGGCATGTGGAAAAGGGCGTGTACATCAGGATGCCGTTTGTTGACTTCAGTTTGGTGTTTAACGCTGCTCAGCCATCCTCCCTGTTGTCAAAGCTAAGAGACCCTGGTCTGATCTGGTCTCCTTGAGGATGGATGTTTGAACATATAAACCCCAAACAGCGAGAACTGGCAACAGGAGTTTCACAAAGCCGCCTCCTCAGCTCACTGTTTTGCAGTTTGTTCACCCAAGACCATATGGCAAAGTGGGAGGGGAAAGGCATCATCGAGTTTGTTGAGGACACCCCCATGATTGGCCTTATAACGATGATGTGGCTACTGAAAAGAGGGAGGAAAAACCTGAATGTATGCTGCCGTGAAAAGCAACTTTTCCCTGAACTTAAAGAAGACAAAGGAAATAATCGTTGACTTCAGGACGACCAGAGGCCTTCACCTCTCACTACTCCAGAATGGATCTCCTGTAGAGAGAGCCAGCAGCTTCAGGTTCCTGGGCGTCTAGATCACAAACTCCCTCTCATGGTCTCTAAACATCAGCCGTATTATCAGCTGAGGATGTTCTTCCTGAGGAGGCTGAAGAGCTTTGGGTTGGGACCCAAAATCTTGATGAACTTCTCTCACTATACCATTGAGAGCATCCTGACTGCATCATGATGTGGTTGGGTATCCTAACCGCGTTGGACCTCGGACTACCGCAGAGAACTGTCCGGACAGCTTCAAACATCTCCAGCACAGAACTTTCACAGCTAACATCAATCTACATCCCCTGCTGCCAGAAGAAGTCATCATCAGGCATGGCAGCCACCCAGCTGACACTCTCCTGACCTTCCTGCCCGCTGGGAAGCGTGTCCAGTGCAGCGTTCCCTGCACCACCCATTTAAGAGACGGTTTCTGCCCTTAAGCCATCGGGTCATAAAAACATGTACCTGTCCACCCTATTGTATTTTCCAACACTTTATAGCCATGTGACGACAAGTGGTCTTTATTCTCATACCATTCATATACAGGCCATACATAAGTATAAGGTTGTACAAGGGAGCATTGCCCTAGGAACCACAATAGATAGCAGGGCTGTTCAATTCAGGCCCTCGATTCCCAAATCCAGGCCTTGTTTTCAGTTCCCCCAGGCAGTTGTTTAATAATTACTGATTGATTGGCCAGAGGCTTCACACCTGGCTCACAGGTGAAGGGAGGCTGGAAAAGGGTAGGGGGCCAGTGGTCACAATACTTAACGTGCAAAAACAAACAAATTAGGTAGCTGGATACGAAGGTTTATGTACATACTACAATGTGTATGTATGTCAACACGAAGTAAGACAGCAGATTACGGGGAGGGATAACCAGTGCTGTGTCTGAGTCCGCCTTGGTCAGGTTTGAGTCGAGATCAAGTCCTACAAGGGGTTCAGTGTGCGACCCAGAGACGGTGCAGCAGAATGAGTGCGTGGAAGAACACAAGTTCAATTTGAGACAATTAATCTGAATTCAAAAACTGTACATTGCAGACTAAACAAATATCTGAAAAATGTCCATGTATTTTTTATGATCACCTAATAAGACTTGAAAACAAGTACAAAATAAATGTTTTGTCAGGCACTAATGTAACAGAAACACCAGAAACTCCATTGCATCATGAAGTAATTAGTCATTTCATTGTACCATGACTGTACCCTGCTGAACGCATTTAAATTTGGTTCTTGGACATATACAAAGTGTCTTTCAAATTTTTTTTTTACTTAATCTTTAAAAGTGCCCACACAGTGGCAGATCTCCCTGAAACACTATTAGTGTTAGCAGTGGTGATTGGGTTTCTCTGCACTATAAGTCACGCCACCATTTGCCTCATGAGTAAGACCTTGAAACATGCCTACTCTAGGGGCTCCGGGCTGTGACTGACCCTGTGATCTGATCCCAAACTTCACTCTCATCTGTATTTCTCTGTCGCAGGGGTGGGCAGTCTTACCCAGAAAGGGCTGCAGTGTGTGTGGGTTTTCGCTGCAACTCCATAATTAGATTGCTAATTAGAGGACTGATAGGCCCTTTGCGGGTAAGATTGGGCGCCCCTCATCTGACACGTGAGCAATATGAAAAAGAATTTCCAACATGGGGATTAATAAAGTAGAATAATGATTATCATTATTATTATTATTATAGTATTATAAGACATTAGCCAGTTAGCCCGATAGCTATCGGTAGATTGCCATATAAAGTTAGATTGCCACAATGTTAAAAAACACTGAAGCTAATGTAAGAAGTCCTGGGGGGGGGGGTACTATGGCTGAATACTGCAGGCTGCAGACATGTGCTACGGATTCAGATTTTAAGTCACAAGTGTTCAAGACAGGAGCAAAAGTTCACCTGAGTGTGTGACAAGGTCGAGTCCAATTAGTGATCAGTGCCAGTCCGGGAGGGCGGAGTCAGAGCCCTGCGGAATGCTTCGAGGTTACGTTCACTGTCCTGACAGCCTCGGGGGAGAAGCTGTTGCTGAACCTGGCAGAACCCGTACCTTCTGTCTGACGGCAGCGCTGCTGCATGCCTATGTCACGCAAAGCTACCCCAGGCCTGGACTGCACCACGCTCGTCGTCAAAGTCAGCGCTGCATGCTATGCACGTGCAGTTGTCGCATGGCAAGGATCGCAAAGAGGCCGTTGATAAGTTACGCTAAGACAAGAAAACGGCATGCTTTGCAATTTTAATGATTATTTTCAGGACTATCTAAGGTTTAAAAAAATCACTTTTGCATGTGCTCTGCATGCACTCTCTCAGCCAATCATCATCATTTTCATCCCTGCTGTTCAGCTCACTCAGAATGTGGCACTCTGTGAGCAATTTAGCAAAAATGAGTGAGGAGGAGAAAAGAATAAAAAATAATTTGAATTCCATAGTACAGGGTTCTTCAACTCTGGACATCGATTCCAAATCCAGGCCTTGTTTTCAGTTCTCCCAGGTAGTTGTTTAATAATTACTGATTCTGATTGGTCAGAGGATGCACTCCTGACTGACAGGCAAAGGAAGGCTGGAAAACCAGCAGTGCTCAGACCTCGAGGACCGTGATTTGAATAACCCTGCCGTAGTATATTGATGAAAAAAACTAGTGATTTTCTCTGCACTGTTTTCTGTTGGTTCGTGCAGCTCACAACCACCACTTATTATGCAGCTTCTGTTGGTAGAGAATAACAGGTGCTATTTTATTTTAGCTTATTTTGGGTCAATTTTTTACTTTTTTGTTATGTGAATATCATAATATTCATTGCAGAAAATCAAATATCGCAATGATTTTTTTCCCCCAAAAGCATGCAGCTGCAGTCATCCCCACATTGCAATGCTTAAGTCTGTTCATTGCTTATTATGCTGTATTTTATTCTTATAACGCACACTTATCCTGCACCGTCATGTCCAGCATTGCATCTTGCCCCCACCCCAGCCCCCCCTTCCCCACAACTGTTGCCCAAGAATTTCACAATGTTCCCTGAATGTGTCACAAAAAAAAACTTGAAACCTGAACTTTAAATTAAAAGACTCCTGGAACATCAGTTTCCTTTTGATACAGCCAGCCATGTCACGGATGGTAAAATACCAGAGGCTCCCTTGTTACCGTAGCGATCTGGACAAACAGGTAGATGAATACGTGCCATGTTTATCATGACGGTCAGACAGAATGGATTACTGGGAGTGCTAGAGGAGGTAGGGGGGAGGGGGGGCGCGCTGAGGGGGAACTGCCCTGGTTGCTATGGTTTCCCATCTCATTTTCTTTTTTTCTTTTTTTTTTAGACTTCGGTTCCTCAACCCGGAGCAAGCCAGCCCTCGGAAAAAGCAGATGACGACAACGAGGTTTTTGGTAAGTAGCTCGTCCACAGTACACTGAAGAATTACCGGGGAGCTCTGGATGGAGCGTCCGTGTGCTGCGGCGCTGTAAAGCACCAGTAGGGGGCGACAGCTAGTTGCCTCCTGTGTTGACGTATTGGTAGCGTGTCAGAATGCCATCCTCCCTTTGATTAGTGGTGCTGTACCTACTTAGATGAGGGTTCCCTGGGAGCAGACCAGCTGATGCAGCCCCCCAGACCTGTAAAACCGAAACAGTCTCCTTAAAAAAACATAAAGTAAAATATTAAACTGAAGCTACTTTAGATAAGAGAATAAATAAATAGTCACTTTGAATCTCACATGATTCATCTCATGATTCACAGAGATTTTAATTAGTCCGAAAAGCACAATTTTTCCGGTTTATATTTTTATTTTTATATAATCCCTTCCCCCATCCTCTCTTCCCTTTTTTGCCACCATCCCCTGTGTATTGTCTGGATTTTGACAATTTTCCTTTCGTTTTCGATTGTTGTTCTCGTGCTAAGCCTGCGTGTCCCGCCATTCGATTCCGCAGGGCCCTGGGCCAGTTCATCCACCATTTCCAACGCAATGTTTCGTTTAGCTTGATTATGCTTAATTATACACTTAATGGAAGGCATGTAAGTATAATAATTAAACCCATTGCATTAGACAAAAACGTCAGTTATCCACGTGTATGTGTGTTTGTGAGTGTGCGCACGTGTGTGTGAGAGAGAGAGAGAGAGAAAGAGAGAGACAGGTTGAGCAAGTTGCCCTGATATTTTTGACCATTGTGGCATTCAGGACTGGAGGGGAGAGCTCTGTTGGTGACTGCAGCATGGAAATGTGGTGACCTCTGCAGAATCCTACCCTAATACTGCACTCTCATTGGTTAACTGTCCTCATGGCCTGCTGCTATGAATCAATGACACAGGTTCGGGTCCTTCCGTGGGTCCCCATGTGAGGATTGGTTTAGGAGTGCATCCACAGTACAGCCATACATAGAAGGAAACCCCCCCCCCCACCTCCAAAAAAAAAGGTCACTTTCATCCAGCTACACTGTGTTTTGCAACAGATTGCAGGTGCAGAGGAAGTACGTGTCTTGCTGTTGGTCTGGTGCTGCCAATTAAGGCAGCAGTTACGTGAACGCTGCCACGTGACCGTGTTCAGGGGCCTGGTGCTAATGGCAGCCTTTGGTGGGGCTCATAAGCAGAGCAGCTTTTTACTTAAATAAAAGACAAAGGACGGAACTGAGCGTGTGCTGTTCTCTTCCGTTTCATACTTCTGCATGGACCGAGTTAAACATTTTTCCATCCTTTGACGGAATCCATAAAGCGATCAATCTCAGAGTGTAGCATTAAGGTCAGGTTGGAGAATAAATATTTAAAAGTGGACATTTTAAGGACTTGAAGCTATGTGCGTTATAAACATGGGTGAGCTGAGTGTGACGCGCGTGGTCACACGCTGCCCCGGTACACTGCCCTCAAACGCCTTTCTGATCTGCTTGTACTCACTACATTGGGCAAAGAGCCAGAAAGGCAGGCATGCGTGCAGTATTTCTGCATGAGTCGGAGTAAGACTGATCATTCAGGATACTATCTGCTGCCCGTGACAGAACCTCGCCATCGCAGAACGTCCTGCCGGGAATGAGGACCTCTGAACCTGCATCGCTGTTTTCAGCCTGACGGCAGCACGTCAGATTTCAAACTTTACCCCTTAAAGTCCAGCCTGTATGTGGAATGCGAAATGGCCCCTCCTATTTGGGACATGCTGTAATAAAGGCAGCTAGAGGCCCCCTTAAAATAATCGGATTTGCAAACTCAAAATTTGTCAGAAAATTTTTGAATTTGAAATACAAATACTGACAGGAAGATCTGTGTGTCTCATTTGGGGCTCAGTGCAAATCTGATCATTTTAAGGGTGGATCAATATATGTATAAAACTTAGTGAGAAGCCTTCTGGCATCAGGGCATTACTGAGCTGCCCGTGATGGACGGGAGGACGCACCGCAACCCTGGGATGGACGGGTGGGTGGATGGACACTGCTGTTTGACCTTGTATTTATGCAGTTGACCGGAGAAACTCTGAATGGCTAAACTATAAAAATAAAAAAATAAGGCTGACCTGAGCATTTTTACCTGTTATTACAGTAACATGGTGAATGTCTGTTAGGACAGTACATGCCAGTCCTGCTTTACACGCACAGCTTAAACCCACACACACTCCCCGTCACACACACAAACACACTCTGCCTCAGGGAAATGAAGGGAGGGTGAATTGAAGCAGACAATTAAAGCGGAGCAAAAACAAGCCGACCTGGTTACCAGGAATACTGAATCGATAGAAGAGCCATTTTGTCTGCCGTCTGGGCGGAAGCTGCTTGGGGTGTCATGCCAGAGCTGGGGGGGTGGGGGTGTTGCCAGGTAACTGCTGAGGAAGGTAAACAGTTCTGACTGTATAAGACACGCTGATCTGGCCTCTGGCGTCAGGTCGATGACCTCACCCCTGCCCGGCCTCCAATGCCACTGGCTGAAACACATTTTAACATTTTTGATTAATCGAAACATATTATAATGTTTTTTTTTTTGCAGGCTGGTGAAGCATTTTTCACTTCTCTGTCTGAACAATATGCCATTTTAAATAGTTTTTTATTATTATTATTATTATTATTATTATTATTATTATTATTATTATTATTATTGATCAGCTCTGATTAAATCCATCCATCTTCCCAAAGTTTATATTTGTTTTTTATGCCATTTAACTGAATTGGTTTAATTTTTTATTTAAAAAAATGCTTTTTCCCTTTTTTTCATTATGACTTGTTGTTTCAGGGTGGTTTTTGATTCATGATGACATCACTGTTTTATTTCTGAATATTGCTGGAGGTATAATCCCCCCCAACCCCCAACGCTTTTTAAACTCAGTCTCAGTCCATAATCACCAAGAACGTCCTTATCCATTACAATCAGAGTTGCCCTTTTTAAGATACACCCTGAAGAGACATGATCTCAATAATCTCATCATCTCATTAATATCTGTATCACGTGTGTGTGTGTGTGTGCGCGCTCTATCTATCTATCTATCTATCTATCTATCTATCTATCTATCTATCTATCTGTCTATCTGTCTGTCTGTCTGTCTGTCTGTCTGTCTATCTGTCTATATCTCTATCTATCTATCTGTGTTATATAATGTGTGTGTGTGTGTATACATGTATATATATATATAATGTGTGTATATATATATATAATGTGTGTGTATATATATATATATATATATATATATATATATGAAAAGCATAATCAGACCATTTGGTTTTCCTGGCTCTCAGGGTAGCCTAAGCAGGATTTTAGATTTTGGCCATCTGGTGGAAGTAACAGATCATATTATCAGGGGGTGATAAATGATTTAATTATTTTTAAGACCTGCAGAAGATCTGTTTGGCTGTCTGTGTTTTCACATTTTCGATTTTGAAGTACCCAATACTTAGGTGTTGAGTCATTGTATCCTGCAGAGCTGAGGATGGATGAGCTGGATTTTGAGGGATTTTTTTGTGTTTCTCTTAGTTTTGGGCTTTTTTAGACCAGTCGTTTTTTGTTTTGCAGTAATGCATTTCTGTCTGATGTATCCCACTCAGCACAGGGTTGCGAGAGGCTTCTGATGTTCCGTGTGACCAGAGAAATTTCTTCATGGTGACATTTTGGGGGCCATTTGCTGCCTCGGTTTGCCTGGAGTGCAGCCGCCAGCCGCCAGCCGCCAGTCAAAGTGTATTTAGCGTGCGAAGCTCAAGGCGGCGCGTGGATGCGTGTCGCTTTGTTTGAGCCTGCAATCTGCTCCGGGCCATTAGCCGGACCGGGCTTTCGGACCCGTGCCGCCCTCAGCTGTGTACTCAGCGGCCCAGTAAACGGGCAGACGCCAAAGCGTCAGCTTTTTAAAAAGACATTAGGAGTCCATTAGCAGGTGCTGGGGGTGCCGTGTGCACACACAACCGGATTGGTTTCACGCTCAACCGGCCGCTCTCCCCCTCCCACCCCTCCCCCCCCCCCCCGCCC
>JAABNY020000136.1:8583104-8594104 GCA_015164015.2 Brevimyrus niger
CTCTCCAGACGAAATGGAAACACAAAACGGCGAGGCACAACACTCCCTGCTTGGGAGGGCTGTCATCAACTCATCAAAGTCATCAAGTTTTTTAATCAAGTCTGAGTCGATTTGAAAGTCATATAACTCAAGTCCTACCTACTTTTAGTGATTAAATCTCACTGCAGCAGAAACCGGCCACAGTACCTTGTAGGTTGAATCCTTCACAAGCAGAGAAGTTGGAAAGAGAGTCTCCACTCTATCACGATTGACCTTGCAATTTTTACATCCATGTATATTCAGGAGTGATACATATTTCCAACAGAATATCTCAGGAGGTCTTGCATTCAGCCAAATGAAAATGCAGAGAGCAGAGAGTTAATATACACTTAAATTATGAAATTAACATTATGGTATCCAGAGGGGGACAGTAACCTCAAGTCTTCTTGAATCATAAGGTCCAAGTCGAGTCCAAGACTTCCTTTCAGTTTGCTGAGTCAAGCCACAAGTCATCAGATTTGTAACTTGTGTCTGAGAGGATTTGCGAATCAGTGACTTGAGTCCCCACCTCTGCAATAAAGGGCTCTGCAAAATTGGAAAAATCTCAATTATAATGATTTGATTTTGTTGCATTAAATATTGGGATATTAATGAAGCCAAAACAGAGTTCAAGATAAATTTCCCACAAAACCTAGGAATGATTTAAACAGCAAGGATGAAAATGACTATGATTGGTTGGAAAAGCAGCAGTGGTAAGCATTAAACATATGCTAGATAATCTTGATAAGGAACAGTCATTAAAATTGCAAAGCCTGGCAAGTTTTGTTTCCGATGACAGAGTAAACATGTTTTTTTGCAAAACTTAAACCCTGCCCCCGTGCTATAATGTCCGGACAGGATGAAAAAGCCTGATTCTGCTGACTGTCGTGGTCCTTTCCATGAGAGATTTGCATGTGCCTAACATGCGATGCTGGTGTTATCCCCCATCATCCGGCCCTATCATGTACTACAGCCATTTGTTACAAAATATCTCACTTTGTGTTATGATGATGTCATTCAGTGCTGAAACCAGTTTTTATGCCAAGTGAAAACCAACCCAAGGACTGCTTTTGGTACTTTTCTTTGATGTACCAAAAATTCGGTACCTGGTGCAGTGGAAAAGCTCCCTAATGCCCGTTATGATCCAGCCGACTGGTTTCAACTTCAGTGCTTGGAAATGGAGTCTTAGAAGCAGTCACACAAACAGGAGAAAGGTCCAATAGCCAGTGACTGATGGCTAGCACCCATTGGTGGTCTTTGCAAGGTTAGCCTCTTGCACTCTGTGTGCCTGATTGGTTTTTTTATTTTTTTTTCCCCCCCTTTAGGTTTTGCACTGCTGTGTGTATGTTGTTGTGGATCATAAGCCTCTTTGGGTAAACCCCTATGCGTAGTGTTTGTATGGTCTTCCTGTGCTTGCACAAGATTCGTCCTAGTCCATGTGGATGCGTTAATTAGCAGCCCAGAACTGTTGGTGTGAGAGTGTATTTGTGTGACCCTGGGTGTGATGGCTGCTGACCCAGGGTGTTCCCCAGCCTCGGACCCCACTCAGCCTCCGAATGGATGATAGTGAAGATTGGTGGACGGCTGAATGTATTTCCACCTACGGCTGTTTTTTTCGAATACTTATTCAATACGTTTTTGAATCCGCCTATTTGTTTTTTCACCATTTGCAGATTTGCACAGCAGTGTTCACTGCGGTGCTCCCAGGTTTTGGTGTGACCATTCTGAGAGCAGCGCAACATTTATACAAAATGGGGTAACCGGTGTTCAGTATCCTTGCACTTGAATTGTGTGACTTTGGACTCGGGCTGCTCTAGGTTTATCATGGTGAGCTTGAAGCACCATGTCTCTGCATCACCATCTTCGGTGTTGGATTAGTGTCACTGCGCTTTGGGTTCAATTTCATACCCAGAGGAGTTATTTTTATGACACAGCTTCCATTGTCCCACACAAATAACTATGCAAAAAAACAACAATGGGCGACTGTTGAGAAAACGTTAGCATTCAGAAGCTCGGGCGTTTGGCTGCACGCTTTATTTGGGGACAAAGCCGCATTGATGACCAGGTTGGGTTTGCTGCCCTCGGCAGTGAAGGCGGTGCTGTAAACTGTGTTGCACATCCTTTAGCTAAATTCCACACGTCAACATGGTCTCCATAACTGTCAAAGCCAATGGAAGCCACACTTGTCCATAGATTTTCAAAATACCATCGTCCGTAGTCGTTGCAGTCAGTGGTGGCATTCCCCATCCTCTCATATACTTTGTACTGGACCTGTCACCGACGTCCAACTGGTAATTTAGACAAGCCTCACATAGGTTTGTCACAGGCTGTCCCTGCAACCTGCCACACATCGTTTGTTATTCTGTCCCTCTGCGTTTTCCTGTAGTTCCCTGGTTATCCGTAACCCTTTTTTTTCTTTTACAAAGGCTCCCATTGTCTACTTGACTGTTCTGCACCAGGCTCAAGTTCATAGATGACCCTTGTGTTTTTTTTCCCGATTTTCCAGGCCAGGGCGAGGCAGATGCGTGCCTGAACAATAGCAGACCTACCAAGGGGACAGCGCCGACTGACTCCGCGGGTGCGGGGAATGCGGGGAGCCGTGCCAGCGCAGCTGACCCCAACAGCTCCCGCCCCCACCTGGTCCGCCTTTTCTCCCGGGATGCCCCGGGACGGCAGGACAACACCTTCAAAGACCGCCCCTCCGAGTCAGAGGAGCTGCACACCATTCCGGAGTGTGCGGTGGACCCGTCGGTGCAGGACAGAGACTAAAGCCCTACTTCAGAGCCTCTTTGGGACAGAACTCTTGAACTGGACCAACCTCCCCCACAAGATCGAAACCCAGAATGGCCACAGCAAGTACCTCTGGTCAAGCCCCCTTCGGGCTGGGCAAGCGGAAGAAGAACCCTGGACTCCTGGACCAGCTAGGCCGCTTCTTCGGAGGAGACAGGCGGAGAAAGGGCAAGGTGAGGATGAGGAGTTTTCTGTGGGGGAAAACAAGACAGAAACTGCATTCTGAGTTATTGCTCCTTGTTTCATTTATTATTTGTCCTGTTATGTTGGATGGGGGATCTATAGAATGTATTGATATTTCTGGCTATTTTTTTTTTTTTTCCTTTGTCTCCATTTGACTTCCCAAAACTCGCACACAAACCTGTGTTGTACACAGACAGTGGGTCAGTGTGGTGCGGGTGTGATTAGACATCTGTGGCACGCGGGATAGAGTTTTGTGTCAAAGGGACATCTTAAAAATAACTTTCAGTTGTCTTTGATAACTGTAATGTACTTCTTCGATTTCATTATCTTGAATTTAATTGCCTCTGTGCATGTTTGTGACACGGTGTGCATTCTCTGCATTTGGTGGTGGCACGGGACTGATCTGACCTGTCGAGTTACTGAACACGGTGTGGACTGTCAGTTTCCCCGCAACATAAACGATTAAAAAGCCTGTTTAATTTTTGTATTGTTTGATCTTGGGTTGGGAAACAGATCAGCGTTGTAGGGCTCGATTATTTGTCCTAGTTCAGAATGTAGAGCGATGCAGCTTTTGGAGGCTGCTGCTAGGTGCCTGCTCTTAGTATCGACCAATCACAAGGATTTCCCCAGTTCATTTGTCCTCACGTATGAGGACCAAATGTCAGCCTTAATATCATACCACTGACAAGGGAGATAGTGGACGGATTTGTCAGCCTGAATACCAGTAGCAGACAAGATCTCGCTCAGATCGCGTGAGGGCTTTTTTTCTCTGTAGACAGCTCTACGCGAGTGTAACCTCCAATACATTAAACGGGTGGATGTTTAGCTAAAGTTTCCATAAGCTGTAATATGAATGGTACAGATATTTCACACATATATAGTATATGCTGCAGAATATATAACTGAAATGGTGACGGGGGCTTTTGTTTATATGGGTGAGGCGGTCTTGCATAGTGGGATTTCAGAATTTGCTTGCTGGTAGCGGCTGAATGAGAAGCGGAGAGGCGAAACTTATTTTGTGTCCCTGGTCATGTGACACTCTTAGTTTGAGCCTGGGGGGGGGTGCCACGGGTAGCACCCAGGCAGTTCTGGCCCCCATCATTGCCACCGTGTGGCCCCCTGGGATGTCGCTGCCAGTGAGAAAAGCCACAGTCGTTCTTAGGTTCGGGCGGTTTGTCAATCCACCCGAAGGTGGCAAGAAGCAAGACCGAATCCCTCCACACACGCTGCTGCGTCCCCCCCCCCCGTCAGCCTTCTCATTCACCCCGAGCGGGGGCATCAGCAGGGGCCCATGGGGCTGAGGCGAGGCGTGAGCTGGAGGTTCCGTAGAAAGGTCAGCACTCAGGTAGACAAGCTGCGCACCTCTGGTCAGGCCTCTGGTCAGGCCGTCTCATTCATGCAAATATCTCTAAACACACAAGTGACTGGAATCGCCTTTTGCCAGATCTGTCTATGTTTTTCTGATCAGAATTTTTCTATTGTATTGCTAATAATCAATTACTAGAACTAGATAGTAAGAACTAGTTGAAGGCTGTGTATTTTATGATTTTTTTTCTACTTGGGATTATCTTTCTTTTTTTCAACAAAATAATTCATAGATCAATACCACTGTAGTGATCAGATATGTTTGACCTTGTTGGTTTGTTTTGTTTTGGGGGAAAAAAAACTAAAAATGCTATTCCATATGAGGTGTCTCTGTGTATACCAAATAATGTTCAGGAATTTGTCCTGTACAAAGAATTTTACTGTATTGTTGGGGAACTGTGTTATGTTTCAGTAAAATGTTTATAGGAAATGTTCCTGTGATGGGGTCTAACTGAAATTGTTCTTGAGGATTTTTATACAGAAAGCTTACAGTTTGTACTCTTTCTTTTATTTAGACTTTTTTGATTGTTAAATAATTTGACGGAAACTGCCTTTGAAAAGTATTGTCCTACTCACATGTAATTCAACAGTCAAGATTTTACAGTAGCATGATAAAATTGTTACTTTATTCCAAATGTTCACACAGTGTTAGTGCACAAGTACAGTAGTGGTATTTAAATATGTTTTGTATTTTATCAAAATGTTTGTTAAAATTGTTTTGCCTACCCCCGATATTGCATAATGCGTAACAATTTATTGCGAAGAGGCTCTGCCAGTAATAGGCAGTGCGATGTTAATAAGTCCAGGAGAGCGATATTCCATTACTCTGCCTGCTACTCGTTAAGAGATAAATGGCTGAAATCAGGGGATGGTCCATTGATTATCTGCATTGTCACAATCACTCTGCCACAGGAAGGGGGTCATGAACTGCACTTCTAAGTTAACGCATGAATGAGTTATTATGAACAATCGTGAAAATAAAAACTCCCCGTTTCCTCTCCCAGTCGTTAATGGTCTGCCGGCTTCCCCGTCAGCTGGTGACGGCCTGGCCTTGTTTGTTATGTCACATTAGCTGAAACGTTGGTCTGTGGTGAAGCCACCGCGTCTCCCACCATAAATCATGCTATGTAAACCATCTGCTGTTATCTTTACATTTTAATGTTATTGTTCTTTTTCTGTATGCCTTATGAATGACAGTACTGCTTCTGGTCACAAACTGCTATGAATTGTGTGTGCAAGCCTTCTCTCTGCCTCTCTAACATGAGCTTTGGAATAGTACTTTATTAAAGTCTAACGAAAATGACTCTTGCAGATATTTGGTTCTTTTTTGTCAGCATTTAAACCCTAACCGGCTTTAAACCATAACCTGCCTGTATTGTGTAATTAACAGCTGCCTGCTCTCACTTATACAGCTAGACATGACCAAGCATGCTAATTGTTCTGCAGTCTTCAGCACGTTTGTGTCGGTTGTGTCTGCTATTGTGCTCAAGCTTGAAATGCGTCAGAAATGTATCTGGGTGTATTATAGACTGAGCGAGCCTTCAGATTGCAGAGTCCGACAGGTAGTCCGACGTACAAGTGCATCGTTAAAACTGTAATGATTTCACCCTGGTAATCAGCCTCAAGACACTCCCCCCCAAGTACCAACTGGGCTGTGAATCTCAGCATCACCTGGCTCTCAGCCCCTTTGGGATGGATTACTTTGGGTCCAGGAACACGGTGGTCAAAATAGGGGGGGGGCAGCACGTGGTATAGAGCCTGCCCAGCTGGTTAATATGTGGGCTCCATGCTGCGCACGGCTAATAAAGGGTGGGGGGGTGGGGGATATGTGGTGTGATTTATGTGTTGTCACCGTTAAAGGACTGCTGTAAAGCCTGTCCCTCCTGTCTATAACCAGTTACATCTAAGCCCCCTAGTGGACTGAAACTGTACTGCAACAAATTCTTCTCTTAAGCTCGAATAATCTTTCATAGGAACTTTAGTCATGCCATCAAAGGTCAACCATAGCCATTAATTTTTATTCAATTCAATTAACTTTTATATTGCGCCTTTCACAACAGAGTCAGGATGTGTTGTGATACGTTAAACATCATTGGAGAGATTGATACACGTTTTATGAGACGTCTATTGCCTTATGTCTCAGATTGATGAGTAATATGTATTGTTTCTGCCTGCAAAACGTCCTGTTGTTTGAAATTTCCCGGCCATATACAACAAAAAATGTTTAGCTTTAGCATTATGCACTTAGCATTATCTTGTTAGGTAGGACGATATTTTACTAAGTTTAATGGATCATGTGATGAGGGGCATTATTTATCGGCGTTTATTCCAGGAATATTCCTAAACAGCTGGATTTTGATCATAGCTCCTTAATTTTTTTCAAATGTCTTCAAGCACTGTCCATGCAAGGGTGGAAGTGAGCTGTATCCCAGTCAGACCAACCCATTCCTAGGCTGGTCTGTTTACTGGTTAACACTTGCCAGGCAAGTCCCTGTTGATCTTCATGACTTTGGTTCCCCATTTCATGCTAGATTTCCCTTTTACAGAGAGTCGGTTTACAGAGAGTCACTCCATACCTCCAGGACAAGGCTGTCATTAATGTATTAACCCTAGCGAGTGCTGAAAATCCACTGAGGACATCATTTTTAGTCATGAAATCAAAGGCTGCTCTGATAGATCCTGATGGTGAACCAGCACACATCCACATTCTTTCCTTAAAACTGGTTTGTGTTTAATGGCTTCTTTCTCATTCTTGGCTTTTTTTTTTAGTGTCATTTATCTGTCCCCTACCTACTATCAGGCACGTAGCCCCATAGTAATTTTTCTAGTAGTCTCCAGTGAAGTCAGCTTGTGTTGGGTATGGTATAGCTAATCCCTGAAAACTTCAACAGTTAATATAACTTGGAAAAACATTTGAATTTTCTCTGGTTCACATTTATGATAAACATACTGCCAGAATAGGAGGAGTGCGGAAATGAACAAACTGTTAACCAAGAAAGGTTACCCTCCTCCACCTTATCATTATGTTATTCAAAACAGTTTTTTTCCTTCGGTTCAGTCTCATCGTTAACATATAAATGAGATTCCTCTTTTCAGTCTTCGTGTAGAGCAATGTTTCCCAATCTGGTCCTCAGACACCCACAGTCAGTCCGCATTTTTGCTTCCTCCCAGATCCCAGTAGGGAGGACTGGATTTGGGTGTCGCTGATTGAGAGCCTTGGAAAATGCCAGGCTGCCGCCCACAAGTTTTAAACGTAACCTATGGGAAATTACAGCTACAGGGCAGGTTGACACGTTGAAGAATAAGAGAGTCATCCCAAGTCCGATGCCGTGATTTCAATCCGTGTCAAGAACTGCGCATCCCTGATGGCTCTGTATCGATACATGACGATGGCCTTTCAGTTCGAATGACAACCCCATATCACAGCATCTCCAACAGCACAAATCTCCGAAGGACCTTCAATTTTTCAAGAGTGAACTCCGCTGCTGCCCTTTAATGCAAAGCCAAGGGTACGTGCTGTCTGCAGCAGCTGGAGCTATTAGGAAGGACGTGTCCGACCGGTATGGAGCCTGGTCCATTGAAGCTACGCCAGTCTGCCATCTCCAGCTCATGCCAAGGCAAACTTCACGCTGCCAAGTCCATTAAGCTGGGTAAGTTGTGCAGTAACGATCCGAGCTTCAACTTCCAGCAGATAGAAACGAGGGTCTCAAGTAGCAGGACAGTTTGTAGCGGTGGGTGGTCTTTACTGGCCCAACAGCAAAGCGGCACTATGCCAACTATTCAAGCAAAGTTTCATTTAAAATAAGGGTAGGAACTTTGGAAAGTTGACTTTTTTAACTTTTGTTAAGTATGAGAAACAGAACAGAATACTTCATTCCAATGGGCCACATCCCTATTTCAAGCACCTTAAAGCAAAAGTCACTTTGACTGTTATCCCTGCTTCTTCCAACCACACATTCAGTACAGGATTGCAGAGAAATCCTGCAGGTGGCTCCGTAAAGAGGGCAAGGTTCCGATGAGTGACAGGGGCCATAACAAAATCTGGACCATAACTGGATTGGTCTGGGTTGGAGGCCTGATGTGATGATGGCCGGGACCCTATCCCAGAGGGTACAAGGCAGAGGGGACCGGGTTCCTGTCCATTGCAGGGAACTTACTTGGTGTTGCCAATCAACCTAACAGCGTGTCTTTAAGGTATGGTACCCCGCGGAAGATCGGGCACACTGAGCGGTTTGGCAGGTCGCACTGCTGCAGACTGAGCGTCCCCCGATTTACAGCTATCGTTCCTTGTAGCCTTTCAGTTGTAACAAGACAAAGAGTAAATAAGCTACAGAAAAGTGCAACATGTAATTTGAATGGAGATTTTCAAGGTCTTTAAGCATCAGTTGATTTTTTAATGATTTTCCGTGACTGCCTACAACAATGGTCCTTATTCAGTTTGTTCTTAAGAAGCCAGATCTGTTGCTTCATTCACCTAATTTCTCATCAATCACAATCCACATTTGTAAAAGAATTTCAATGGATCTTCCTTGTAACCTGGGGTCTGCCTGTATTGTATTTTTTAACCTAATAAAGGTGATTACGCAGAAAGTTGAAGTTCTATAACACATGCTAATTAGGGTCAGATTAAAGCACAACCTCGTGCTTTAAGGAGCTCTGTAGGGTTTTGAGAGTCATTTCAGAGTTTGATATGGATTCTGTGTTGATAGAATATCCCCATTAAAAAAAGACAATCATCATCACAGAGTTACAGAGGTAGAGAGCTTCCCTGTGAACCTTTTGTAACGAAGACAGCCTTCAGTCATGATGCTGTACCTTTGTGTTGCTGAAGGGCATTTGATCGTGACACTGTGTGCTCACGCTGTGCATGAAGCAGAATAATAACACTCTCGAGAAGGTAATTATGGGGTCACTTTAAGAACTGACATTCCACAAGTCCTGCAGGGTCCCCACTGTGAATCCTGCAGAATTTATCTGATTTAGAGGGAAGTCAATGATATTGATTCCAGGGTGATGTTGGGGAAATGGCCCTCCCCGATCTGAAAGATAGGATTCTTGCATTGATTCCTTTAAATCGAAAAGTGCCTGGTCAATTGAATGTTAATGGGTGGAGTGAACAACTGCCATGTAGAAGCTGCACCACTGCCAGTGTGTCAAGGGAGCAAAATGCTACAGATATGGTTTCATTGTTTTTCTCTTCTTTTTCAACTGTTTTTTTTTTTTCAACCGGCTTTGAGCCCATTCAAAGCATCAACTAATTATTTAAATACCTGCACTAATTGGTTCCACAATTACACAAAACAGTGTCCATCCATCCATCCATCCATCCATCCATCATCTATACCGCTTTATCCATCTGGGTCGCGGGGAAGCCAGAGCCAATCCCAGCATCATCGGGCGAGAGGTGGGGTAGACCCTGGGCAAGTCACCAGTCCACCACAGCAAAACAGTGTCTGCAATTTTAAAATAAAAATTATTACAAACAATGGAAAGACTGTACTAGAAAGCCCCCCTCCCCATAATATCTGTAAGATTCCAACCATCGGCTTTTTCTTCTTTAATTTAGCTTGACTACTGAAAGCCACTTTAATTAAAACTTGTTTGCTGCTAGAGTAATAGGCGTGTTCTAGAGTAATGGGCATGTTCTTAGAGTAATGGGCGTGTTCTAGAGTAATGGGCGTGTTCAAGACTTTCAGCAGATTACAGAAAAGGAAGCAACTTGGTTCATTAAAAGTTTTCCACAATGTATCTGAACTGACACTGGAGGTAATGTAAAGGTTTGTATTGCCTCTGTTGGAAGTAGGTAGATCGGTTTCAAGTCTGTGAGATATTTAAGGAACATATCTCCATGGCTTGGAATTGCGTCTACATAAAATGAGAGACCTGAAAAATGCAATTTAAGCACGACCAGTATAATCATGAACAATATAACCTGAAATTAACTGCAAAACACTACCGCTTAGATTTTTGCGTGCTTATGCGTGTTTGTATGTGTATGTGCGTGCATTATTATAATGCTTATGCTAATCCTGGGATCCTGTGTCATTTTCAAAAACGGACCTATTAAATTCTATTCTATAATCTTGCTAGTACCTGAAAACCTGCCTCTTAAAACTGGTTGTTTTTCACATGCAAAGAAGAGAAATTTGGGTTTATTTGTGACAACCAACTGCTGTTGACTTTTTTCCCACCTCCCTGACAAAACTGGAATAATTAAAATAATTGCGATAGTGTTGTTTACATGCTTCACGTATGTAAACGCATTACCACCTGCAGTGTTGCCGGGGCTTGTCAATAAAATTAGCATTCATTTAAAACTGAAGCATCCTTAAAATTTTGGAAAAATCGTTTGTTGCATACACCTGTCTGCTTTTGTTAGGTTTTAGGTAAACACCTGAGTGTCAAAATATACGAATAACAATCTGCCAATAGCAGAATGCAAATGTTCTCTTTTTGGTAACGTCGCTTGGAATGGAATGACTGAACATCCAACAGATTTCCAACCAATTATCCTGGACAGTGTGATTGGGGGGGGGGGGGGGGGGGGGTGGGGGGTCATGCTTTTTCAAACCGTGAAAACATGTGGAAAGCGAAGGAGGAGGACAGTCTAGAAAAAAAGCAGTGAAAGTCGTGTAAAAGTATTC
>JAABNY020000136.1:8600823-8619116 GCA_015164015.2 Brevimyrus niger
AGTTTTGTGACAAATACCAGCAGTTTTCTTTTCCCTCTTTAAATTTTTAGATGTTGAAAGGTAATTTTGTTTTTTCTCAACGCATCGTAGTACCTCATTCAATTCTACATGGATATATTCAGCATTATCCTATTTTTTCCCCTTGATTTAGAAACTATGGTGTAGGTGTCCCAGAAGACTGCAAAGATCCCTCCGAATTAAAACATCAGTAAACATAGCAGAAAGACATTCACGTCAGCTTCTGGTCATAAAATGAGATTGACTGGCCCAGCTGCTGACGCTACCCGTTCTCTCATTTCCTTCCAGGGAGGGAGTAGATCTGGGTCGCCTGCCAAGCGCTGATGTCCCTTCTTCCCATTCCTTTTTAATGCCAAAAAGGGTGTATTGGGAAGAAAAAGGAAGCCAACGAGGGAGACGAAGCAAGAAACCGGATTGATAGCCTGAGCACTGCCCCGCCCGCCGCTAACGCACTAACGCTGGCCTTCGCGTCTCCAGCTCACGGCTCAGCCGCTGCGTCTAACCCGTCCTCCGGGACTCAAACATGGCCGTCGTAACCTGAATCTCCGATAGCCTTCTCGCGCACGCAGCCTCGAAGGGTCCCATTCCCCCTTGCCGTCTTTTTTCTGTTGCTGTCGTCGTCGTCGTCGTCGAAGTGTCAAACACTAACAGCGGGGACTGGAACATCGGCGGGCTCGGTAACCAACCCATCCGGAACGTTCCCTTTCCGTCGCCTCTCCCACGTTTTCTTTTTTCCACGTCTCCCCCTCTCCCTTTCCGTACTTGCTGTGTTTACCGCCTAACAGATTATTAGTTATTAGAGTAGCTTAGAAATGCTTCTTGTGACTCTTCTTGTCATCTCGTGCAGATTAGTGTCTTTGGTTGTAAATGTGTAGCCCAATCACTCACGGTCCGTGTGTTTTCACTCCGAGCATCTCGCTCAAACTGCAACCGAAACTGCACAGATTTTAATACCTCCATCCCATCATAACATGCAGGCAGTTTGCCTGGAATCTGTAATGTTTAGCGCCTGATCTTGGTGGCTGTAAAATTGGAGGGGAAAATGACCTACAAGGGTTGGAATTTAACCAATTATATATATATTCATGGTACCCACTGATTTTCTATCCGCTAATGATTCTTTTTAGCATGAACACATCATTAATTTAATTAAGGTGCTAAAATTTTAACGGGAATGGGACGCAATTTTCCCAGCAAAAGTTTAAATACATTAAAAATATATCTGTACTGCACTGTTTTTGTGACTGTGAGGAAACGACCTTCACTGAATCAAGTTCTGGGGGGGGGGCGTTAGTATAATTATCCTGGTCATTACATCATGATAAATTTAACCCCCCACCCACTACCCACCCCAAGCCATAAAAGTGTATTTTTTGTTGTATGCTATCATAATGTCTCGTGTTTGTTACATTTGTTATTTGTCGAAATAAAAAAATTGAATAGCTAGTTAACGCAATGCCATTTGTAAACCCATGTTTGTGTACCTTTGTTTTCCTGTGTCCCGTTGAAAGTGTTGCCAGCTGTCGGGAAAAACAGACACATACTTTTTCACATCTAAGCAAACACTGGGATAGAGAGGAATTAGGACAGGTTACCAAAAAGTTTGTCGAGTGTCCTGAGGAACAGAGGGATGGAGACTGATTCATCTTCACTGTGGTTTTGCCCATGTTCATCCCCGAAAATAACAGCACCATCTGTGTATTTAAAATAATCTTCAGCCTGCGTACGCGTGTCTCTGTGTGTGCGGCTCATGCGAATCAATTTAAACCTAGAAGCCTTCGCTGTCCCCGGCACAAACAAAATTACCCGCCTCTTAACTTAAATAAAAGCCATTTAAAAGTTGGGGTGCAGATTTTCTTATTTTCTTTGTTATTTAAGAAAAGAACCAGCAATCTCAAAGCAATGGGACTGCTCTTTGTAGGCAAATCATCCAGGCATAGTATACCAATATACACACACCTATCCATGGCTTAGTCATAAAATACTGCAGCATGCATGTGGGCCACTTTAATAAAGAAACGCAAGAGCTCTTTCAAAGTCCGAAGCTCTGACTTTATAACAGAGTATGGAGAAGTCTTTCCGTTAGCGTAGTGCAAGTTAAAACCTGCAGTTCCTTTAAATCTGGGCTATTAGCTGAGATCTACCCAAGTGAGCTGAATGGGCCGAATGGCCTCCTCCTGTCTGTAAACTTTTTATGTTCTTACTGTCAGTCCACTGCCAGCAATAACCACATAGGCAAGTCAACAATTAACAATTAAGCTAACATGTCTGGTGGTTCAGACAGTTTCACCTGGATGACTGAGAATCTTCACAGACAATTAAGCTAACAGAAAAACACGTATTCTGTGGTAAAACATTACATGATTACAACACATATAATTTAAAATGTAAATACATGAACACACACTATCCATTACATTACATTTAAATATTGCTTTACATGTGGGGCGCAAGGCATGCTGGTTGCTAGAATAATTAGCCCATATTAATCAGTGTCACAATACTTTTTTGATTCGTCCTTATATAAAAAGGCAGAAATGTTGTGGTCTATCAGGCTCCATAAGCCAGGTCAGTTTGTGACGGTACAATCTGCCATGCGAACAAGGTTACCGCAATACTTTTGCCAGTAAAACCTGGACAGAGTATCAGAGTTACACAAGTAATAGTTGTACAAGAAGACTAATTGGTCACAGGCAGTCGGAGCTCTGCAGAACCTGAAACGGCTAAAAGCCGATTGGACAGGCTGCTTTGAAAACATGCCATATTCTCCGCACGAGAGAGGAGAGGCAGTGACTTCCGTTTTGGTAAATGGAGACCTGCAAGCGTCTGTCTGGCAGAGAGTGGGTGAGTCTCGGAGGAGGCCAGCTCTGCACACGAGATCTTCCACCCCTCTGGCGAGACATCAGGCCAAGAACATTGCTTTGCTATTCAAAGGCACAGTGAGCTTTGCAATAATGCTTTGCTCAAACATGCTGATGTCCACACTCCAGTTATGTCTGTCCATCAAATTCTGTTTTTCACCCAGTGGCCCGCAAGGGATCCTGGAAGCTCACTGGCAACCTGCCTCCCTCCCATGACCGTCTCAGCTATTTCCTTAGCTTTGTCGAGACGCATACAGAAGATTGTTGACATAATCGAGAAAGGACAAATCTATACCAGAGAATTCCCAAATTGGCCCAATTTAAATGTCCCAAAGAGTGGCATTTTCAGAGCCATCCATTTAACCATATAGATCCAATGAACCTCTGAAGACACCTATAATAATCATAGATCATCTTTATGATGGCCTCATTGATGTATTTTTCCACTGCGAAAGAGCGGGTTAATTCCAGCAGCTCTTCTTAAAGTTCATTTAAAATCACTACCCATCTCTCATTGTCACACACAGGGCATGAGTCCCCTGAAGCTGTATTCATCCTAAAATGCTTTGAACAAAAAGAATGATAAATATTCATAAAAGCACAGGCCAGGAATCAATTATCAATTAGGCAAGAGCCATAGTGAAGTTCCCAAACAAACCCCATCCCAGCCCTCAGGGGACAGAGCCACGTCCTTCTCTGCCCTCCTGTAATTCCAGGCTCACACTCTGTCCCTGATTGCTTTCATCCATGTCATAACAGTCACGCAGCGACAGTGATCCCAGGCAATAGCAGTGATTGAATGCTATGCTCCCCAGTGTCGGTCTGCCTTTGTCTGGTGCGTCATGCAACAGGCCCACTCATCATGTTCTCTCCGCTTTAAAATTAACAAAGATGTTTACAGAAAATTAATATGATGAGCAAATTCTGGAGTGTTGCAGAAACCCAGTTATTCACTCAACTGTGAAATTAAAACGGAAATGATGAATACATATTAAACAAAAACAGGGGAAAAGTTACTAACAAACATGATGTACTTACTGGTACCACTAGGAGGTGGGGATTGTGGGTAATGAAGTCCTTTATACTACCAGCTGGGACCTGGAACTCAAATACAGTCCCATGACAATGACAAGAAGGATCAACTACTTGTTAACTGCTAATGTTTACCAAACTTATGCATAGACTTATGCAAAGATCAGAATCAGAAACTTGATTGTAAAAAATATGTGTAATCCCTTGCAGTGCAAAAATAATATAATATTAAAAATAAAATAATTTTCTTATGCACAAAAATAATATAAAACAGAGCAGGTTATTGCACTTTGTAAGTTTAACAAATATTGCACAGATTTAACTCGGTAAGGTATTGCACAGGTTTGTGATAGAGAGCGTACCCTTTCGCTGTTCATTTATAATCGCAACAGCCCTAGAATATGTGCTGTTTTTCAGTGTCTTTTGGCTTTTATTGACCTGTACCGCCTTCCTGAGGGTAACAGCGGGAGCAGGTGATGTGCCGGGGGGGGGGGGGGAAGGGGGGGATGTCCTTCAGGATGCTGCAGGTCTTACAGTGGCAGTGTTCCTCCAAGGAGAGGAGAGTGCAGCCCATGACCTTCTGCACGATGTTGATGACCCTCTGGAGTGCTGCCTTTTCTTGAGCAGTGTGGCTGGCAAACCTCACTGGGATGCAATATGTCAGCAATATTTCTCTATTTAGAGCATAACGAGCATAGACAAGAGAGTTAATAAATTGCCGAATGGCTAGAGCTAGTGGCTCTTCATAATTCACATTTTTTGAGTGGCTCATTAGGCAGTTCTGTGACCTCTAACCCCCATGGTTCTGGATTCCATTGGATTTTTGGGTTCCTTCCAAACACATGAGGTGTTAGGGGGAACTGTGAATGGCCCTCAGTGTGTTTGATGTCTGAATATGCAGATGAGCTTCTGCGTGTGCCCTGTTTTACATAAGGCCATGGGACCTGGAGCTCGGGCGAAGAAAACAGGTTTTGGTACAAGAAAAAAAGATGGTAAAAAGTAACAGGATCATAGGCAGCAGAATTAATGTCAGGACAGGGGAACACAGGACTGGGAAGCACTGGGAAGACGAGGGAGCACAACAACAGGCAACTGGAGAGTATCACAGAAGGGCAGGAAAGAGAGGCAAGAGAAATGCATAACAGGCCTAGCACACCCTGGGGGGGGGGTAGAAGGGGCAGGAATATCCCCTTCTGCGTACCTGCTCAGTGCGGCCTACAGGCACATGGATGGACGGAAGGATAAAATAATCTTCCATGGCAGATTTTGAAACAAGCCCTTATTGATAACTCCTGTGTGGCTGACATTAAATACAGTTTCTTTAGGGTGGTTAATAGACCATCAGTAAAGGGCATGTTTTTTCTGATCAATAATACATTTATCAGACCAGAATGTTTTTATGCAGACAGTCATACATCATCCTTATTTGATTTGCCTCAGACTTTCAATATATCTTCATGAATCTCATAAACACCTCATAAATGTGTGGTTCTTTTTATGAAGCACCATTGCTTGAACTGGAAGGACGATGGATTAAACATCATGGTCTCATTTCATGCCATGACAAGAATCCAATGTCGCTCTTTTCAGCGTTGTTGTTTCGAGTCATTGTGGCATGGTAGATCACACAGAGGTATGAAGATCCATGCTTCTATTCTCCATGACAGATTTCCTCTCCACTTTCAAGAAGGACAAAAGGCCAGCAGCAGTAAACAAACCACATCCCCAGAACCCCCCAGTCTGCAATACTACCATCTTTTCAAAATGTGACGTCATTTATTGCATCTCAATGCATTCATTCATTCATTTGATACTTACATCTAAGTAATTTCATGCCCAAAAAAGTTCAGCGACAGATTAACTTGAAAGCAAACTTGTTTTGTATAGTTTATGCCATTTGATTGTTATAGATGTCAAACTCGTCACAGTTCATCTATCGGCTGTACCCACTTGTCCCATGCATAGTTGTAAGGGGCACAGCGTCTATAATTATCTCAGTGCTGATGAAATGGAGTGCAGGTCCAAAATAAGATATATTAAGTGGCTTAATGGAGAAATGTTGTTGATGCTTTTTGTTTCAAGTGAAACAGAGCAGTTTACTCCCATTCCCAAAGTGGTTCAGTGTCATGGGTTCGGGAGGCTCGGGTGCGGGAACGAGGCATGGCAGGCACAGAAAGGTGGACGACCCACTTGCGGCTTCAACAACAAAATAAGGGGTTTATTAAACTGAACTAAAAAAAAACACAAAAAAGGACTAACAAAACAAAAGACCACGGGGGTCAAAAGTAAAGGGGATAAACTAAGACTCAATAACAAAAACCGGATACAGAACTATCACAGAGAATATATAACATAATAATAACCAAATACAAGCATAAACTCATACAAGCAATAAAATACATCCAACGAACCACTAAGGAACAGAATAAAGACAGGCCACATGTTCAACGCACTGAGCAACGGGACCAAACAGAGGGAAACAACGACAGAACACAAAGAACAGGATGACCAGAAACACCTGCTGGCCAAACGGGGAAGGGACACCGAGTGAGACACAGGGGCGGACCCTGACATTCAGCCACAGCGTCCTGCAAGCCACCCACCTGACACAGCCTGACAAACCACCCAGCAGGGAATTACAGCCACGAGGGATTAGTCACGCCACAGAAAAGTCAGACTCTACGCTCTGGGCCCCATATGCTCAAACGTGGCGTCTCACAGAACACCGTGGCATCGATGCCACATTTAGCTGACCTGTGCTTGTCATGAGGTTTGAGGAGATTAGCTACTAATTTGCAAACTCCTCATTGAACATTGCAATTTAAAATGGGAAACATATGGTGAGCACTTCAGTTAATATGAAGATAAATTACAATAAAACTTTGATAGTACACCAGTTTGAAATTATGTTCTGTGTCATAATATTATCTTGATGGCTTACAAGTTTAGTACAAGTTTGGTGTTTAAAGTCCGGAGGATTATATCAGCGACTCTCTGACAGCACTTTTTCTTTAATTCCTTAATTTTTTCAAGGATCAGTTCTTAAATTGAATTATTTAAAAGGGATTTACATACTCTAAATATATATACTTAATATATGCATTAATATAACTGGAAGTCGTGCAGTGAATAAATTCATGGTAATTATTTTGGAAAGGATTACAACAGCTAGAGTTCAGAGATTTGAACCCTTGTTGTCAGATAGTTGCTGATGCTAATATACAGTTAAGCCGCAAACAATTAAGATAGAAAGGAGCAGAGAAATATTTTCTTAACCACTACAGTAGAACTGATAGGACTACAAACATCTATTGTCAATAATAATATGCAATAATGGGTCCAGCTATTGGGAACATGGCAAGTGCCCCCTGAGCAGAATCAGCAATTGAAAAATGAAGGGATGAATGGAGATGTGAGCAATAGGCTTGCCTGAACAATCCAGCAGCTATTTAACTCAGATGAATGGGCACCTCATTATTTCATATGACGCACCAGCTTTTTCCTGACGTGTTCAGGAGACCATCCTCATGACATCGTCACAAACTCAGGCCTGGAGCAAGCGGGAGGGTGTTTTATCACATGACATACACAGAAAATGTGCCATTTATACCGATAGGAAAACAGGCTACATGGAAGGGTAGACCGTGACAGCAGGAAGTGGTCATGTGACCAGGAGCGCTACTTTCATTCAGTTCTCCAGTTCCTGTGCTATTAATGGTGGGTTTCTGGTTCTTTCCCTGCCCAGATGCTGACCCCAGTGATTAATCTTTTTAAAACTCACTTTCATGCCCGTACCTACCGCTGAGGTCACCGAGGTCAAGCGCTCAGTATTTCTTCTGCAACTCCAATACCCACGATACATTGCAGGGCACGCCTAGGATGAGCAAACACTTTTTACCTCAGTGTTTTAAAAATCCTGGCTACAGCTCTGTTTACACTAAAATGTCACCTTTGTGTCTGGCCCCTCCCCACGTCAGGCAGTTCTGTTCACCCGACCGACTCTCACACTCCACGTTCATCACATTCATATTTTGCACAACGTATAGAAGCAGTGCTATCCGAAGAATGTCAGAGTCACACTTGCTTGGCAGAACCCCGCAGGCATGCGAACACCCCCATCATCTCCAGGATCATCTCTGCCTCCATGTTTTTATTCCTGGCCATTATAAGATTGTTTTACTCCAGGTAATTTCGACTGTCATTTATTGTGCATTATATTCAAAGACCAAGAGTTCACATAAATCCATAATCTCATAAATCCAGGTAACCTTTTAGTGATACTGAATGTATCTATATATTTAGTCTGAGACACAGGTATAGTATAAGGTCCATCAATCTGCCAAACTGCTGTTATGCTTCAGATGCACATTTTACTGCATTCTGCTATGATATTCTTATGAGTATTACTATATTCTTATGAGTATATTCTTATGAGTATGAGTATATGTAAATTCTTACGAGTATATGTATATTCTTATGAGTAAGAGTATATGTATATTCTTATGAGTAAGAGTATATGTATATTCTTATGAGTATATGTATATTCTTATGAGTAAGAGTATATGTATATTCTTATGAGTATATTCTTATGAGTATATGTATATTCTTATGAGTATACAGTTTGTTTATTCTTATCGGTATATGTAAATTCTTATGAGTATATGTATATTCTTATGAGTAAGAGTATATGTATATTCTTATGAGTATTGCTCACAGGTCTTGTTTAAGAGTTCAAGAGGCAGTGACATTTTCGGCTGATGTGGTTCCTTACATCACTGCTCCACACTAAATGAGCTGGCTTCTTATCATCCAAAATAAGCTGAAGGTGATGACTACCAATCAAAGGCTGTGCGTCTGTCCATGAAGTGTACTCACCCCCTGCGGACTTTCTGGTAGGGTGAAGGAGGGCTGATGTGGCAGCCAGAGTCAGATCCAAATCTGTATCTGCAGAGATACTCTGAACACACTGCACACGAACTCCGGCTCAGCAAACCAAACAATCCTGTGTCAACTTCTCCTTTATACAGGACGTCAGCATTTTACCAAACAAAATCACAGGACTGAGGCATATATAAGGGAGAAAAAAGAAAAGTGAGTGAGCGAGGAAAACACTATCCATAAAGCCAATTTCTTAAAAAAAAAAACAATCAACAGAATATTGTTTATAATATCATCTTGTAATAAATCAGTAAAGGAAAAACTTGCACCATATGTAACCCAAATCAGGGGGCATTGTAAGGATCAGAGGGGTAATCATCCAGCGAATGGTGTTTGCTAACAACGTGGAGGCATTCCACATAATACTGTATAGCTAAAACACACGCTCAGAGAATGCCCCTTTCATCTCTCAAAGTGCCGTTGAATACGCTTCAATAGTGGAGTTCAAGTCCCAAATGTATAATTTGCTTGGTAAATATGGCAAGGTTGCAAATCTGCCTGGAAAACCAGAGTGAGCAGAACATTATGTTCCAGGAGACCATACGTGGAGGATTTACCGAAATGTAACCTACACGTTACCTACAATTATCCAAAATGGCATGGGGTACTGCCAAAACAACACAGAACAAATAACCAGGGTATCCTAGTATCCATATTGACAATTTCCCATCTTCTGTCACCAGCTCTTCTTTTTGTTGGTTGTTCCAAGCAAAGTGGACTCGTCATTGGTTGTCATGGGCAAAATGGACTTGTTACTTGCTGTCTTGGGCAAAGTGGACTTGTCACTGGTTGTCATGGGCAAAATGCATTAGTCACTGGTTGTCCCAGATACAGTGGACTTTTCACTGGCTGTCCTGGGCAAAGTGGACTTGTCATTGGTTGTCACATCTATAATTCCAAACTGTATATCTGATGTTCTTCCTTTCTTAATAGTGCTCATAATGTCAGCTGGGGTTGGGGGGCCACTAGCATTGAGAAAGAGAATGACACTGAATCCTGAACTTTATATTTTTTACAAGAAAAAAAGACTGGAAGACTGTTGATTCAAAGATGAAGTCCTTTTCTCAGAACACTCCTGCACACGCACATGCCTACCAACTTCATTACCCTGTGAATCACTGCTCTTCAGTCGGCACACGTTCCCAGTAATCGATTCATCACGCAGCCAATGATTTTCGTGGCTCGTCCTACTCTCACTTTTCCAGTCACTGTCAGTCCTCATACGCTGCCTTTCTTAGCAAGACGGAGTTTATCTCTGCAGCAGGGATGGGGACGCTTTATGATTAGCCTATTAGACGTTTAGCTGGATGGCCCCGCTCCCACTTCTCCAGTCACTGTCAGTGCTCACACACACTTCAGTTCTGTGACAGGGAGCGGGACAGCTTGTGATCAGACACGAGAGAATATTCATTTTAAGGACAATGCTCAGCTCCACAATGGGAAAAAGAGAAAATGAATAAGGTGATTTTTATTTGTCAGGATGATAGTGATTGCTATTAAGGTTTTTATCCATTTTCTCTCTGAAACAGATGGATTTTTAAAGGTTATATATAGACACACACACACACACACACACACATACAGAGGTGGAAAGTTCATGTCCAGAAAGTAAAAATCCAGACCAAGATTTTGTTTCAACCAACTAATTCAGTATAAAGAGTCACAGTCACAGAGTATTCAGCTGGTTGGCTGGAATGAAATCTTGGTCTGGATTTTTATTTTCTGAACCTGAAATGTCCACCCTGTGTGTGTGCGTGTGTGTGCGTGTGTGTGTACATATATACACACAGTGGTACCTTAAGTGGTAACTTAATCTGTTCCAGACTCCGGATCAAATCCTAAAAAATTCGAGTTTTGATCTAATTTTTCCCATAATAAATAAATAATGGAAAACCAATAAATTGGTTCCCGTCCCCCCAAAATTACACCTAAATATGTTTTTAAGCATTTAAACACTGAATGGGATAAAACAAGAAGAATGTTTTTTTTCTTAATGGCATCCAAAACGATAAAGATCCCAACATTACCCCTGTCCTGCCCCGATTGTCCAGAAATTCACAGACAATTGTAAAAGTGCAAAAATGTACTTAATTTTGTATAATGACATAACCACAACTAATTTTCACATTAGGATGCTTAGACACCCTCATTTTGTGACCATGGCAGCTACACAAACTACACAAACTCTTCTGTTTTAGAAATATGGTTCCAATCCGCTATGAGGACTCACACATGGAGTACCGTGTGACTCTGCTGGTTCACGTCCCAAGGAAAGCGAAGCATGTTTGCTGTGTGGCCCTTGAGAAAGGCCCTTAACCCCTAATCGCTCCAGGGATTGTGTCGTGATCGGCGAGCTGGCGAGCAGGGAAAGCAGGCGAGTCGAGCTGAAAATACAAGTAAACGGGGTTTATTGGACCAAATGGGGCAGACATCAACGAACATTAATGACGGATCTGGGAAACCGAGGGAGACGCAGACTAATATACACAGGACAAGGCAAAAGAAACAGGAAACAGGTTATGACAATCGGGGATTAACACGAGGTAATGAGGGGGGCGTGGCACACAGGAGGATCATGCGAGCCGGGCATGACAGGTTGGCTGTCTCCGCTCCAGCAACTGTACGTCACTTTGGATAAAACCGTCAGATAAATAAATAAATAGAATATATATATTGGGATGAATGTTGGCCAGTTTCTTTCTGCTGTTGGGCCAGAACATTGCAAAGTGAAGTTGCAGACTTGGAAGTAGCAGATGCCCAGCACTGCACCGGCAGGCTATGTGCCGTGAATCCACGTCTCACCACTCTGCAGGTCACTTTGTGGTTCCTAGTGTGGGTGAAGTCTTTCTAAATCTCAGTACAAGGCTGGGTGCCCATTATATAACATGACAGAGAGAGAGCGGCTTTGCAGTCTGTCTATGGCAACACCGTGTTGTGTCGACGGCATCGAATGCCCGGCCTAAGCCCCGCGGCTCTGCCTTTAAACGATTCCTGGACTTCACTTCATTACGTTTTCCCCACTTTCTGTCACTCACGCGGCGCGATGGCACAGTGCGGAGCAGCTGGAAAGGTGACGGGTGACTCAGCATCCCAGAAGGTTCCATCAGCCCCACCATGGTGTCCGGGGCATCCTGTCCCAGCCTTGGTGCAAATTGCTTTGAACATGAGTAGCTCGGCCTTGTCTGCACCTTTCCAGTTGCCTGGAATATGAGTTTTGCGGCGCAATGACCTAAGGGAAGTGAAAAATGGGTCCCTCCTAGCAGTAATTACATTATATTCCACCGTGTTGTTTTCCCCTGTTCTACCTGCAATGTTTGTCAGCAACACAGGATATGTACTATTATAATGTGATACGTATGAGTTCAGAAGGTGGTATTGCTCTCTGTGGTCTCTGTAAGCGTGCCGGTGTGTTGGACACACATTCAAAGCGAAACTTGGCAGAGATCTCCACATATTCACACACTTAGACACACATGCATGCATCCATGGCAGTACGAATGCAACCACGCATTACTTTTCCGATTGAAATGGTTGAACATTTGACATTAAAGGTTGGTTGATGGTTGAATGGTTGATAATGACATTAAAGCCAGATGGCACAGGCAGGCGATGTGAAGGTGAAGGAGACCCTTGGACGGCCTACATGCAAACACTGTGATGAGGAGAAGATGATGGCGCCGCCCTCGTGACCGCGCAGGAGGTCCGCACCATCACTGAGCCAGGCTTTAGTTAATGGCTTTATGCTCCACTGGGTCCCAGATATGGAAATGAGCAGCCTGACAGAGCAGCTTTTCATCTCGGAATTGGATGGCCTGATACCAATGCCCCCACGTCCACCCCCTGCCCAGCATCAAATGCAACCAGAAAAGTCCTTTCTTTATGAAGCAAGTGACTCAGAGTTTGTTTCAGTGGCTGAGTATATACAACGGCTCTTCCTGGAGAAGTCTACTTCCTGTACAGAGGGGTCTACTTCCTGTACAGAGAGGTCTACTTTCTGTAGAACCAGTGGCATCACTGGTGAGCGGATTCCAGATTCTCTCTCTCTCTCTCTCTCTCTCTCTCTCTCTCTCACACACTCACACACACACACACACACACACACACACACACTCACACACACACACCACCGCACCTAATGGCTGCTATTGAAGCGCCAGGCAAACTGCAAATGTGACTCTCCAGGTCACGTTTCCGTGTTTCAGTGTTTACTGTTCTCCAGAAGCCGCGTGATTAAGTAGGGCTTAGCGAAGGGGCAGTGTTCGAGCCCCCCCCCCAAATTGTAATCTGACTTAATTTTCAGAAGGACAGTGTTTGTGCATGCATCCATTGAGGTGGTTGGAACCACGAGCTGTTTACTGCCAAGAGGCCCCAATGGTCCTTCAGAAGCCCATGAGCTGCATGCATCATGGCTTGCCAAGACTGGCAGTGTCTGGTGCACTCTGGGGTGCTGTTGCAGATTTATAAATTTTGGGTTTTAAAGAATGCTTATAAAATACAAAATGCAACCTGCTGGACTTGTGACGTGTTGGACTTGCAACCAGCAGTAACTGGAAGGTGCAGCTCTTGCAAATGGCCTTGCAGTGCCATTTCCTAAGCAGCTGGACAGAGGCTGAACAATAAAAACCAGACATTCACACAGGAAAACACTGCAATAAACATCTTACATGCAATTATACAAAAGCAAAAATTACAGTCACTGACAGCACATTTACAGCGAGCAAAAGTTCCAAAAAAAATTAAAGGGAGACAATCTTCCAGCAATTGAAATGACATTGTCACCAAACAAAATCATCGGTTGCTCTTGGAATATAGAAGGTAGTTGGCATGGTCCCATCCTCAAATGCCGCAGATGCAAGAACTTTCATGACATGAAAATTGTACCAGGTATCAGGAAAAAGTGCACCGGTGATTTGTTACTGTCCTCACTAAATACCAACTGACACCTGCACCAAACACAAAGAAAAATTGTTCGCCCATTTACTGTATACCATAGTATTCTTGAGGAATGACAGACACATATTTTCCCCTTAAAGTTACATTCACTGCTTCCAGTTTTATCTGTTTATGTAGCTGGAAATTTACTGAACAGCCACTGAGGGCATTTTGTGGGTTCATGCTCAGGAAGACCAGCCAGTTCTCCACAGATGTCTGCCAGTCTCCCAGAACCATTGATCAGGTTTCCTCAGATAAGCATTGGCCTGTCTACCAGGAATCTATAATGGTGTGCAGCATGCCTAGACAAAAACAGTCTTTTTAAATGTGTCATCCACCCACCCATCTTCATCCTAGTGAATGAGGCAGCGTGTGAAAGGCAAAAGGGAAACCTAATTATGGTGGTGCAGCGGGAGCTGAAATCATGCCCTGTTTGTGTGAGTGTGTTTGTGTGGGTTATGTATATATTACATTGTGGGGACCAAATGCCCCAACTATATGATAAAAACCTGTTGTTTTGAAAATGTAAGGGGCATTCAGACTGTATAAAATCTGTGACAATCACAAAAATAAAACTGTGTTGTTGTGTGTATTTGTGTACTTATTGAATGCTCCATGCAAATTGTTGTCCATTCAGCTGGTCCCTCCACATGCACTTATCCAGGACCAGCTCACACTGGGCCTGGAGCCCATCTCAGTGCAGGAAATGGGAGCGAGGCTTCAGACACCATGACTTGGATGGCAGGTCCCCACAAGGAAGCATCTTACACAACGGGAACATGGTCAAATTTAAAGTAAAATTTTATTTCACGTCAATTAAAGAGAGGTTAAATTAAATAGTTCTTTATGTCTCACTGCATCAAATTCTGTTGAAATATAATTCATTTCCTAAGGTATAAGCACCTCTTCTTCTTTTTACCAATAAACAAGGTGCGTGAATGTGATTTGTTTTTCCACTGACAGTAACATTAACACAGTGATCCGACTTCCCATTATAAGAATATCCACACAAATACACCATGGGCAGGTGACAGCTGTCTAGATTGATTACTACTGCTTTAAATCTATTTGCTGAATTTGCAGAGTTGAACGGGAACTGTACATTCAAATATCCATAACTGAAACAGCTTGTTCAGCACAAAGAAGTCACCTCTCCTATCAATTCTAAACCTACTACTGTGAACTTAAGAGTTATTCACCCTTACAGGGTCATTTGTCACATTTTGTTTGTTCAGTGAAATTCCTCATGAGCCACACTGCGAAGTCATCGAAATCATCTGCTGTCGGGCACTACGGACTTATTTACTTCATCTTTTTCCTAGAGTATCAGTTGTATAAGTAATCAATAGGGTCATCCGCCTTTTCATAGAGCTTAATCACACTCTGGGGGGGAGTGCCCCAGGAAATTTCCTCTTTAAGGATTCTGAATATATCTTAAGATACTTGTTCTGTGATTAGAATGTTACAAAAGCCCCCACTGTTTGCATTCATGCTACAAAGCCCCCACATGTATTTTCAGTCTATTTTTCTATATTTTCTAATGTCACATGCCGATTCTGGATTTTAGTACTGATTTCATAAGTGGATACAGACTGTTCCTGTGCAGTAAGCTGACAATACAGAGGCCATAGGTTGAAATCCCAGTGGTCATACACAAGTTAATTAATCATCTGCATGTTAAAACCCAGGACAGATTTCAAGCAAAGTTTATAAGCAAATAATATTTTTATTACTGTAAAGAACTAAATTTGCAAACGTGAAATTGGCACAAAATTATCACTGGAGAATAATGAATGTTTTAAAACTTAAATTTTTCTTTCCTTCAGTCTGACGTTTGTGTTCAGAAACAAGTATACCAAAACAATTTCTCCCTTTCATTGCACTTCTGGCTTTTCTATTAAATAAAGTGAACAAAAACATTACTGGAGAACAAATGTTCTAAATGTTTTAAAACTTAAATTCTCTTTTCAGTTTTTGTTCTGAAACAATAAAAACTAAATATTTTTCCCCTTTCAATACACTGCTATTTATGCTAAGTTGGTACTACCCGACTTTTAGAGTCGTCAGATAGCTGAATTGTTCGCACTACAGGAATTGTCCACTTGTAATCGGGAGTCTTGAAATCATTGTGGTTTGCACACTTCATGACTAATCAGCGACAGGGGGGTCACACAATACATGACTGATCAGCGACAGGGTCACACACTACATGACTGATCAGCGACAGGGGGTCACACACTGCATGACTGATCAGCGACGGGGGTCATACATTACAATATCTTTCACCAAGAGGAATTGTCAATGCACTACAAATTGAATCGAATGACTTTTACAAATAATCTAATCAAATAAGCACTACAAGAAAACACAGCGGGGGGGAGGAGGAGCAAAGTGTGCATGCAAGAAGTGAGAGGAGTAAGGTTTGTACAGATCTCTGTACTTTTTGATGAAACAAGAGTAATGGACTAAACATAGAAGAGGGAAACTGAAGCTAATGTATCAATACTATCATTCCGATACCAGTACTAATGTTGGTATCGATACTATTGATATTTGGATCGGTCCCCCGACCCCTCTTGTTTACCCTGCTACCTCAGACATCTCCCATACAAAACGTAATGTTCTACAGCTTACATATGTGTTCTGTGTAAAAAAATGGAAGAAAGGGACATCTGTAAATGGCTCCTGGAATTTAAAGGCTTTCACAGGACAACTGGAAAAGAAATACTGGCATTATGCAGCATGTTCAAGGCATACCTCTATTGGACTGCAGAGACCACAACTATGAGAATGATGCAAATATGCCAGGAAAAGGTGAAGGACACATACCACAGAAGAATGCTGTCACTCGCTCACCCTATCCTACCTACAGCCTTGTAGGTGCAGCTGCTGAGTAACAATCCCAACGCATAGTTTTAGAATTTCACTGTTTTTAGCATCTATTGCTATCGACGCTCAATCTTAGCAACAAGGCCAAATTTGAAGAAAATGGTCTACTTCATGCCCCTTTTCTCTATATCTCTTTAGTCTTAGAAACAGGCAACATCAAGGCACTCAGGCATGAGATGCAGACTGTGTGATGGATGGGATTTACTGCTGTCTGTAGCCTCTCCTGCTCCAAATTAACTGGAGGCCATGTGGCTGTTCCGCACGCAGAAAGGTTCTGTATCAAAGGAAGAGAGCATTGTCCTGAAGAGACAGCTGAAGAGAGCTCAAGTGTTTTTGGGATGCAAATTGAAGACATAACTACTGACTTGATCACATGATTCCAAACTACTGCAGGAATCAGAAAGAACTTTGCAGGCATTTTGATATTAGGAATAATTCATGAAGATAAATTTTCACTCTGGTCACTCAGGTTGTCTATGGCACCACTTGTCTATAAGGCATTATTTTATTATTTAAATTGCAAATGCTCATGAAGCCACTCTTTACAGTGGCAGTTGTAGACCATTTCAACGGGGGGGGGGGGGGGGCAAACTGGGGCCAGTTGTTCTGCTAGGGGCCAGATGCTTATGAGCTTAATGTCCTCCATGCATTACTTACACTAAATTGCCAGCATTAAAAATCAAAAGACAATTTTGAAAACCAATAACTTATTTATGCAACACTTTGCAGTCACAAAGACTGTCTTGCTGTGACAAGCTTGATTATTTTTTCTGTTCTTAACTGCAGTAACTCGACCACCCATCGCACTCGTGTTAATAGTCTGTCACAAAATTTTAGCCCACATATATAAATGTAAATAATAATACTAAATTTATTACAAACCCAAATAGCATATCTATTTAGGGTTGCCACAGGGGGGGCTGTGAATGTTGTCACAGGGGCACTGTCCTTGTTTATTCAGCAGTGTCTCTGGGGGACATTATCACTTTGGAATATGAGAACTTCATGCGGAAAGAGTGTCTGCATCATGGAATTCACCTGCCCCTGTAAAACAGCTTCATATTCCTGGGCTGTTATGCATTCATGCAGGAGCAATCAGCAGACCCAATGACTGCCACAAGATGGCTACCCATGTCAACAGACAGTAGATTGAAGGCATCCTTCAGTTTCCTCCAGGAAAGCAGTTTGTCATTTTACATCCAGATTATTATCCATGGCCTTTAACACACTTTCTGGAATCAAGGTAAATTATATTATGAACAGACGCCCACAGTAACAAGAGCTTAATAAGGTTTTATTTGACTTAATTTCCTTTCAGTGCAGGAAAATAATTGCTCAGCAAATGGAAACACTGAGACTTCTATGTGGATGCTTTCCTCTTCTAATCAGCAGAACTGATTCAATCTCATTTTTTTTCTGGAAGCTTCCTACAAAGAAACTTCATACTGGCAGTAGCCTATAATGAAAAAAGAAGACATTTTTTCCACCCAGGTTACTCCTGTCATTGCTGAATTACATATCTGATATCAATCATTCATTCTTTTCAATCACAGATGTTTCCATAAAATATCATTTTCCTTAAAATGTAAGTGCCATGTCCTGTCTACCACGCCTGCCTGCCCC
>JAABNY020000136.1:8619216-8648419 GCA_015164015.2 Brevimyrus niger
ATCACAGATGTTTCCATAAAATATCATTTTCCTTAAAATGTAAGTGCCATGTCCTGTCTACCACGCCTGCCTGCCCCTCCAGCCTGCTCCTCCTGCCTTCTCCCTCACATGGCCCTGATGAGTTACAACTGGTGCTGGTTGCCCCGCATTAATCTACTTATTTAAGCACCTATTTGTCTCACCCTCGCTAGTTTGGACATTAAAGTCCTGTCCGCCCATATTTGCTCCCATTCTACCCCTCTTGTTTTGATCCCTCGCAATTTGGTTTATTTCCAGTTTCAGTATGTTTCAGTTCAATAAAACCCCTTTTGTGTCACCAAACACCTGCTTCTCATGTCCCGCTTGGCATGACAGTAAGGCTTGACAGGCCAAAGAATCATCGTATTGGCATTTTCTCTATTTTGTAATGAAAAAAAGAACAGATGATAAATGAAAAGAAGAAAATCCTTTGATAAACATAGTACTGGAATCCAGTTCATCACAGGGCACGCAAACAGCAATGCAGATTTGCATGCTACAGTCTTTATATATGACATACTTTGGATAGTGTGGAGACCACCACACATACGGAAACAGGACCAGAACCAGATCAGAACTGAACTCACAGCAGCATTGAGAAGCTGGATAAGAACTGAACCCACAGCACCATCTAGAACCAAAGTCAGAACTGAACCCACAGCACCATCTAGAACCAGAGTGAGAACTGACCCCACAGCACCATCTAGAACCAGAGTCAGAAATGAATTCACAGCCTACAAGAGAAATTCAAAATATACTTTAGATGTTTCTAACTTACTGCATTAAAAACACTTGACATCTTTCATTTTCTTGTACTAGTTCTCTTAATATAAAATTCTGCCAATCCTGTTTACATGTTTTTGTTTCCTATCTCTGGAATGTGAGACAAGCTAAATTGCTTTTTGAATATTTGCTAATTAAATTTTGGCTACAAACCTTGAATAATTCAGCACCCTATTATCACAGTTAAAGTGTTTTTTAACCCCTATTGATTCAAATATTAAAATAAAAGATGAAATTACCTTCACACTGTTCAATATAAATTTATTATAATTCTTTTTTTTTTAAAATGGCATGTTTTTTGACAACATTATTAGTATAGTATAATATAGATTTTGTTTTGTTGTTATATCAATTGTTAAGAGGGATAAAAGCAATTAGCCTTGTTCTGGTGGGTGTTTATGTCGTGTTTTTCATTAGCATTTTTTATTTGTTATTTAAAGCACATTGAAGGCATCTTGCGTAGCCTGACTAAACTCTTTCCACAGAGAGTATCTGCAGATATGTGAAACTCGAAAGAAACTAAAGGACTGAATGAAGATTCACACACATCAGGCAACACCACTGTGTAATATTGTTCAGGTACCCGGTCCACAGTTCCAAAACACAGCATTTACAACATCTCCTGGGGCTACTGCATGTGTGAGCTACTGTATGTGTGACCTACTGCATCTGTGAGCTACCTGCATGTGTAAGCTATTGCATCTGTGAGGTACTGCATGTGTGAGCTTTTGCATCTGTGAGCTACTGCATGTGTAAGCTATTGCATCTATGAGATACTGCTTGTGTAAGCTATTGCATCTGTGAGATTCTGCATGTATGAGCTATTGCATATGTGAGCTACTGCGTCTGAGAGCTACTGCAACTGTGAGCTACTGCATCTGTGAGCTATTGCATGTATCCCCGCCGAGGTCATTTTGGTCCCCCTAATTTCAAACTCCTTCCAACGCCACTGTCTGTGAGTCTAGGTGAAGAACAGATCAGACAGCAGGGAAATTAGGACCTGAGTCCACCACTGACCATAAGGAAGGATTTGCAGTTGAAGGACGGGTGCAAGTACGTGAAAGTGCAGATGTCCTCAAATTTCATCCTTGTTTAGATTGAATTCATGCATGATTCCCTATGTCATAAACAATTATTGTATACTCCCTGCAGATTTACCTTGACTAGGGCTGGACATCGTTCAAACTTTTCATAGATTTTTTTTTTTAATACCAGTACCAGAACAATACCTTGATTTCAATACCGGTTCCTGAACAATACTTTTTTCAATACCAGGTCAGGTCAGGTTTTTAATACCAGTGTGTTTTAAATCAATTTCAGCAACAACAAGAATACATTAAACATTACAGCACTAATGATATATTTGAACAAGTCGTTTTGTAAATAACTGCTTGCTTACTGGGGTGATCGGTCATGATCATAACAGGACAGTCTTTATATGTCACCAGGGCTCTCTAGTTTCATCAAAAGTTTCGAGTTAAGATTAGTGTTGGGGCGCAGTGTGTGTCTCATGGTCAACGTGTGACACTTTAGAGCTCTGCCTACCGCATTCATCACATCTTGCTCTGCCACTCCCACCTTTCCCACACCCCATATGTGTGCACACTTCCATGTAGTAATTGGCTTGCAGCAGGATCACATGCAAAAATCCTTTTTTTTGATTGGCTGGCAGGTGGCCATTAACTTGATCGAGACAGCTATGAACAAGCACGAATCTAAACACCAGAACAAGAACACGTGACACATGAAACAAGGCAAATCAACTACATGTGTGATATAGACAGAGGCTATTTACAATGGCTCAAGTGCATGCTGGGATATTCTAAATCAGCTGCCGCTAGAGTACTGAAGTTCTGTACCCAGCCCTAACTTTGACCAACTTTTTGTATAGCAAAACCTTCCAGTGGAATATCCAGATGACTATACAAAAAATAGATGAGAATAAATGCTATCTCTGTATTATGTCAACATCTAAATTTCCCTTATGCATCATTCAGTTCAAGGACTATTTAGCAGTGTTTTACACAAGGTGACGTCCTTCAAATAGCTCTTTCCAAAACAAAAGTTGTTGAAGGGAAAGGTTACATCCATAATAGCACCCAACACAATGAATAATCATCTCGCTGCAGAAGATTTCAGAATCTCTCGGCATCAAGGATGGGTGCTAGTATTGCTCCCTCCACTGTCATGCGGCTGCCAGTTTCACACCCCCCCAAAAGGCTTCACAGCTGTTGCAAAGCAGTTACCCCTGGTTCCAAGAAAATGACAGTGCTGATGGAGAAAAATAGCTTGAAAGATGGACACACAAAACCAGTTTGGTGAATTAAATAATAAAGATGCAGTGCAAAGAAGTGAAAACCCACAGATAAAACTGCAAGATCAAAAAAGACCCCTACAGCAGAGCAAACACTGGTGCCTACTGTACAGAACGCGACAGAGCAAAGGCTCATGGCCTACTCTACAGTACAGTACAGAGCAAAGGCTCATGGGCTACTCTACAGTACAGTACAGAGCAAAGGCTCATGGCCTACTCTACAGTACAGTACAGAGAAAAGGCTCATGGCCTACTCTACAGTACCGTACAGAGCAAAGGCTCATGGCCTACTCTACAGTACAGTACAGAGCAAAGGCTCATTGCCTACTCTACAGTACAGTACAGAGAAAAGGCTCATGGCCTCCTCTACAGTACCGTACAGAGCAAAGGCTCATGGCTTACTCTACAGTATAGTACAGAGCAAAGGCAGCCACCTACTCTATAGTACAGTTTGCTCTATAGTACAGTATAGCTTCTTTGAAAACCCTATGGAGGCAGAAAATATGAGAAGCTAATGTCATATGGGGTCAAAGCCACCACAACCTGAGGCCTCTACACACCACATACGGACTAGATATACTGAAGGAAAACTATTTTCTTGTGTATTTTCAACACATTTGAGAATTTGAGCAGTCAAATGAACAGATTCCATCAGTGATCCATAAATAAAGACTTCCTAGATTCAATGTGGGACTGTCACTTGGAAACGGGAACAGAGAAGAAGTCACAGAACACCAGAGGTAAAGCTCCATCATCTTTAACAGCTGAAAATGATACATTGATTATGACCTGTGTGTGAAGCAATTGTTTGTGTATTGTTGCTCTCAACCATCTAAAAGCCAACTAATCAGCAGAGCTTTTCGAGACTCAACAACAATGTTGGACCCAGACCCGCCTGGCACTAGATGAGATTCAACATTTCCACAGCTTTTCTTCCTAATCTTTTCTACTGCTTCCCAAAAAAGTATTCTTTGTCCAATCAGAAGCAGTGGGAGCACAGCAGTCATATTTGTAACATTTTATACCACAAGAGGGTACCAGAAATGATATATCTACTAATTAATGAGAAAAACTGCACTGTCATCCTTTTAGTGACAAAGAACAGTCACCCTGCAGACTGTATGCAGCTACAAGTGCATTCTGTTGGCACAGAGACTTTAAAATATCAAAAGTAACAAGGAAACTCTCCAGCACCACAATTTTTGAGCTGCCCTTAGCTTGTCTTTACGAGCTGGCCATGTGGAGCTCTCTGGATGACTTTACTAACGCATAAGCATCCAGGTCTTGTCCTAAATATGGACCATTGCTCACCAGTCACCAGCAGGTGTTAAATACACACCAAGTTGTGGTAAAGGTGCCACTGACATGGAAGAAATCCAGACAGAGAGTCAACAAAGTTGTAGTTTCCAAGTGTAATTACTACTCCATCAAGGATGCCACCATGCCATCAGAACCATCAGGCAGGAAGGCAAACACACACAAGCACCGAAGTCCTGGATGACAGGGAGTGTTTACAGTATCAGCAAAACTGTGATCCAACACAGACCCAGGTGGAAGGACAAGGGGCCAGGAAGTTATCAGTCGGTACAATCTTATTATGCCGCATTTTTACAACTAAACTGCACTGAAGTGATATACAGCTGTTTTTGCTGAGAAAAACAGAGCAAACTCAAAAGAATGATATTGGGGAAAATGGTATTGAGAATTTCTCCTGTCGTCTACAAAGAAGGTCAATAAGTGGGCTGGTGAAGAGAAGCCCAGGGATGTTCTTCATCATGATTACTCCTGCCAGTACCTTGCTCTCCTCAGGATGTATAAAGTGGTGGCTCTGTTTTGTGTCACTCAGAGAATTCCAGATACCTACTGATGCCTATGTTTATAATCTCCTCTCACGCTGTCACTTTCCCATTCGCCCTCAACACGTCTCTTCCATGCTGTCTGCCCTCACTGGGTCCATGTGTCCGTTTGTGTTGTCTGAGCCTGAACCCAGCACTTAAAATGAAGCGAGGGGAAGCCACTGTGAGCACGACGTTCCTCAACACCAACCTCAATGTTACCCTTTTACTTATTCAGCAGACACTGATCTCCACAGCAGTACACTTGAAAACAGGGTCAGGCAATCACAAGCACAGCATTCTAACCCACTGAGCCACACGCATAGCTGAGCCTAGGAAGCCGCACGGTTCAGCTTTTTGTCCCGACTGGAGACGTTTATAGAGTCACTGCAGTGCGCATCCTTTCCTAAGCCCCCGATAAAGTCGTTGTGTGCCCTGGAGCTTCACCTTGTAACAAAATGTTTCTTATTCTGTGATCCCTGCATGACAAACACTGTGTTTTTCAAAATCCGAATAAAAACGTCTTCACCCTGCTATCTGTGCGTAAGACCAGCCAGTCAAAATGCAGGATTGGGAGTCAGTGAAGCAAATGAAAAAGGAAATTAAACTTTTTTTTTTGCCATTTGTGCAAGTCAAGTCAAGTGTGGCCTGATTATCACACCAACCATAGAGCAGCAGAGATGCACATAAATATGAATGTAAGTAATAAATATCAGTGCAATAATGGCAATAATATTGCAAATGACAAAAAAAAGTTATGGTGCTGGTGGACAGCAGAAATAATGCAAAGTTCAATTTCGTAGGGAAAGGGCAGCAAATATAGTGGAAAGGGGTTTTTTGCAGGACCCTTTGTTGGGGGTGGGACCCAATGCAGTTCCTCTGCATGGGATTGGAACCAATAGCCTACCAATAACATGCCCAAAGGCCTTACCCAGAGAGCCAAACATCACATCCCAAAAACAGTCTTCCAGTGTGACATACGGGTCGCGAGTGGTCATGTGACCATCAATGTCATGGTGACGTCGAAGCACAAGTTCATCTCACAACGCTCCTTTCTGTGCTGAACACTAATCTCAGTCCCCACACTCGTTTTCCGTTGTCTCCTGTGAGAGAAAAATCCAAGCGTTATACCCAAATGTAATACAAAAGTAGTGAATGTTATGTACATGTATGATCTCCTAGCAATACAGGAATGCACTAGGCCAGTGAGAACCATATAGTCAAGGTCGGATAATAGCATCAGGCCGTTGTCAAGAAATAGTGAGCACTGAAATACCGAAACAAACCATATACAGTATGGAAACACACAGTAGAACACAGGGATAAAAAAAACTGTGAGAAGAGGCTCATGGGAGAACTCCTGAGGTATCTCCCCAGGCCTGTGTTGTAAGATACCACAATAAACTGAAGGCTGAAAAGACTTCTCGCTGTCCTGAGGCCTACACCATGAAATTTCACAACACTCCACTCTTGACAGCTGAATTAGGGGCTTTGATGATTAAGCAGGAAGGGAGCTGCTGCCCTTGTGTTTACCCTGCATCACAATAAGACCAGTCAGCTGAATAACAGCGGGGGAAACATTCATGACACAAAAATCACAGCTCTCTTATACAGGTTTGTAAGCGCTTATCTGTGCTGTTGATCTGAGTGAAACTGCCAGGGAAATTCTGAGAGCTGGACTGTTTCTTTGTTTATTTATTTATTTGACCAAAGGCATTTTTTTACATTTATGAATCCTTCTCTTCACATTGAATGCATAAATTCCAGAAGAATCCCATTCTCCTTCTTGGTGACAGAGCTACACCCTAGGAGATAGTGAGCTCCATCTCCTTGCACGCAGACTATAAATACCTTCACCATAGCTTCTCCAACAGTCTCTTTTCATGGTTTGTCCAGTCGTGGCTGATCTTCACGTAAAATTATTTCTCTCCAAGGCCCAATCCCAATACCCACACATAGCCCTACCCCTCCGTTTTGCATGTACCTGGTAGGGTAGTGTTGTCCCATTTCTTTTTACCACTGAGGGGTAGCGATGTTCAGCCTTCAAGAAGTCCCTCGAAACGGAGATTTTTCAGATGCTGACTCAAAACTGAGTGAAAGAAGAAAATTCCTACAATGCATTGCAATATAGAACAAGAAAAGAAAAGATGGCTAGCTGTGTGGGGAAAGAAGCTCATAAATGTAATACATCTTTATAAATACGCTTGCAAAAAAAAATATATATATATATTTTTTTTTTGCGGAATATCTTAGTTTAATGTAAATGAGATGGAGTATTAGGTTCAATTTTTGAAAAACTTTTTTTTTTTTTTAAATCGCTAATTCCGAGACAGCAGTATCTCTGTAGTATTTATAGAAACAGAACCTAGCAGGGGTGAGTTTCACAAAACCGTTGAAGAATTAAGAACATATTTATTCAGAGAGAGCATTCAAAGCCCTGTTTTATGTAGTTTTTTTTTTGGCTACGACACTTTTGGGAAACACCCCTGATTGTTGAGCATGCAAATGATTTTACCTTTAAAATGTTCTATGTGTTCATGCAAATAGGGCAATAAAACAAATAACCCGCACACATATAGCACATGTATTTTAAAAAAAGATATATATTATATTGCAACGTGATACACTATATTTAAGCATGCGGCATTTGAATAGCTTTTGCTAAACGGTACATAAAATATTATGTTTATTCTAATTTGTATGTTAATTGCTGTATACATGCATAGAACGTCACATTTATAACAGAAAATAGTATGCCAAATACATTAAGCAATGAAAATTAGGTACATTATATTATGAACATTGTGACACAGGTAACGTGACAGATAAAACTTTAGTCAGACACTCTAGCTGACACAAACACGAGTCATGAGCCGGCATTGTTACAAACAAATGCAAAATGTGAAACGTATGTGCAATGATCCACTGCTGATGACGTAAGCGAGTGGCGTCCCGATTCCTAGGTAAAGATTTCAAGCCCTACCCCTTTTGGCTACAATCTGTGAAGTCAACTTCAGAAGGGAGGGCCCTCGAAATCTAGTGGTAGGGCTAAGGGAGGAGAATTGGGATTGAGCCCAAGTCTCTTACTGATTGTTCGATCCGTGTCATTCTGAGTAGACAGAGTTTGTTCGCCACAGGCACCAGGTGTGAATCAGTATCCGAACGAATGTTTGCTGGGACACAGAAGAAGAAGAAGAAGAAGAAGGCATCTGCTGCCCTGAGAAGACAACTTCAGCCCATACACACAAACATCCATCACCCAGCACCTACTCTAAATGGCATGGGGACCTCCAACCTTTACAGACAACATCTTCACCTTTTGTCGCTTAATGGATTCAAAGAAAATCACCATATCCTGATCAAATCTGTTCTGCGGGGGGGGGGGGGGCAATTAAATATAGGGCTAACTAGACCATGAAGGGAGGAAACACAGACTTGCAGCAGTTCAATAGCGATGTTCCTGCCCCTCCCTTTAGGACGTTTGACCTTTATTAAAATAACTTTTCCTGTCTGCAGATGAAATGAATAAAAAGTCAACATGTAACTGCAAAGGGCAAATGACAATCAAACTAAGCAGATGAGTTTATGAAATTCTTCTTTGGCGATCAAAGACGAAGGAGCTGAGGTCCTGGGAAGGACAGAAGGGCCAGTCCTGCTTCCCGGACATGCAACCATCTCTATGACCTGCTGTAATCCGAGCAGGAGCTGCTATGACCTGCTGTAATCCAAGCAGGACCTGCTATGACCTGCTGTAATCCAAGCAGGAGCTGCTATGACCTGCTATAATCTGAGCAGGAGCTGCTATGACCTGCTGTAATCCAAGCAAAAGATTCTAGCTGCCAAATATTCACCTCAGAAAGGGGGTGTAAAGTGATGGGGGGATGCTTGGTAACTTCACCTTATTGTCATATACAAATCTTTTGCCTATGTCCACCAAGGCAAAGCTAATTCCCACAACCCACTGTGTCCCATCCCAAAATCTAATGGGGGCCATTTAATTTTGTTCTATGTCTCTGCATTTTATAATGATTAATATGATTATGTGTCATTATGTCAATATGACTAACATTGACCAGGTCTTTGGGCTTCTATTGACATGTTCATTGTTGTAATGATCAAGTTTGCACGTGTTGTTGGTCATCCTCTTCCTCTTTTGCTTACGCCTTTCCAGGTGAAAATAATTTTTTTATCTAATTTAAAATCGAGATTCGTTTTTCCCTTGCGGTCCTTGGTGTTTTTCAAAGTTTCAAAGGAATCACAGCTCTTCTATACAGATGCCGACAGTAATCTTCTTGGGTTCATCACCATTTAAATAAACCGATTTCCGTTTTCTTACCCCAACAGACCCCTCTTTCTTGGTCCTATGATTCTGTCTGCTTTCTCACTCAGAAGAAGCCTCACAGCCACATAGGAGGAAGCATGTGGAGAGCAAAACACACAGCTATGGGTGTCCTATAGACACGAACAAGCCATGTTTCCTCTACGAGTGACGCTGTCACACCAGGTCTATGGTGATTCCCCCATCGCAGCAGTGACAGGTCTCTGAGAGCCATCTGGACGGCAGAGGCTGCTGAAGGATTTCCTGGTACAGAGCAGTCACAAAGTCCTGAGAGTTTCTAATACTAGGTTCAGATGTGCTTGTTTGAAGGTACCAGAGTGAAATTTCACAGGCTCACAACACTGACCCAGGTTTGTCTTCATAAAACAGTCATCAGGATTTGTGACACTCCCTGCACCCAGACCTCCATTTAGCCACAGCATGGAGCTGCACTCCAATTAGACCAATTTTCATAAACTGAAGGGCATTCTGTAAATCATTCCGTGGAAAACATAACCCCCCCCCCCCCACCCCCGATGGTTCCATCTTTATCCTCCCCTTGAGACAATTATAGAAATGGAGATGCCACAGATTGGCCAATCTCAGAGAAAACCAGCAAATTCAAGACACATCTCATCTCCAAAGGCTCCCGGTTTGCAGACTCCAGGAGCCGACAAAGAACGAAATGAAAGGGCACTGTGAAATAGCTGTGAGAAGCCCCTAATCTCATTATGGCGGATCGTCATTGTAAGTGCACACAAAGGACCGACTGCTGGGTAAAAGGCGTTAAAAAAAAAAAACTATTCTAACTATTTATTATCTGGGTTACTCGTCTTTTTGCATTGTAGTTTTGTCAGGTCATTGGTGATTAATAAAACTGGATTGATTTTTCCCCAATGGAAATGTATTCCATTCATTTTTCCATGGGTAATATGCTAGGAATGTTCTCCTTGTAAACAATAAACGTGGAATTATTTTGTACACATGCTTCAAAACAGACTCTAATTTGTCTTTAGTGAACTGAAAACAATTTAAAATGAGCCCAAGCAGCGGCCATTTCTGAACCTGCTTTCATGCAAAAACAGTGTTTTCATTACAATCCAGTTCCGGGGCGGATGCACCAGTAAATGCCAAAAGTACAGAACACCTCAAGCAAAATGACAGAGGCAAAAATAGACTTCAGGAACACTTTAAAGTGGTGTGTTTTGCCAGAGGTTAAACACATTTGACTCTCCATTATAAAATATTTTCACTTCCTATACTGGGATTAATGCCAGTGGTTGAAGAAAGAGGTGTGTGTTTGAATTACATAAAAATGTATTTCCTTGCTAATAATTCAGTGGAAAGCTATGTCCATTGTGTTTGAGGGCAAGGCTTCCTCCTCTCAATAATAACGTTCCTTGCCTTTCAAAGGAATATTATCACTGATGAGGATCCTTTGTTACTTCAAAGAAGTGCTGCTATACCAAAGAAGGTATCTATTTCTGAACCAAGAACCACAGACAGATTAAGGCATATCATTTAATTCAGAACAAAACATCTTCTGGACCTATATATGCCAGGAAGGCTAAAGCTAATAGACTAGTGTTCATTTTTCTGAATAACAAACCATGCTTTGCATGACTTAGCCTAGTCTGTCCTTTCTCGGAAAAGGAACTTAATTTATTACCGAGAGCAAAATAGAAAGTAAAAGTCCATGCTGAGAACATGCGCGTATGTGCAATACACAGATCGATCAGACATGGATCGGAATCGGCCGATTTCCCAGTGTGCTCGGCCCATATATTTTGGACCATACGTCATACGCACAGCAGCAATAGCTTCCCAGCCGCGGAGAAGGGTCCAGCTGCAGACGCCTGTAGAGTGGAGCTCCACAGAAAATACGTGACTCAACTCTGTGTTACAGCGAATAAACACTAACTTAACTATCCTTAACCTTAACCCTAACCCTAACCAGAGTACTAACCCTTAATGATCACGTGTTTCCTGTGGAGGTGACATATTTCTGGTGAGGCTCCACTCTACAGGCGTCTGCAGCCAGACCCTCTTGCAGCCGCGGGCATGCTCATAGCCACATGCACGTCCACAGCCACGGGGACGCTCTTAGTCCTCAGACATTAACATTTGTATTGTTAATGAGTGCAGCAAGGGCGTAACTTTGGCTGGAACATTGGGGGGGTTGAGGTGGGGACCCATTACGGGGGGAACCAATTATTGGGGAAGTTGTATTAGCTGGTTCTGATTCAGCTGCTTACTCTAAAGTCACAGACCTTTGATGGTGAAGGCGATCCGGTGAAGATCGCACACTCTTCCTTTCACAGGCCTTCAGTCAGAGTGCACCGGGGACATCGCACCTCAGCCCCTAATGGAAAATGGTTCTCTTGGCGTGTAGTATGTGTTCATTAGGCAAAGCCCCGTGGTGCGGAATGGGCTGAGGGGCACTTAGACAAGTAAAGCACTGCATTCCTAGATCTCGATGGCCAGGCCCGGCGACAAAGGCTTGTTCTCCTCGTTCGATCGGCGGGCAAAAATAACGCATCCGGAGTGGAGCGGTGCAATGTGCCCGTGCCAAGCGAATATGGGCCAGGCCGGAACCTGGAAGCAGGTACACCAGCTTTGATGTCTGTCCTTTGGGTAGCACAGGCAGGGAGAGCGAGAGCACACATCAAAAGGTCCGGTAGTCCATGAGCCCTCTTTTCAGTAGCCCCCCCCCCCAAACAAAAACAAAAAAATAGCTGCTGTTATGTCATTCTCGTTTCCCGCATGCACTTTCAGGTACATCACTATCAGGTTCATCACTTTCAGGTACATCACTTTCAGACATCATATTTACTTTTGCTAAAACCTCTTGACCAGCCAGATTTCATTATTCTCTGGTTGGAATAACATCCAATGATTCTAGCCACATAGCAAGTATGCACAGGGATGCAGAGATCTGCGGGCACCGCCTTAACTGGATGGGAGGGTGAATTTGTTTGACTAAAATACAGCGGACATACACATCCATGCATTCCTGATTTTATCTAATTCAATGGAGGCATCAGTGAAGAGGGGGGGACGCACTTTCGTCTCTTCACATCCAAAGACAACAGAGCCCAATTAAAGGAACTAGGGCAGAGAAAAATGAATGGTTCATCATCCTGTGAAATGAGACATTAACAGCCAGTGCGTTTTGGGACCGTGCTCTAGACAATGAGGAACACGTCCACGGAGATCTTTAATGAACAGATACCCATAATGCAGCTACCCCAAGTATGACCTGGAAGGAAGAAAAAAGTCACTCGTTAATTATTCAGCATTCTCAGAGAGAAGGTCGAGCCGACATTCTGTTTATCTATAAAGCCGACATTCTGTATATCTATACAGCCAACATCCTGCCTATCTATACAGCCGACATTCTGTATATCTGCCGTGAGCAGACAGACACATAGAGACCAGTCACCGTTATCTAAACACCTAAACTAAAGCTCTTGTTATAGTGTGGGTTTGTAAAAAGGGCCAACAGAAGCTGTGGAAACCAAGGGTAAGAACACTACAAACAAACACCCCAAGCAGTAGTGGCCCAACCCTGTCATCAGAAATCCCCGTGCCCTTAGAACAATGACCTTGAATGGAAAACAGGTCACTCCCTGGGATATGCTGGGTCTATTGCTTAGTTTAGTTTTTTTTTTCCTTTTACCTTTTTTTAATTTTCCAGAAAAAAAAAAGTTTCTGGCAAATAACTACAAATATTTTGTGTTCATGTCTGTAAGGCAGCTATGACCAATCACTGTGATTCCACTAGGCTGCCTAACAGCGATGAGCAATAATGAACTCTCCAATATAACCGAACCACCTAACAAACAACCAGTCACCACAGGTTTAAAGGGCAGAAACAGCTGTCAGTGCCGATCCTTGTAAAGCACTGACTTTCTATAGGCAGTTTTGCATCAAAAAACATAAGAACATAAGAAATTTACAAAAGAGAGGAGGCCATTCGGCCCATCAAGCTCGTTTGAGGAGAACTTAACTAATAGCTCAGAGTTGTTAAAATCTTATCTAGCTCTGATTTAAAAGAACCCAGTGTTTTAGCTTCCGCTACACTCGCAGGAAGACTATTCCATACTTTAACTACACACTGTAAAGAAGTGCTTCCTCAAATTTGTTTTAAAATGTTCTCCCGCTAATTTAGTTTAATTTCATTTAAACTAATATTGAAATACCCACTTGGCTGAACAGCATCCAGACCCATTCAAATCTTATAGACCTGGATCATGTCCCTTCTTAGTCTCCTTTCCTCAAGGCTAAACAGATTCAGCTCAGCTAACCTCTCCTCATAAGACATTCCTCTAAGACCAGGAATCATTCTCGTAGCCCTCCGTTGCACCTTTTTTAAGGCAGCAATGTCATTCTTGAGGTATGGTGACCAAACCTGTACACAAAATTCTAGGTGGGGTCTTACCAAGGAATTATATAAACGTAACATCACCTCCCTTGACTTAAACTCCACACACCTAGAGATACAGTATAACCCAACATTCTATTGGCCTAGTGAGAGTGGGACATGTAAGTTTCAACATACACACCAAGATCTTTCTTGTAATCAGCTACCTTAATTTCAGTGTAATCCCTAAAAATATCTTTACTTTATATTTCTGCTCCCTGCATGGATTACCTTAAAATTTTTTGTGTTACATTTTATCTGCCAAGTATCAGCCCAGTCACTAATCAAATCTAGATCCTGTTGTAGCCTCTCTGCTGCTAGATCAGTATCTGCTACACCACCCACTTTGGTGTCGTCTGCAAATTTAACCAGTTTACTGTATGTATTGGTGTTAATATCATTAATGTAAATTAGGAACAACAGTGGTCCTACAATTGAACCCTGTGGTACCCCACTATGAACGCAGGCACACTGTGACTTTGTGTCTCTAACAACTACTCACTGCTTCCTGTCAGTTAACCAGATTTCAATCCAAGCTGCCACAGTTCCTAAAATGCCTGCAGCTTTGAGCTTTAGCAAGAGCCGTATTTCTCAAAACATTTTGAGAAAGCTGATTTTTCTTAAAATAAACTTTCAGCCACCCTTCCTGACACACAAACCTGCAAAGCACTTTATAAAATAAATAAATAAATAAATAAAATATTGCAAGCATCTTAGTGTCACTGCATCAAAATAGGCCTAGACGTTCACAATAAATGTTGTTAGTTCACAAAACTGAAACACAAACGTTTGGCCATAAAGATTTATTTGAATTTTGACCTTAAAAATTACTTAGATCTAGTTAGATCCAGTACCCAAACAGCATCGTGCTGATGGCAGCTCTGCAAGACCATTGCTTCCTGGTTTACAAGCTTACAGCTCAGACTGGTGTGGTTACAGTGGTGGGGTCTTACCTGATTGAAATCCACCAACACAGACCATGCGTTGACCCGTTCTTTGCCTGTCCGTGTGTTTAACTTGTATTGTTTATTAATTTATATGACTTTTTAGGCTCCTAATTATTCATTTAATTTCCCAAGGGAGAAGCCAATACTGAAGTTTAGTATTTAATGAATACCTCCACCCTCTCATCTTCAAACTCAGACTTGCACCTCTTTGAAATTAAAGAAACCTGCTTCAGATAATTCCCAGACTTATAATTAGCTGAGCCTTCAATGGTTTTAAGCATTAGATATGTCTCTCCAAATTAGCTTTTGTGGTATAAATTAAACTTTCATTCCTGTAACCTAGATAAATGTAGCTCATTACAATTATTTTAATTTGCCGTGTGGTTATGGAGGGGGCGAGGAGGCAGAAGATCCCCTGTCAGGGTATGAAAGAGCCTGGCTCCCTCTCAATCATCTCTCAGAACACGTTTGGAAAACAGGCGACGGATGAAGCTGCCAATAGACTTGTATCTTTAGTAAATAATTTGTCCTTTAACTAAACAAAATGATCTTGTCTAGCATACTGCTCACTTCTCAATGCCTGATCATTCTTCAGTTATTCCCGAGTAAATCTGATCATATTCTTCATGACAGAGGTATACTTTCACTACCCACGTTTGGAATGAGGCGCATGCATTAATTACAGACATATTGTATACATTTTTTAAAGTACCATTTTATATACAGACATACATACAGGTATATGTGTGTAGGTATATTAACAAATCGGATCATTCTGCTAGGGAATCAATTTGGATGAGTTGACACAATGTAGCAGTGACCCCTAGTGGCAGTGTAGTATACCAACACCCTCACAAACAAAATAAATGGTACATTACTGGGAACAAGAAGTAGCACTGAGCAACAGACTTCCTCCAGTGTTTCATCTGGCCCCCTATGCCCCCTGTTGCCCTATCTAAGTGGTGCTCTGTAACCTAGCTACAAGCTAGTGTTGTATATTTGTATGACTGTGAAGAATGGTGTTGTGACTCCAAAGAAGCACTGTTTCCTCACACCTCCAGGTTTAGAAGTCTGGGTCTGTCACGTCACACCCATTATTAATCATGGAAATCTCTCCCAGTAAGTAAACCATTTTCTTTAGCAGAAATAAAATATACAAATGACTTGGTCTCCATTACTGTCACTTGCACTACCCATTTTACACAAATGATGGAGCTATTTATGCAACTCCTTTGTCTGTAAGCTAAATATATACAGTGGTACCTTGGTTCTCAAACTTAATCTGTTCCGGACTCCGGATCGAATCCTAAAAAGTTCAAGTTCTGGTCGAATTTTTCGCATAAGAAATAATGGAAAACCAATTCATTGGTTCCTGGGCCCCCAAAATTACATAATATGTTTTTTTGTTTTTGTTTGTTTTTTAGCATTTAAACACAAAATGAACAGATTAAAACAAGAAGAGCATTTTTATCTTCCAAAACGATAAAGATCTTATCCCAACATTCCCCCTGTCCTGTCCCGATCGTCTGCTCCTTACGTGTGCCACGCCCCCTCGTTAACCTTGTGTGGGATCACCATGTGATCAGTTGTTTCTGATTGTTGTCATTAGTCCTCTGTGCTAAGTCCACGTTTCAAGTTGTTTCCCTAGTCGGGTCATTGGGTGCGTTCGACTTGCTTACAGCTGGCTTAATGCAACGCATTCTTATCCTGACACAATGAATTACGGTTAGATGCATTGCAACCTCTCATCCGGCTGCACAAACTAGATCCACCTGGAATTTAAACTGAAACGTAAAGCAGTGAGAACTGGTTTTCAGTTAATTTACCTGGTAAAATAAAGTTTAAATAAGTTACATAAATGCTCTAAAAGTACACATAATTTAGTGGTTTATTTATTGTTAGTTACTGTAATGTTGTGCTTCTTTATTTGGTTAATCGCCCAGTCGGTGAAGAAGTTATTCAAGTAAGAATTGCATTGTAGTATGACTAATTTCCTGGCGCGTACAATTTATATTAGGTCGGCATTCACGGGTCAACTTCTGAAATTCAGATCGAGTTCTAAGTCAAACTGGTTTGTTCGACTTTCAAGAAATTCAAGTTCTAGTGAGTTCGAGAACCGAGGTACCACTGTAGTTAACTTTCTTGTTTTTTTTATGCTTATTTTTGTTGTTACGGCTGAGTTCATGCAAATTTGCATACCTCTGTTTTTATATTTAGACAGCGGCTCCAGTCTAATGCTGTGCATATCCTTCTGGTATGAATTATGCTGGTACTGGCCTGATATTTGCTTAATTTGTTTTCTTGTCTATCCCTGGAGCCCTCTGTGTATGCAGAGCATTTCCATCACCGTCCAAGAAAGATTAACCTCAGCTGTCTTGCTTCTGATTAATGAATAAACTACAGCAAATGGCTCTTGTTACAGCTTGATACAATATGGTTATATAATACACAGAGACCTAATTTGAAGTCACAATTAAAAGGGGTGTATTCTGTTCTTACAAAGGATTAAACTAGATCACTGAGACAAAACATTCAGCAGAACTACATGATGTCCTGAGTCTTTTTCCAACTGTTATTTTTGCTGCAGTTCTTGGTGAGACCTCACTGCCATATTCGCAGCCTTGATGTTTTCCTTCTCATATGAAGGATGCTGAAACCATATTCCTTCCCAGCCAGACTCTTCTCAGGCGGAGGCTTGTTCAGTGTGATTGGTCCTGGAACGCTGGAACTCAGGAACTGGAACTCAGTCTCCAGGGCGCCTCAGCTATTTCAACTTTCAAAGTCTCTGCTCAGATCACATGTTTTCTCTCAATGCTACTAGCTCCCTGGCCAGCTGCCAGTTTCACCAGTTTGATCCCATTACCCTATTTTTTCCTATTGGATATGTGTATTTTAGTACATAATTTTAGTGAACAAGAGGTTTTTCAGTAATGCTGTAATGCCGAGTTGTAGCAGGACTGACTGTACATGACAGAGCCAGTGATTAACCTACTAGTTCTGTGATTGTAGAATATTCCTTTAAATTTTAGTATTACATGGAAAAGTAGCAGAATTTCATAGTGCAGCAAAAATAGCCTCAGGAAAGGAAAATAAGGAAAACACCAGCAGGGGTTGAACCTTCAGGAGCCTCACATTAGTACAGCATAAACAGAGCAAATTCTGGGTCAAAGACCAGGTCAGCCAGCGTTCGCAAAGCAGTTCAGGTTAATGACCTTTTTCCAGGCCTCAGCAGGAATATGATGATTCAGCATGGCCATGGGATTTGAACCCACAACCTTCCAAGCACAGCTCCCTAATTAACTGAGCTACATACCACTGCACTAGTGTCTGGCCCTCATCCCGAAGGATTGATTTCACGGCATCAGAATAGAAATGCTTCACCACAAGGTGAATGCGCTCATTCCAAATTCCCTCCACGCTATAACAGTGGGCAGATATTTTCCCATATGTGAAACAGGTTTGCAGGTTTCTTTGGCCTACACATCAGCTCTCCTCTGTGCTCTGAACAGGCTGAAGAATGATTCATCTGTCCACATGACATTGTTATACTGCTAAGGAAACCACTTCCTCTGTCATTTGCACCAATTTGCTCATAAAAAAATAACAATTCTTGGTTTAATGAGAGGTTTATGTGCTACAACCTGACTGTAGTATCCTACACTGTAAAATCTTCAACTTGATTGAAATTTTCTGCTGTTTTTCCATTTCTTCTGGATATTGTAGCAGAGAATAATGTTAAGTCACATCCGCCAAGCATTTTTATGCACGGTCCTAATTAAGTTAGAAACCACGGTTATATGGAGCGATCAAGATGTGATGTCAAACTCCATTCATTTGGAGTCTGTGCTTAAATGACAAAACCATGTGACTGGGACACTTCGGCCTTCATTGTGTCATATTATTTCAAAAAGTTTCGAATGCTTCGGCATGGTTCTGTATAGAAAAGTCTAAGCTGTCAGTCTCGACTGCAAGAAATTAACAGATATAGTAACAACTGGAGTAACTGCTTGACATACTGTAAAAGATGCAGAACACAAATACCCTGAGGACAGATGCATTCTCTAGGTCACAGGTTTTGGCCTTAAGGCTGCAGCAGCGAGAACTGGCCACTGTTGGGGGTGGAGTTGGGGGGGAGGAGGTGTATGCTGTCTTTTATTATCCTCAGCGCTTTTCCCCAGTACCACTGATCTGTAGCTTTGGGGGAACACACTGGAAAACGCTTCCAGGCAAATGCTCCTTTCCACACAGGCCTCTGCTTTCCTGATTGGTGAAGCCTCCTCTCCATACAGGCCTCTGCTTTCCTGATTGGTGAAGCCTCCTCTCCGCACAGGCCTCTGCTTTCCTGATTGGTGAAGCCTCCTCTCCACACAGGCCTCTGCTTTCCTGATTGGTGAAGCCTCCTCTCCACACAGGCCTCTGCTTTCCTGATTGATGAAGCCTCCTCTCCGCACAGGCCTCTGCTCTCCTGATTGGTGAAGCCTCCTTTCCACACAAGCCTCTGCTCTCCTGATTGGTGAAGCCTTCTTTCCACACAGGCCTCTGCTCTCCTGATTGGTGAAGCCTCCTCTTCACGCAGGCCTCTGATTTTCTGATTAGTAAAGCCTCTCCACACTGTCCTCTGCTCTCCTGATTGGTGAAGCCTCCTCTCCACACATGCCTCTGCTCTCCTGATTGGTGAAGCCTCCTTTCCACACAAGCCTCTGCTCTCCTGATTGGTGAAGCCTCCTCTTCACGCAGGCCTCTGCTTTTCTGATTGGTGAAGCCTCCTCTCCACACTGGCCTCTGCTCTCATTATTGGTGAAGCCTCCTCTCCACACAAGCCTCTGCTCTCGTGATTGGTGAAGCCTCCTCTCCACACTGGCCTCTGCTTTTCTGATTGGTGAAGCCTCCTTTCCACACAAGCCTCTGCTCTCGTGATTGGTGAAGCCTCCTCTCCACAATGAGCTCTGCTCTTCTGATTGGTGAAGCCTCTACCTGGGAGTGATTCTTTGTATCAGGATAGGCTCAGTGGCACAGGTGTAGGATGCTTTAAACATCATCCATACATCCATCTTCAATACAAATAACTGTCAGGTAATCAATTGGAAAATTAACAATGGGCAGTCGAAGTACTTTGCACAAAAAAGGAGCAAAACCTTCCAACAAATTAAGATTTTACCAGGCTTCTGTATCTTTTCAATGATATAACCTTTCAAGACTGAGACCTAACACAATCATGCACGCCAAGCATTTTAACTTCGTATCTCATGGGTCTTGGACAAAAGTAAGAACAGAGGGAGCTATGAAAGGATCAGGTTCATGATCTGCGAGAATGGACCTGTGAGCCACTTCTCACTCAGTGGGAGTCGTGCTGAGATAGATAAGTCAAAGCAAATTTGCGAGTCTGGTCTCATTGAGGGCAGCTCGATAGTTCTTCTTGAGGTGAGACATGATCCTGAGTCTGGGGTCACAGGTTCTTGTCAACGTCAGCAGTCTTATATGATCCAAAAATAGCACCTAAATAGAAAGTACAAAGTTTTGTCTGAAATTCCACATCAGCGATTAAATGCTACCTGATATTGCTTCATCGGCACAACAAACTTTTCAATGTTTTTCAAGCCTCTAAACCTCAGCTCTTTGCCAACACTTACACGGTCTCCTGAACACTTACACAGTCTCATAAACACTTACACTGTCTCCTGAACTCTTACACAGTCTCCTGAACATTTACACAGTCCCATAAACACTTACACAGTCTCCTGAACACTTACACAGTCTCCTGAACACTTACACAGCCTCATAAACACTTACAGTCTCATAAACACTTACAGTCTCATAAACACTTACGTGGTCTCCTGAACACTAACACTGTCTCATAAACACTTACACTGTCTCCTGAGTTCCTGAATATTGTATGCCAAGCTGTAACATTCCTGTAGTATTTTCTAATGTAACGAACTAGTATCTTTGCCTGATTCCAAGCCAAAACTATATAACCATATTAACTCCTGTTGCATGGTGCATTTTAAACATTTAGGTTTTTATGTCTGTTATTAGACCCTTTGTTTTAGTGATACTTGTTCATACATCACATTTATGGAGGACTTGACATGACATAATTATGAATAAATGTGTGAATAAATAAGTAAATACTAAAATAAATTAATACATAAATACAGTTTGGCCATTAAAACTACTACATGGATTCCGATATTTGTTTATTAATGTATTTAAATATTTATGAATTTCCACGTTTCGTCATTTATTTATTTATGTATTTCCACATTTCTACATTTATTTATTACTGTATTTCCACATTTCTACATTCATTTATCTCTGTATTCCCGTCTCTATATGTTAATAAGGTGGGCGGTCCCAACCTTAGTCGAAAGCGCGATTAGTCCGCAGGGCGCCACAGGCAAAAGCAATCGATGTAATTGAGGCAACACGTGCTCGTTTGAAAACTGATTAACTACGCAATGGCAAACGCTGGCACACCGTTAGCAAGCCTTCTGCGCGATTTAGCTGATCAGCTTGAAAACAGTAAATTTCCTTTGTTCACTTCTGTCAAATAAACATTTAGAATTGTCTGGGTTTTTCCAGCTACCTAAACCTCAATTCTAAACAACGTACATCATGCTCAAACGTTTTTTATGTAGGTCAGGATGCAGTTATTCGGCCAAGCCCAACTCCTACATCTCATACCATTTCAACCAGACATTCAGTGGACGGTAAATCATTACAAGCCACGGCATTACTAATTGAGTTGCAAGGAAGCTCGACTTTTAACCAATCATGCTTTTGGGACCGCCCACCTTAATAACATACAGAGACAGAAATAAATGAATGTAGAAATGTGGAAATACAGTAATAAATAAATGTAGAAATGTTGTAATACATAAATAAATAAATGACGAAATGTGGAAATTTATAAATATTTAAATACGTTAATACACAAATATAGGAATCAATTTAGCATTTTTCATGGCCAAACTGTATTTATGTATTTATTTATTTCAGTATTTATTTATTTATTCACACATTTATTTATTTATAATTATGTCACGTCTAGTCCTCCATACACATTAAGTATGCACATGCTTAATACTGTATATACTCAACAAAGTGAGGGGGGGCGGGTGCCTCTATGTTGGAGGGGGTGATGTTGTGGTGACAGTAAAAGTTGTAAGACAAAACGGAACTATTTAGCCGAGCACATGAGCCTTTCAGGTTTCAAGTACTTTGTGAAACCTGAAATAGCTCAAAGTGACAGATTATCTAGTCACCCTTTAATAATATACAATGTCTTATTGGCTTTGCTAAGCACAATTTGACCACCAGATGTCACAGTGAAGCGATGTTTCCAACTTTACAAAATATCGAATCTTTTTCTCATTAGCTGTTTCGATCCCTCCAGAGCGTCCCCACCATTAATTTATGTTTTTTTTTTTATTGGTGCTCCGTGGGAAGTGGCGACCTCTAGTGTTGTCTCAGCTGAAAATCACTTCAGATGGAACAATCCGCAGGTGTACGCGCTTATGATTAACATTTCCTCTTCTGTGCTCTCATAATCACGTTTTTGCCCTATAGCGCTAAATTTAATGTGGTTGCAGATTAATTTTTAATGTCTTGAAGCATATCAAATTCCAATTAAATAATCATGCAAGGATGTATCTGATATGTCTTGATTTTTAATATTTGACACATATTTAATATTTATCTTAAATGACTTAATGATATGGCCATTTAACTATCAGTGATTTTGCTGGTTAGTGTTCTAGAGGGACCTGGAACCTATTACAGGCAATCTGAAGCACAAGGCTGGAGTACATTCTGTATGTCATCTTTCGCCAGGGACCCTGAAGGTGCGGTGCATCGTAAGAAGATCCTTTCAAAGGGTTTGAATATTTAGAGATTAGACAAAATCCATTAGCCTGCCCTGATAAATATTTTGCGTGTATTGTAGCGAGATAATCAATGTTATTCACTTCATTTATAAGTGGTTTTAATGTTATCAGTGAATATGTGTGCATGTCTGTTTACATGGTTTGTATTATATGTAGTAAGAGCTTTTTAGGACATGGCAATGTAATTTGACATGCAAAGTGTAGCATACAGTACAGTTTGTTAAAGTTGATTTAAATGGTCTTTTATGCTATAGTTCATGCTAGTAGACTGTTATGGGTTAAGGTTTGGGGGATAAGTATAATTAGAGGATTTTCACATTAGTGGGGATCTTCCACCCCTAACGATTGTGAAGGGATGATGGAAGGGGGTTTGTCCGAGGCGGCAGGGGACACCTGGTTGGGGTAAATCATGGCCGTGATGCCAGTCACGGGACAGATGCAGACAAAAGCCTAAATATCTACACAACATGGGAAGAACAGTGCGACTAGATTCTTTTTTTTGTCACTAGATTCTTTCATTCCAGTCGGTAAGGTGTTGAGAGACCTGGACAACCTGTAGCATAGAAAATGGAGCCCTGAAGGGGGAAGGTGGGGTGGACTTATGCGAGATCTCGCAATTCTTTTCTGTTACCATTAATAACTGCACTATGTCCCTTTAAAGTACAAAAATTATTATTTATTTATGGACTAATAAGTATAAACCTAAACGATACAAACATGGTAAGTCGCGCTTTAAGCATTAACCTTTGGGGGACTTACATATTATGTGTTTCATGCGTATTTATTAATAATTGTACGGTGCCCATTCACCGCCAGTGACTTTAAGCGCGACTGCTGGACTGTTATATAAACGTGTTCATATAAAAAAAAAGTTCACACGCAAACATCTAAGGACATTACGGCAAAACTGTATGTAAAGCTAACTTCACCGCGGTGTCACAGTTTAAGGTCTAAACTCTATCCCGCTTTCTGGAATATTTCAGTATAGAACCGCACATACACCCTCAAGCGAGAATACCAGGGAAGTATATACCCGAACGTGGGTCGGGGTTTAAACCCTAATTATGACACCGCGCTAAAGTGAAACCTTTATATTCAGCTTTCCTGGTGTAATAACTTTCAACAAAACCAAGCCTTTCAACAACACCCCTTGGACTTCCAGATTTCTTCTTGGCGAATTTTTATTATTATTTTTATGTTTGCAGGTACACATCACTTTCAGTGACCCAGCTGTGTTGCATACATATTTCATATTACACATCGCATTTGACTGTGTCATTTATTATGTTATTATGCATACGAATACAGAGGGCAACGGTAAGTAGATCAGATAACTCGGGAAGGAGAAAGAAGAGGTAGCGCGAAGAAGGCGGCACTTTAAGTATGCTTTATTTACTTCCCTTTCGACACTCGAGGGGATTATCGCTCCTAAATAAAGCATCTGGCTCCTAAAGATTTCTTTCTCGGTCTGGAGCCCTGCATCGTGTGCTTAACCAGTTTTAGAGAAAAACAGTCATTCTTCCGCCCGAACAGGGACTTGAACCCTGGACCCTCAGATTAAAAGTCTGATGCTCTACCGACTGAGCTATCCGGGCTCTTGCTACAGAGTTTCGCAGAGGATGATTTCAATACAACGATCTCTGAGTTCTGGTCTTGTTGCGTTATTTTGCTCTATATATGAACAAACAAAAGAAATATATATGTACGTGAAAACGGATTAAATCGAATGTGATTATGAAAATGACCAAACAGCATTTTTGTACACATATAATCAGTGTGACTGTGACTGATTAAAGGCCAGTTTTGTGCTTTCGGCTCTACATTCTCTGACTCACATTTAACTGTAGCAGAGCAACGACTCTGTACAATTGTATCCTGGTTATTTGCATTATATGGAAACGTTTGGTAAGTACACCAAGGTCATTGATGCAAATAAACACTAGAGGGTGCCAGAAAGCCAAAGACGCGTAATAGAGGAAGTTGCGAATTGCTGCTTATCCAGCAGCCGGCAGTTCAGATAAGATCAGCAGAGTTTCAACTGTCAGAACTGAATTTTTTTTATGTTGCCGGCACTCCTCACTTCCTGATTATCAGAAGAACAGCAGCTAAGATCTGATTACAACAGCCCCTATTGCTGTTTTTCTACCTCAACTTTCGCCCCCTTTTTATTTTTTTATTCTTTGGTATATCCATTTACTTAACGCGATGTACATAGGTTTGGATAAAATGGAAAATAAAGAAGGCGGCTTTTGATTTTTCACCTATGGCAGGGTGTAGCATTATTTTATGGGTGGGTGTGGCTCTCAAAAAGGACAATGAGGACCAGTAATGGTAGAATGGGCCATTTACGGTACCCTGTGATGAAAGCCATACGGGTCACCTGACCCGCTCACATCACGTCCCTTGTGTGAGTGAACGCCCTAAATGGCTTGTTTTCCTCAAATGGATTACCACACCACTAATACACACCAGGGTCTCCACGATGCTGTCATAAGCCCACTCTCTGCTCTCCCATTCGCTCAAGCTTAGTGTTTCATAAAGCCATTGATTAAATATGTAAATGATTATTGACTAACATTTACATAAACCTTACATTAATTGAAGTAACTCAGAATAAGTGTGGACATGTAGACTGGATGGTCCTTAAAAACACATTAAGAACAGTCGTTAACATTCGTTTGGATGATGTTTTAATTTACTGCAGCATTTATGCACCTTGTTTCCTCTATAGACAGTGTTACGTAATTAAATCATAAAATAAATGTAACTGTAAACTGCTACAGTTACTGAGAAAAATATATGATTAAATTACAGCTACTAATCAAAATGTTGCTGATTACAAAAGGGTTACATCCGAATGTATTCTTTTTGGTTAAAAAAAACCTGTAGAATATAACATTCACTTTGTTACTTTGTCTCTTTTTCGCTGTGCAGAATTGCCGCCTTCTGGCTTATTTCCAGACACCGCCGGTCAGCAAAGGCGTTCGGACTTTTCTGCTTTATTGCCCAGTTTAAAACATTTGTTAGAAAAGTAATTTAAAAATAAGTTACATTACTTTGATGAAGTCAACAAAATGGATGCATGACTTATTACATTTTTCATAGGGTATCTAGTGATTTGCAACCTACTGCATTTCAAAAGTAACCTTGGCATCACAGCTGTACACTGGCTCTCCCAACATCAGATGCCTGACCCAGGAGCTCCACAGTTCTGGGATTAACACCCACAACCACCTGATGGTTCAGCCTCGCTCCTGACATGCATAAACTGCGGCATTCTAACTATGATTAAATCTCTGAGTAATCTTCAGAGCGTCGTGTCAGCTGCTGAGATGCACCAGCCTCTATGACATAGTGTGATGTCGAAAGCAGAGCCGGTGTGTCACGACGTCATCAAGGACTGAAGCACTTCCAGTCATGACCTCACAAGGCGGCCCCTCACTGGCCCCGAGAGGCTTCAGCACCAAGATTCGCTCACAGACTGAACTTTGATCTTTGAGTCTCGAGTCTGATTCTTAAACAAGGTGGCTTCCTGCAGCTTCTCGAAGTGACTCCATCTCTGTCTTCTTCCATCTCCAGGAAACTCCGACATCCCGTGAACCAGCGACAGCGGTGCAATCGAAAGCTCGCGGTGACGAAGGGGGCGCAAACGTGGCGAGGTGGCGGCAGCTCTTCAGGATTAGCAGGAACGTCGGGATAGCTCGATGGCCGGGGGGAGTCTTGGGTGGGGGGAAAGGGGAGATGATTGATAGCGGTGGCCGGGGTTTACAAATCAACTGCAAGGCCTGGATCGCACTGCAGTCAACTGGATCGCACTGCAGTAAGGCGAAACGCGTGAAGATTTGTAGAGCCACAGGTGAGGCGTTGAGGAGCTGAATGCACAGAAGGGGACTTTCTGTTGTAGCTTTTAAGTGGTACTCAGCCTGAGGAACAGGAAATCGCTGTCTTTTATAAATAGGCACTGAGTAACTACAGTACTGTGTTAACAGGTAGTTACAATCAACAGGCCTATAATAACGAAATTAAATATTTACTATGAATAAAAAGAGGGGCATGCAGGGGCAGCAGTTAAATATATTCATACAAATGGGTAGTTGGTAGCATTGTCATTTAGAAGGTGGTCTTTGAACCCTAAAGATTGCGCCTAAGAATAACAGTCACTTCCACTTCCAGTTTTACAAACGAGCAGAATTTGTATCCATTTTCTCGTTTTCATATAAAAGCAGCTTCAACAAACAGGCTCCCCTGGCCCTTCATGTCTGAACTCACCTCACAACCATCGAGTCCCTTCACAGAGCCGCCTCACGGTGATGTCAGCCCCGCCTCTCCGTGGCCACGCCCCCGACCTCATACACCGCTGTAGTAGCTGGCAGTGGCAGCTGCCTTTCAGTGAGCATGCCCCTCCTCGTCTGTTCAGAGGCAAAGCGTCGCAGTAAGCAGGACTGAGGACAAAGAGTGGGGCTCCAGTCGTGGTCAATGCCAACAGCACTGCTGCGTCAGTGAACGAGTAACAGAGGAATGGCCAATGAAGCGTTTAGCTGTGCACGTGATCCAAAATTTACTTTAAAGAGCACACAGGGGACGGTGCGTGCTTCTGAAAAAAGAAATTCAACACGGTCAACCAAAAGATAATTATTATGTTCTGCTCCTAGTAGACAAAATAATGTTTAAACTGTTTTGTTGCGTTTAGAACCTGCCCACAGTCTTACAGTTCACAGTCAGTCAAACACAATTGCTGTGGTGTCTGTCACTGCTGCATGGGCGTTACACTGGGGATGTTGGGAGGTTTATATAAACATGACAGCACAGTGTCACACAGAACAGAGTGATCCCTAATCTGCTAATCTCCCAGCCACAAACAAAACCATTTGGAACCAGCGCCTACACCAATAAAACCAGCACCTACGCAAACGCAGGCGGCTGAAGAATGAGAGAGAGAAGGGATTTAAAATGATGTCTGTTTGGTTCATTAGTAACATTGAAAAACACCTGGACATTATTAACTTACAATGTTCAGGTACCAAGTATTCATTTATTTGTTAAATCTTTACATCGCCAAGTACAGAAAGTGTCTCTATGGTTACTCAGGTACTAAGAAAGTAAACAAATGGTGACAGAATGACTGAGTCCTTTCTGGGTGTTTACTGTAACTCATCGCGGAATGGCTACAGTTACCTGTTTGGATCTTGTTAGTGGAGAGGATTCTTTGCAGCAATAACGGAAGATATCTTCCCTAGAAGTGTGATAACCAAAAGCGATAACATAAAGGATGCCAGTCATGACAGCGCTCACCAGTCACCTGACACTAAGCTGGGCTGGCAGATAGCTATCAGAGCCAGCAGGGGGAGAAGCTTTTGTCCACACAGCAATGTAGTGGGGGTGGGGTTGGGGGCCAAGGAAGAGCAGATGTTTGGTCATGTGCCACAGGGGGGCCAGGGGTGTGGTCCCCATGCAAGCCGGGGAGCCGGCAGGGTTGCCATGGTGCTTTCAACAGGGTGGGGTGGGGGTTACACAGTGGGATCGTCCCTCGTGTGAAGACTGCTCCTCCGCGTCTGCACTGTACCATCTGCTCCTCAGCTTCCTGCACGACTGGGAGCTCCAGGAGACAAAGGCGTTTCCCACCTGTCCGGTGTAGATTTACAGGTAACGTGCCTTAGATCAGCACCACTGCGCATTCAACCGCACACCACTGCGCATTCAACTGCACACCGCTGCGCATTCAACTGCAGCAGCACTTTAAAAATACATCGGCCGGCTGGGAAAACAAACAAAAAAAATAACTCTGCGCTTCCAAATTCAACCTTAACGGAGAGAAATACAGAGCCCACTTTGTTGTACATTAGTCAGCTTCATTTGCTTTGGTGTCTGATGCTTCAGGTTCTTTTAGGTTCATCTTTCCCTAATAAAATGCTGAATGTGCAGAAACCGCAGCAGAGCTCCCTTCTGCCGTCGAACGACAAGCAGGTAGGCTAATTGGCGTCTAATTGGCTGCAGTGTGAGTGACTGCGTCTGCGGGCGTCTGAGAGCCTGTGGGGGGGGCACTGGGCAGATAGCAGCTTCACCGTGCCGGATAAGTGCAGAAGATGGATGGATGCACTAATAACACAGTAATACAATGACACATTTTCATTAAGCGACAAATGACATGTATTATAAAAAAAATAAATAAAGCAGTCATTTAAGCATTAAAAAGCCATCACTGGCATTGGTAAGATGGCTGATTTCAAGTATGCCTGCACTGATGATATAATAAGTCTGTGAAATATAGATATTCCAATATTAATAGCATTAGATAAAATATTATTAACGCCCAGCATAGACTCTCCAACTACCTCCCGCCCCCCCCCTGCCGTCACAGGGTAAGCAGCTGGAAGATGGATAGTGCGATGGAAAACATTATTAAATTAATAGAGAAAAGTAGACAAATAATAAGCAATAAATGACAGATCAGTAAAGTAATAGTAACTTAGAGGCTGTTTATAATGTAAAAACTGTGTGTGTGTGTGTGTGTGTGTGTGTGTGTGTGCGTGTGTGCGTGTGAGACTGCAGCATCAGTGTCGCACGAACCCTCCGATGTCCCCCCTCCTCCCCCCCCCCCCTCCCCCTCCCCCCGCGACACTGGGGCGCCGCCGCACCCAGGGGCGCCGGCACCCGAGCGCCACGACCGCATCGAGTCCAC
>JAABNY020000136.1:8653876-8675419 GCA_015164015.2 Brevimyrus niger
GGCCTTGTTGTGTGGCCGCCCCCTGTCCTTTGCCTTTTGGCTTGGGGCCAATTCCACCCCCCCGGGCCCCCCCCCCCCCCCCCAGTTTCCCCTGGAAACTGACATATGATATAATCAGAAGCTTAACAGCTAAGGTTCCCCAGAAAAATAATAAAACATAAGTATATATAAAGCATAACATTTTCTTGATTTCAGGGGGAAATTATGGTTATATATATATATAATGTATGCATGTGTGTGCGCATCTGTATATGTGGATAAACTTAAACTTGTAAGTTTAGAATGTCTAACAAATATGACATTGCTGAGTACCTGGCCTTTATTCTAATTTCATCACAACAGCAGAAACGCCAAAAAGAGCACACCATCTTCTTCACCCTGCTCTGGTTTGAAAGCGTCTTCTTTCCAACGCGATATTTACATAGGGTCTGGTTCATTTTTTTTCCCTCGATATTTTAATGATCTCATGAATATGACACACTAAAAAAAAACAAAAAAAAACGCTTAATTTTAGACTGTAGCCTGTCAAGCCCATGCTGCTCATGCATCCTGGGGACCCTCTTCTGGTACCCTAGCATAATATTCTCTCGTGCTGCACGTTCCCAGTCCAACCAGTCAGAATAAAATTTGAGGCGAGATTCATCAAAGAAGATGCAAAAGCTGAAACAAAAAAAAAACATAAATGTGACAACCAGCTGGGCAAAGGCAAGCAGATGGTGAAAGTAATCATTTGTGTTTGCTGCTGTAATTTCCAAAAATAAAATACAGAGTGCCACAGGTGTACGTCTCTATCTCTTCAAAGAATCAAAGATAGTTTTGCAGATAGAAAAATCAAAGCCACTAGAGTGAAAAAAGAAACGTGTAGATGAAAGAGGAGGAGAGGGACATATCTTTTGTATGCTTTTCAAAAACATTCAGCTTACATGCATATCCAAATCACCCCTCAGTTTTTGAAGAGCATTACAAAACACGTGGTCACAGGGTTGAATCGATGTAAAACAGAGCCATGGAGGAAATCCCTTCAAAGCTCGCAGAGGCTGGCGCCTGAGCGCGGACTGTTAGCGGCACTGAGGAGCTCGCCGTGAGAAGTAGCCTATATGGGGCAGGGAAGCCATTGAGGGAGCGGTTGAGAAAGGGAAGAATTAGGGCAACCTATAAACGGCAGAGAAGGCACAGCGACAAAGGCTCATCTGCTTTACTGCAAGGTTTTGTGAAGAGGCGTGAGTGAATATGTGGGATCTGATCGCAGACGATCACAGATCAAGTCTTGGTTTGGGCTTTACATGCAGTCTGAAGTACGGTTCAGCTCCAAATCCTGTCCCTACCCCCCACACCGACGCAGATTCAATAGATAGTACCTATTGATGCTGTTCCCTTCATTATCTAATCTGTATCATTTACTTTAATATGCACATACAGTCGCACGCTGCATAACGACGTTGTGGTCAACAGTGGTCCGCACATATGATGGTGATCTCATACGATTACAGTCGGGCCACCCACATGGAGGGATTGGGGTTGCAGGTCCCCTGCGGTCTGGAAGACCCACGTAACATTTATAATGTCCCCTTGGCAAGCGAAGTGAGAAATGAGAGAAACAAAGATCACTGCGGGATCACTGCAACATATGAGAGCAGTGGCACTGGAAACAGGGAAGGCAGGGGGACACGGCCCCCCAATATTTGTAGATTCCCCCCCCTCCCCACACCCTTTTCTTCCCAAAAAATGCACATGAAAAGATATCTACATATTAGTGAACAATATTGGAAAAAAATCTAATTTTGGGTTTTGTGATAACCGTTCATAACGGAGCCTTGTGCTATGTAACGTGTTTCTCTTACAACACAGATGCAACAGGGACTAATTAAGAGGACGTTCCTTGTCTCTTATTGTGAATCCATGCGCTACTGAAGCCAATTTGCTGCTACTTCAGAGCGTGATGACGAAAGATATACCTAACGAGGACTGTAGTCCTAAATCATCTTTTAAAGTTATATTTAGTTGTGACATGCATGGCACCCAATTGCTATTTTAAAATTATTTAAATATCACTCTTACACTGCATTCTTTCACAATGTGACTATTTCTTGTGTGCTTATTGCGTTGTTGCAATATACATTGCGCCTCCCTTACTCCCAGTCACCCAGTCACCCTCCTACCACCAGGGTGAATTCAGCCCCAATGTCGAACTCCTTTCTGCTGCTACTGTGTCAGAAGCTGCCGTAAACGCACTTGGTGTGCCCCAAGTCAGCGCTGTTCATTCAGTATATATTTTCAGTTTTTGAGTTTCTAACCTTTTTGTGTGTCATGTACTGGCCTTCATATATCATCTGTGGATTTTGCAAAACTCCCAAATTCTCCCTAAAAATGCCCATTTAATTCCCATTCTTACGCCAACCCTGCGATAAACTAAAATCACGGCAGACCTGAAACAATTCCTATCACTTAGCGATTTTGTAGCAATTATAACATTGTAGCGTGACACATTACTCATGCGTTTGCAGTGATTTTGGTGTAAACAAACCCACTGCACTGCCAGCCACCTAACAGCACAGCACATACAGTTACTTACAGTACATAGTACTCGATAATGATAATAATCAGATTGTTACTGGCTTGTGTGTGTACAATTTTAGACTGCACCATATATTAGGGCTATACTATGTACCTCAGGTAATACTTAGGCTACACCACCTACGTTTGTGTAAGTACCCTATACCATATAAGTTTGTGTAAGTTCAGAAAACAAAATTGCTTAAACAATGTTTCCTACAACGTATCCCTGATGCTAAATGACAGATGACTGTATTGATTTTTATAGACACGTATACATATATCTGTGAGAATAACAGCATCAGACCTCCTAGTGGCAGGTGTATGGATCATGATGACTTATGTCTGTGCCCAGAAAGGTACCGACCCAGAATGGTACCGACAGAGGTACACGGATCCTCACACAGCAAGCTTGGAAACCATCCCGAAAAGTAGCAGCGCAAGTTCACTGAACTCCTTGGTATGACGGCGGCTGAGTGCAAGGGCATCAGAAGCATTTTGAATGTGGGGGGGGGGCACACTGGCGGGGATGTTTTTTAATGAATTAGATGCACGTTGTTAAACACCTAATTTTATCTACAAAAGACATATTTTATGTTAAATGTTGGGGGGGGGGGGGTCCAAACTAATAACTATGAAATGTCCCCCTCAGATTTATTGGCGGTGACGCCCATGGCTGAATGTAAGATGTGTGACATCCATGAGGTAACACAGGCTTTGCGCTGTTTTCTCTTTGCATTTAGTTGCTTAGCAGACAATTTCGGTAACAGGAAAATCAAGTCAACAAACAATTCCTCATGTTACCAGTTCATACAGCTTGTTATTTCACAAAGCCGATCTTTTGGCCACAGACAGTAAACCATTAATATGTGGCAAAGAGAACAATCACTTAAATAAAAAATGCAGAGAAATTTTGACTTAAAGAATGCCAATAAATTAACAACAGTTTTACGGAATTAAGCAACGTCCCAAGACGTTCTGTGAGAGTGGTGCATGAGATCGCATGTTTGAATGTGCAGAACTGCACCATAAAATTGCAGTCAGAGTGACTTGAGAGGAATGGGTCTTTCGAGGGCTATAAGGTTTTAATTCCGCTGATAAGAGCACGCTGTCATTCGGCATTGCGTCATATCACCTTAACATACTCCCGTCACGTGTGTTTTGTTTTTCCCTGTTACCCAAGGTGACGGAGGAAGTCAGCCAGGCGGAGGGAGCAAACAATGCTGAATGTCAGAGAGACATCAACAACACCTGCAGCTGAAAGGCAGATTTAAAAAATACTGAGAAGTAGTTCCCCAGCTTTATGATGAGATTAAAGGCTCTTACACTGATACAATTGAACACAACAGCAGGAAGTCTTGCATATGTACAAACACCTGGAATTGAGCTCATAGGATATATTTGATGGATGAAAATTAACCATAAGGATCAGCACTGAACAAGCTCAGATACAATCCCTCAAACATTTCAGTGTTCAACAGTTGTCAGAAGCTACCTTTAAATCCAGGTCTGGGCTAGCACAAATTATCTTTTTTCCACAGCGTATAGGTGACAGCGAAAATAATGCCTTTGTGCAACTACTGACGAGTACAGAGCTGTTTCAGAAAGTTCCAAAGTTGCAAAGAGTCAGAAGACTTTTAGTAAATTTCCAGAAACCTTCCAGGAATTTTCCATGGGAAGTAGGGGTGGAAAACTTCCGGAAACTTTCCATGGGAATTTTAGCTGGTGAGTTTTGAAAATACTGAACTCCTTTGAACTCTGCCTGAGAGAAAGCAAACTCTATGAATAATACAACATAATGTATGTTGTATAATGTAATAAATATTGCTTATAAACAGTGAACTTTGATGTAGATGCCTAATTTGGGGTGTTTTTACGCATACATAATTATTCACAAGTACCTGGTTACACAATGATATCACTATTAGTGCCATCTACATATAACTTCCCTGTTATAGGCTAACCTGCGATTTTGCAAATTTGCAGTTTATTCCCATTAATTTCCATATATTGCCCTTAATTCATATGGAAAGTTTCCAACTTCCCTCCTAGTTCCAGTGAAAAGAGGAGTGATAATGTAGCCAGTCAGATGACACATGACAGTAGTCAGCATATGTCCCACATCAAGACTTGCTGCGGGCAGTGTGGCCTGTTCATTCACAGCTGGCAGATGATGCTGCTGCATGTCGCTTTGTGAGATGCAAGAAACCTTTCACTTCGCTGGGGTCCCAGGCAGTACTAATTATAGAAACACATGCAACTTTATGCAACATGGGTACTTTTAGCAAGTCAGCAATTTTAAAATCCATTGAAAAATCCAATAGTGTGAAATAGTGTACAATTGCACCTAGAGGCCATTCTTAATTTTACATATCTTTGTAAGGTCAACTGTACTGATTGCACTCTTTGAATGGGTGGTTGTTAACACAGTGAGTATAGATACCTGTATCTAACAGTACTTTCAGTTATATTCCCCTTTAAGAACCTTTTTCAGCTTCTTCGGCACCATTACTCCCCTTTTGCCCTCCCAGCCAGGACCCCAAGCTTAAAGTCTTGTTGTTGAGTTCGGTCCCTTAACACCCACACCAACTGCAGGCAAAGGAGAGGTGAATGCGTGTTACAAATGTGAGCAACTAGCCGCGTTAAAAAATCAGGTCAGCAACCCGCATCACAGACCTGGCTAAGAACGATCTTTAGCAAAATGCCTGAAACACGTATGCAAATTAAAAGCTCTTATCGCATTTCCAGAGCCGTTTAACCCTTTTATTGTTAAAAGTAACGCATCAAGTTTCCCCAGTGTTATTGGCATACTTTCACACAACCTGCATACATTCATAAGCAGTACAGGTTGGCAAACTAGCACCAACATATACACACGCGCGCTTACACACACACACACACACACACACACACACACACACACACACACACACACACACACAGACAGCGAACCCATATACTAAACTGTAACACATAGAATGCCAAGATACCCTATTCCAAACAGTAACTTAAATTATACGACACGTTACATGAACTGCCAAAATTGTTGTAATTGTTAAGAAATTCTGATCATTAATTAAGAATATCTAAAAATACTGAATTTAAGGCTAAATGAAGTACACGCCCAAAATCGCCAGTATGAATTATTTAACAGCTCTGACACATTCGGCATACTGTAGTAGTACAAATAAACTTTCAGAACAACATGCATAAAACTATATGCTCGCATGCAGTTGCAAAACTGTGAATAAAACGATGCGGGCTATGGGTCAGTAGGCTTGGCAGCGCGTTCACACCTCACACCGACTTCACGTACATCACAAGAACTTTGTGCTGATGAGACAATAGTAGACAGCCAACGCATTTAATTCGGGAGATACCAACGGTTGACATCGAAAGGTGTGACGGCCAGCCCGGTGTATTTTTCAAACAAGTTGTTCCACAGATATAGCTTGCCATTGGTCATATCTTGTCCATAATTTTTGACAAAGACCTATACTTTTGAAACAGTTGGCTTCAAGCCTCATTTAATTGTAGAAATGTGTGTCTGACCTCAGACAATTCCCCTTTGTAAAAAATGGATTCGGCTCACTCAATCATGTGCAGTTCCATTTACAGCGCATGGTTTCACCTTCGGGTTTTTTCTTTATCTGTCCTTACTGAAATTGAATACACGCAAAGGTAAGTTTTCATGTTATTTGTTACTAGCTGCTGTTTTGCGATGTCTCTGGCTGTAGAAAATGCTTAGAGAACTTCATTTGTATGGATGGGGGAAAGTACTTATAACTTGAGAATAATAAACTTTCCATCTGCCAAGAAATGCATCGATTTCAAGAAAGATGTAGACTGGGCCGTCCTCTTAAACATTTTTAGGTCGCATGGTATCAGCGTTCAGTCTGTCATAAAGTGGCAAAGATTGCACTGCCTAGGCGATGATGACAAATATCTGGGAATGATGAGGAAATTCATTAGTCCTGAAATGCGTCAGATCCTAATCTGAGCGCACACAGTGATCTTTACTATACTTACTGGAGAAAACGACCTTTTCCAGTTTGTAGCTCTGTAGGTCGAATATATAATTAATAGTGATGTTATCGTAATCACAGTAACAATATAGCTCATAACCTCCTTCCTGTGCGAAAGACCATGTTAAACCAAAAAAATAGTAATAATAACTGTTCCACGTCAGAATGCGAAACAAACACGGAACATCGGGGATTTAATAATTAAAAAGCAACGCCGGTGATGAAAAATTTACAAGAAGCACAGTTTTAGAAAATTAGCCAAGGGACCTGGATGGGGGTGGGGGTAGTATAGGGGGTTGTAAAGTAAGGGTGTGTTGGGGGGGGTGTTGGAGGTTTAGTTATGAAGTTTGCGAAGATGCTCTGTCAGTCTGTGTGTAATGGCGAGCGATCAGCTCGTTAGAAGTAACTTTTTCGTTTTTGAACCTCGCTGTTTTAATAAAATCCACGCTGTTTAAACTTCACATTTCATTTTGATGTCCGGGGAGAGTTGGCAGTTTTTCTAAAATGTTCCGGGCATTTTGTGTTAACTATTTCTTAGTATAGCCTACTGTTATGGTGCATATTTATTTGAAAATAATTAGCAAAAATAATTTAACTGATACAACTAAAGACATGGATCAAAAAAACTAATCTTATAAATCAGTAATATAGACTTGACCGGTGGATGGATATTGCGTGGATATGCATCGTAATATATGTAGGCTATATTAAAATAATTAAATGTATTATGTGATATATACAGGGTAGCATGGTAACGTACAGATTCATATATATATATATATATATATATATATATATATGATATCTGTACGGTATATATATGAATCTGTACGTTACTATGCTACCCTGTATATATCGCATAATACATTTAATTATTTTATATATATATAATGACGGCTTTTAATATCAGTTCACAAATTGTGTGATAATGTCCACGTATTCCGCGGTTCATTTTGTGCGTCTGAAACCCAAAACGCTTGGATGGGTCTGTAGAATAGCGAAAAGGTTCCGCTATTGCGTTCACCTGATGGCCGCTGGCGCTCGCAGTCAATCAGTGTAATGGCCAGGGCCGATCTGGACACGTCCCCCGCCCCCCGCTCCTCGAGCTACTTGTCATCCTTACTTAGTTTCAGGGACGTCACCCGAGGAGCCTGGTCTCCGCACAGCACAAGCAGCGGGGACCTGCGAGGTGCGTCGGGCGAGCCGAACTTTAGGAACCGATATAACGCCGAAGGAACGAATAGGCGCCGCCAGCGCAACCTCGGCAAATTCGCGTAGGAAAAGAGAGGATCGATATGACTCTAGGGAACGAAATGTAACATTGTAGCCCTTGGACGTGAGTCTGCGTAGCCGAGAAGAGGTATTATTGTCTTACTGACACGAAGCAGGCTGGTAAGGAAGTTATGTTACTATTTAAAGGTTTCGCTTGTTATTTTGAGGGAGCGCAGGCTGGTGTGACGGTCGTTGCAGTTGGATGTAATAAAAATCTAGCATAAGTTATCTTGAATTTCTCTTGTATCGCTCAGGTGGAGTAATGGGGTGTCGCGGGCGAAATTCAGGAATCATCTTTGTGATTGTTTTACTCGGCGACTCGACATTTCTTCTTCCCGGAATTGTGTTGTTAAAAGCGGAAGATTGTATGACACCTCTTTTAAGACTGTCCTTAATACCGTCGTTTCATAATCATTTCAGAATGGTGCATTTGGCATTGTAATAATTATTGTGCGTTTGGTGTTCCTGTAGGTAAATATTTATTGTAAATATCTCTGAACTGTGGTGGATTCAAAAAGTACTGTAGTAGATTAATTGAATTATGTAAACACGGTACAGAAATTTGTCATACTAGGTTAAATCACCTTTTGATCCATATACCCGAGAACAGCCACGCTGTTGCTTCATTACGATTTGCAAACTTTCTCGGTATTTTAGTTAAATACTTGCATGTTTAATGTACAGTAGGCTATTTCCCAGATTTATGGTGGACGATCCACATGAATTGTGATTGGAGCCACCTAGTGTCTCTTATTGGGATCGCATCGGATTATTGCTCGTTATTCCATTGCAATTTCCATATCGATATTGAAGTACATCTAGGTATTTAGTTAATAGATTTCTCATAAATGATTTCCAATTTAGCCACACCAAAGACATTTAAACTAATTATGTTATTCTACTGAAGAAAGCTACAGGGATCATTGTCGATATAATTTATTATTTAAAGGTTAAATAGACAGTCGTGACCACAGATTATCTGGAACGGCAACATTAAGCAGGCTGCCGTTGAGACCTTCTTTAACGACGGACGCTGAGGCCTTTTATGTTATTTGCTTACTGGCAAAATGTATTTTAAAGCTTTGGGTGGTAATTATAGTTTAAGTGGGTGGTAAAGCTTGTTTTTAGATTTTTAAATAATTCATTATAAGGCTATGCTCTGTATATGTGTTTGTATGTATTATATACTACCACTGAACAGAATCTCAAAACTTGTAATTAGAATTAGAATTAACATTATTACTATTTATTGAGCAATACCTGATTAATGGCACATATGATGTATTAGGTGCAGTAATAGTTAAGGTGTCCTGATTCATTCTCAGTGCTGCCTGCAATAGGCTCCAGGTCTTCCTGTAACCCTGAGCATGGTGGATGGATCTACTCATAGTTCTGTTCGGAGGTTAAACTGGTCAAAATGCACACTTTGCCCAGTAATTGAACTCTCTCGCTCGCTGGTATGTTTCTGACAGTATGATTAACAGTAAGAGGTTTGAGAGCGTTTCTTGCGCACTTTTTGTATTTCGTTAAACAAAGAACAAGACGTCCTTTGTAACAGATTAACAACGGAAGTTTAGGAGACTGAATGAATCTTCAGTCTGCTCCCTGAGCTCAGAAAGCATGACTATCTTCAAGATCTCCATTACTGTGTCGCCTGTGCAAATATGAATTGACTTTGGTGACTTTGATAGTATTTGTAATGGCGCTAATAAGCATTCATCCTATGCAGTGTATTTGTACATAATCCAGCATAGATGCTGTTTACTGGGAAAGGGATTCGGCAGTCAAATACTGAGAAGCACAAGGCGGACACACACAGACAGCGTCAAGAAGTAATGGCATTGTGGAAATATCCAGGCATGACTGTAAGATGGAGGACGTTCAGTTCTGCATGTGCAGCGTGTTTGTATGTTGGGTAGATTTCCCAGTGAATAAGCAGGTTTCTGTTAAACTAGTTAAATTACACGTAATGCAAAGAAAAACAATGGATTTGTGTATGCGTGTTTCTCGACAAGGATAACCTCAATTTTATAAAAAATATGTGAATGCAGTCAAGAAGCTAAAATAGCCAGAAGTCATGTATTTAGTTTGGTTACTTATGGCTAAGGTTAGGTCTGGGTTAGGGTTAGGTCTGGGTTAGGGTTAGGGTCGTCTTGGCAGGGCTGGGTACACTTTTTAGTACATTTCAGTTGGACATAATAATGAAGCCGGGGTTATGCTCATAGAAATAAATGGAGAATCGCCATACAGACAGGAATACATGGACTGTGTGTGTGTGTGTTTCCTGCCAGAGAGGAAGGATTTCAGGGAGGCTGTTTTTGTCTCGGTGGAGCTTGTCTCCCATCTTCATTCCTCATATAAGACCAGAGTTGCAGAACAGCTGCATTCTGGGTAGGACGGACACCCCGGGAGCCAGTTCCCCTGAGTGGGTCAACATTGCCTGACAGTACCCCCATGCAGTTATAGGGTGGTGAGATATTCAGGGAAAATTAGACAGAAGGGGAATGACCTGTTAATCGCTGGGATTAAGGAAAAGGCTTGGGGGTAGGGCAGGTGTAAGACTAAGCAGGCTGTGGGGAGCTCACCAGATTGGCGGCGGACCCGTCCTCCCAAGGGACATAGGCCCGCCTCCATTTTTCTGGGCTGATTAAGGATTATGAAAAATATTTTCCCGATTCGGCCAAATTCCGGTGCCAGTATGCAGTGACACCACCAGGTCAGCCTGAGTGGTCGGACTCTCGGTCTTTGTCCTCCTTTCTGCCACCGTCGCTGTGGATGCCGTCCTCCCTCCTGCTCCAGCCTCCCCCTCTCCCACGGACCTTTACGCGAACACAGCCCCATCAGAGGAGGCGTCGCAGAAATAGCGGCGACTTTACATCTACTCCTGTCAGCCGCTCTGCCGCCTCAGCGTTTCCCGAGATCCCCGGGATATTTTTTTTCTCCCGGCTTACTAGCCGTCTATTACCCCAGTGCAGGCCACGATGCTTTGCCTTGTGTAACCTTACGCTTCGTCTCACGTTTAAATGTCTTTAAATATCTAATGGCATGAAGCACATTGTGTGTTGGGGTGGCAGACAGAGTGGTTTAAAACAAATGGGTCTTTTTAAATAACAAACTCATAAGCACTGACTTTCAGCACGAACCAAAGCACCTTAAACTATAACAAACAACTTAAATACAAACGGAAAGCCCCACCCAGAGCCCCACGCATGGGGGCTCCTTTCTCCATGCTTCCCCACATCCTCCCAGCTGAGCCAGTAAAAACCCCCTAACTGAGCAATTATTCAAACTCAGGCCAGCTGGGATCTATCAGGCAGGTTAGCGGTAAGTAAGGGGCTTGCCATCGGTCGCCATGGAAATGCCGGCACTCTCCCAGACCCAGCCCTGAGTCGTCGCTCATCCACATCCTGGCATGCACTCCACACTCCCTAACTTCACTAGCATTTTTTTTTTTTTTAAGAAAATCTGAGTTACCGATATTAATGAAGTCGGGGTTTATTACCCCCCCCCCCCTTGTTAAAGCACCTGTGTCCATTATTCTGCACCATATAGCTTTTATTAAAAGCAAAGGTCAGCCTGCGAACAGAACTTAATCTAATCCAGGTTTCTTCTGAGCGTGTCTGTGTGCTGTTGAGAGATCTGTTCTCCTCGATTTGATTTGCAGTGTATCCGTGAGGCACTCTGGTGTAAGTTTCTGTGTGTGTGTGTGAGAGAACTTCCGTGCATGTGTGTGTGTGTGTATGTGTGTGTGTGTGTGTGTGTGTGTGTGAGTGTGTGAGAGAGAGAGAATCTACATGTGTGTGTGTGTGAGAGAGAGAACCTGCACGTGTGTGTGTGTGTGTGTGTGTGTGTATATGAGAGAGAACCTGCACGTGTGTGTGTGTGATAGATAACCTGCGTGTGTGTGTGTGTGTGTGTGTGTGTGTGTGACAGAACCTGAGCGTATTTTTGTGTATGAGAGAGAGAACCTGCACGTGTGTGTGAGAGAACCTGTACGTGTGCACGTGTTTCTTAAGGGCCAGTTGGGAAAGCCCAGTAAAACCACATTTTGTATCATTTGAAAATCTGCCACGTCTTGTACAGCTGCCTCGATGTAGCTTCTATATTAAAAACGAGAGTGGGGTTATCGTCAAACATTTAACAACTATTATTTAAAAAAGCAAAGTGCAGAGAGGTGAAAGAGGCACCTCTGTCAGCCTGTCACTTTGTAACCACGGCAGGCTGCTGCACGCCGCTTGCTGCTGGATTACACCGCATGGATACTGCTGGCCGACACGGGGCGATCCCAGCTGGGGGGGTTAGGGCTGGTTTAGCAGGGGAGTGAGAAGGGATTGTGGAATGTCTGGGAGGGGTGGTAGGTGGGATTACCGGACCGAGGCTTGGGGAGCAGGCTGTGACCCTCCAGTCGCAGTTCTGCTGTCGCAGTTCTGCTGTCGCAGTTCTGATGTCGCAGTTCTGCTGTCGGTCTGTTAATTGCTACGAAGGCGCTGGCCTGTGACTGTTTCCTGGGGTGCCGGAGTCTAAACTAGTGTTATAATACTCTATTCATTTATAACTTAGACTGTATCTGAAATTACACACGTTCTTTAAAAGTTACATCCAGGTTAAAAATACTGTGCTGGTCTTCGACAGACAACTTAGCTGTATAAATTACAGTTTGGCGACTTTTTTGCTCTAAAAGCTTCTGACCTTTAACTTGAAAGGTCCTTATACCAGTTTATTATCGGTGTGAATCATGTAGCTGCTAGAGGGATCCTGGCACCATTGGGCCCTTGAGCGAGGCCCCTAGCCCCGGTTTCTCCAGGGTGCTGCGTACTGGGTGACTCTCCACTCTGATCCCAAGCTTTCCTCACCTCTATGTCGCTTTGGACAGTCAGGTGAAAAGACACCAGCTCCTCTTGAGATTCACTGCTCAGACCCCTAATTAATGAGTTAATGCTCACTTAATGCTCACTTAATGCTCACTTAATGCTCACTTAATGTCCTATCCCCAAATGCTTAGTACCTAATAGCAAACTGGCATGCATACCTCTTAATTTTATAGAAAGCGTACATCCTTTAAAAATGAATTATTTTCAGTTATTGCAAACTGTCTTGTCACCCTCGTCAGAAATTTCACCAAACTGTCCTCTTTTTTATTGTCAATGTCACTTGTCTCTCCATTTCTGTATCCCTTTATTTATCTGTCTTGCAGTCGCTTATTCTAGACCAGGTAATGAAGAGGCCTGGAGCCTGTCCCATGCAGCGCAGGGCGTGGGGCACACTGGAGATTTAGGGAGACCAGTTAGCATACCTGCAAGTCTTTGGTCTGTGGGAGAGCCATTATTCTTGCAGGAAACCTGTACAATACAGGAGAAACTGGGATTCGAACAACTCTTGGGGTGTATCCATAATGCTGCCCTGTGTGTGTGCGTGTGTGTGTGTGTGTGTGTGTGTGTGTGTTCTTACACCAGCTCAAATTGACTGTAGTTAACTTTCAGGTGCATTTTGTCTCTTATGCTTAATTACTCCCCGGTATTGTTAACAGTACAGGAACATGTTATGAAGGTGGGTGAATTTGCACAGAAACTCTAACGGCAGTTTCACCTCCCTTATTTCCAGTGAGATGGAAATTTTAGTGCGAAAAAGTCCAAAGGAGAGATAAAGTTTATTCCAGAGTGAGAGCAGCAGAAGTTACACAGACACACACACAGACACACACACACAAACACACTGTATTAACTAACCAAACCATTATTAATAAAGAAAAGTGAGGCTTTTTTCTCAATAAAAAGGGCTTGTGTCTTTGCCTGGGATGAAGATAAAGATGTGATGCTTTTTTTTTTGGATCAGAACCTGTGCAGTAGGAGGCCATTTCTACTTTGTCTAAGATCACCTTTTTTATTTGTTAATTCTGAAAAATCTCAGCTGTTGCTGTTACAGTACTGATGCTGAAATCACTCAGACACCCACCCTGTACCTTGCCCCCCCCACGGCAGAAAGCCAGCTGCTAAGTCACATGCTAACAGCTAACAGCATGGCCAGGGGGCAGCTTACCAAGCTAACGGCTAACGACCCAGAACAGCTTCGGCAGGAAGGGATTGATCGTGGGGGCTCACTAGTGCTTTTGCGCCAGCCCCCCTGTGTCCCTAGTGTACTCTATGTGTCTTCTCCACCCGCAACTACTTCACTAAATCTTATATAAATGCAGATAGCTTAACTGAGTCCATTTCCTCGCAGAATATGACTCCATGAAACTAAGGAGGCCCCAATGTACCCAAGGCCAGTTCCTCCAGTTTATACTCTCACATCACAAACTGTTTCCTACTAAAACCATGAACAGAAACAAACACTTAATTTATTGACAAGTGTACGGGTATGAATGTGTTTTATGATCTTCCTTTAATCTTACATTTGGCGGGTCATGAGATTGGTCATGATCGTGTCTTTAGGGGAATTTGAGTCTCTGACAGAAAGTGTTTGTCTTCCATTTAAATGTAATGGCGGGTGTCCTTCGGATCAGCTTCGCTAAGTGGGTAAGGATGGTCAGAAATCAAACGAGCAGTAATTAATGGTTAAAGAGCTCCTCTTGACATTACTGAAGCACACTGTAAACACACATGTGCACAAAGAAGGCGAATTGAGCTGAATTTCTTCACAGTTGTATCTGTTTATTTTTCCAGTGTATCCATAGCCATCATATCATCCATGAAATCCACGCAGCCAGATTTTATTTTTCGTTTTCTTCCTCCTGTAGCCAGGCTGTGTTTGGTCACCACTCCAGGTACCGTACTTTTGGTAGTCTAACTAAGTTCCAAAAGTGAGGCACTTCCAGGTGTTGATTTTCCACTGCCATAAACACTGGTACCGGGGCTGAATGACATCACAGCACAAGGTGGGGTATTTTGTACTGAATTCAAAAAACGCCATTAGTGTATTATAGGGCTGGATGACGTGCAATATTAATACCAACATCTCATGTTATACATATACAATTCTTACATTGCTAGTCAGATTGATTAGGATCAGCTTTTTTGATACCTTCAGTTTGGGGCGGATATTACAGCGCAGGGTGATTAAGTCTCGCTGAAACATTTTTACTGTGGACCTTAGCTAGCTTTGCAATTTTGATTATTATTCCTTTTCAAGATTATCTAGTATATGTTCAAAAATCAGTTTAAAGTTTACCTCCACTGCTTTTGCATGAGGGCTGCATGCATACTCCCAGACGATCATAATCATTTTTGTACTTGCTATTTAAATCACTCCTAGATTGGTTTGTGAGAGTTTTTTGCTTTATAAATACCCCAAAATGTACATTGTGATTTCTGAAAAATTTCCAAAATTGCACTTCGCTGGTTTACTATACAAAATACCATATTTCTTTTCATACCATCCTGATCTTGTTGTATTTATTCTTTCGACCAGATTGCAATTCAACGTTGGGTCTCTTCATTTGTCCAGGCGACGCGACTTTTTATCAAGACGGTGATCATATTGCTTTTTAGAGGCAGGCTACTTGCATAACCAATCAACAAAGAAAACATTTCAAGTCCCACACCAAAGTATCACGCACGTAACACCCCAGTACCCCAGAAGATGCTGGAACTTTTGGTACTGGAACCAGGAGTCAGTGGAAAAGGGAAAGTACAGAAAGTATTGTACCAGAAAGACGGTACCTGGTGTGGTGAAAAAGCCCTCTGAGATCAGCAGTAAAAATGTAGGTGAAGTCCTGCTTTTTGGCTTTGAGGAGAGGAGAGGGGTGGGGGGGGGGTGTTGTCTCTCTTTTATCAACGGCCTTCATCTGCTTCAAAGAGGTCTGCCACGGGGGTCTTCCTGCATCGAACGGAATAACAGATCGCAGTCCACGGTGTGAATTCGTCCCTAAATGTGCCGATCATCGCCGCTCCTCTGTTTATTTTGGTCTGTCTTCTGTGCTTAAGTGAACCAGATCCCTGCAGCACAGAATCAGATATCCCGGTTGCTAGGCCAACAGTCTTTTCCTGTTGGACATCTGAGTGCTAATCGCACACCCCAATTCCTGTCCGAAAAAAACAAAACAAAAAAACAAACAAACAAAACAAATCCCTAAACTCCGAGGCGAGAGCAAACGCGCTGCTGAGATTTTAAAGGTGACCCCCCGCGATTCACCACTGTACAGGGGGGAGGTTTGGGTGTTGTGCCTCTGAAACTCAATAAACCATAGAGAGCTGAGCTTCAGGGGAGACGCTGTAACCTGGCCAGCCAGCCGCCTCTGCAGCCGCTCCCTCACTGGGCCTCCAGCAGCGCGCTGAAGAGGCAGGTGCCCATAAACAAGGGACGCGGCTCCCCAGCATAGCGACACAGAACGTTTTTGTCATGTCTTCAGCTCGCTTTCCTGTCCGAGAAGGCCTCTGCCAGAGGGGGGGATCTCATTGGGGAATCATCTGTCCTCCTCTTATTTGGCTGGTGTATAATGTGCCATGATTTTACACATCGACTCCGTAAGATTGCTGGGCAATAGAGGATTATGGTCCTGCTATAGCTGGTTCTGGGTTCCCAATCCTGGTAGGCAGATGATAAAAATCCTGTGGGTTCCCTGCACGATTGCCGGGCTCTGGGGTGACCTTCTCCCTGTCCACGTCTCTCTCTCCAGGCGCGACCACAGTTGTTCACAAGGTCACGGGGCCCGATCACTTGGCAGGTGTGTGCGTGCTCATGCGACGGCTGGCCCGCGTCGCCCCGGGAAACATGGAGGAGGACATGTATTCACATGTGGCCATCATGTTAACCACGAGCACAGCTGTGTAATTAAACCTTGAGGTGTTAGGTGCCAACAGGAGAGCGATGCTTAAGTGGGCCAGACTGCGGCCCGGAGGAGGGGTGCCTCACGGTGGCTGTCCCTGCCATGTCCGCTCTCTCATTGGTCCATCCGGCATGTGGAAGGGTAGGCCCCGCCTCCCTTTGGAGTCGTACTCTGTTCCCACATTGCAGCCATATGGGTGAGAGGAAGTGGGGTCAGTGTGCCCAGGGACAGGAAGAAACAAGAGCAGTAAAAGCAGACATAAAGTGCAGACCCCTCCGCTTTACTGTACTTGGATCTCCCGGGCGGGCTTTGGCTTGTAGGAACAGCAAAACAGCTCTCATCTTCTCTTTGTTTTTGACCTTTGTTTAATGATAGGGCGCCTCACTTAATCTGGGAGGAAGAGCTGGTTGTCAGGCTAACATGATGAGGGGGCTGTTCACCGTGCTGTGTCAGACCTGTTTCCTGGACGGTGCAGAACCTGGGGATAGATTTCGGGGACTTTGCAGGACCCGGACTGATTTCTCCCGCCAGCGTCAATGGGGTTTCTTATTAGCAATCTTAGGAGCACCAGCATAAAATTAGGCAACTCCAGTTAAGGTGACATGCAACACAACACGTTTGGATATTTTTTTGTCTTAACTGAATTACTGATAAATGCTTTGATAACAAAAAATACAATTTACAGAAATAAGAATATGGTGTTTTGTTTTAAAGGAAAAACATCACAATTAAGTATTGTTTTAAGAGCGAAAAACCTTGAAGTCAAATGGTGCTTATTTAAACACAAACATCAAAGTTCCTTTCATTGTCACCAAAGGGCCAAGCGAGAGAAACAGTACTTATGGGCCGGACACAGGTAGATGACATCGTGCACAGAATCGTCCCCGATTCGCGTTTGTGACGATGACGACAGCCTCTTATTAGCTCTCCACTCTCAATCTCCCTCGCACACACTAAGCAATAGGGTTGGGTGTTGTTTAGATTTTATCGATTCCAATTCTGATTCCGATTCTGCCCTTCCAATCCAATCCAGTTTTTTTGTGAATTCTTGGTTCCGATTGTAATACGGCAATTTTTTTAAAAAAAAAAAAAACAGATTTTACAACAAAGGTTACATGAAGCAGTTATGTCACTGACATATTTTGTTAAAACAAAAACAGGGTGTTTCAAGATAAATTAAGGTTAATAACCACACTGAATGTCGGCGTTAGTTTTGTGACTGATGTCAGTAATACTACGCAGTTCTGTTAAAAAACTGGATGGTACGCAGCTAAGGTTTAATAATTGGGTAATAGTCGGGTTTTATGCACAATACAGGGTGAATTAATAAAACTAAATTAACTAATACTACTAATAAAGCTAAATTAATGGCTATATGAACATCTATACTTTCCTTCTGCAGCTGCGCATTTAAAGATGCGCGATACTGTTGTATCTGACGCATGAGCGGGGACCGGAGAAACAAAACTCTGGCTACGGGGATCCAAATACATGGTTTTAATCAATGAGACGACAGTACAGGACAAACTTCAATGATCGGACTGGGGAATACGAACTCGGACGCGGACTAAATACACAGGATAGGCAGAAATTAATAGGACACAGGTGATCACAATCGGGGTAGCACACGTAGGTAATTAGGGGGCGTGACACGCACAAGGATCAGACGAGCTGGTCATGACAGATACTCACTTAAATCCCAGTCATTTCAGATTTCTACAAGACCAACCTTTGAATTTAGCAGCTGGCTGAACTGACGACTGTCTTACGGTCTTCGCAACGGAGAATTTTCGATTTATAGACGGTGATATAAACAAAACATGGTGACGATTTACATTTAGAGCACCTTCATAATGCTTTATATTGCATTCATATAACTTTCAGTGCACCTTCATAATTTATTCATTAAGTATTCATAAAACATTTTTAAACATCCATTAACAGCTGTAATATACATTAATAACAAACATTATATAACAATAACAAACATTATAACTGTATAATCATGAAATGTTTGTTATTGATATATGCATTATGAAGGTGCACTGAATGTCCTATGAATGCTTAATGAATGCATTATGAAGGTACACTTAATGTAAAGCGATACCCAAAATGTTTAATAGTAGCAGGTAATATCTAACATTTGATAACGTCCAGACATTACACTTAGGGATAGAGTATTTTAAAAAGCATTGCTATTCTGGTACTTTGAAAATCCCCAAGATAATGTTTCGTTGAATGGAAATACAGTGGTGTGCTATAGTGCCATTATACCTCCCCGGAGCCTAAATAGTAGTCCTACTAATAAATGTGTTCTTGGTTCGTAAACATGAAAATAATTATAAGTAAACGTGTAAGCGGAGTTATCATACCTTAACCCTTACATGGTTGATTAAAAACGTGTGTGTTGATAAGTTGAATTGTAATTCCTGCTTCTTAAAAGTTTAGAACCATTTCTAATTTGTCTTAAGGGCTTGAATCAAAGGAAACTGGACTTTTTCTTTTTTCCCCACCATTCAGGAGTCTCGTTTCCTAAAGTGTCACCCGGCGCTGCCAGCCTGTTTCATTTAAGTCGCTCACATCTCATTGAGCGGCTGCTCCTGACCAGAAAAGTCAGGGACAAGCTTTTGGAGGATAGATGGATGGATGTGTGGACGGTGAACCTTCTGTTCTATGGATGCCTGCCTCAGGCCTGTTCCTCCTACTCTGACCCCCTGTGTCCATGTCACGCCAGCGCAGGGTCACCGAGGGGGAGGGCGTAAGCCCAGCTATTTTTGGCAAGATTAGCAGCGGCCGTGTCAGGAGAACACACCCGCTAATACTGCGGTGAGGGAAAATGTCTTCGCACGTTTGCGGGTATTTGAATCTCCTTGCACACAGACCAGGGCCCCGTACCACTAACATGGATTTTTGAGTAAGCAAGATTTAAGGTAGTCTGGGCTAAATGTAAGTGAACAAAGATAACGGCCATTTAAGCCAGGGTACCTTTAATCCAACAAGTTATCTAGCTATCCAACAAATCTTACTTCATGATTCAGGCCCCAGGGCTAATACCAACCAAACAAACCTCTCAGAGATGGATATTACAGTAACTACTGCAGCTTGATCCAGGTATAAGTTTACAGCAGTTCTTGTATCCACAGCATGATCACATCTTAATTTTTTTTATGCAAAACAACTACATCTATTTAAAGCAAAGAACTATTTATTTTAAGGTAAATTTAAGGCATTAAGAAAAATTGCTAATGTGACCATCAGGTCACACTGTGGCGGAGAGAGGGCCAGCAGTGAGGATAACGCAAACACTTTTTACAGTATTAATAATGAGAGGAAGAGGAAGAGAATGAAAAGGAAGCCGTACAAAATGTGGAGGATTCTTGCAGCTATGTGGCACAGCTACTTAATTGACACATTGTGCATTTAGTGATGTTTAACACGCTTTAGATATGCAAGTCGCTACAGGCTGGGCAATCTTATCTGCAAAGGGCCGGTGTGTGTTCAGGTTTTTGGGGTAACCTTTAATTAGACTGTGAGGATTTTTCAGCCAATCAGTCTTCTATCATGTCATCTAATCTAATTACGCAGCTGCAGCAAAAACCCGCACACACAGCGGCCCTTTGCGGGTAAGATTGCCCACCCCTGATCTAAGTCATGTAGCACTGACTGGCTTACCCCTGTCACTGTTAAGCGCCCCCTATGGGCCACCCCAGGACACAGCTTGGCTCATTTCTCAGTTTTCCGTGGTAATGTCCAGTCACACTTACAGAGCCATAGAGAGAAAAGACGAAAAGACACAAATGTGACAAGTGACGAGGTGGGAGGGCTGACGTATTGGGGGGGGGGGGGGGTGTACTAATCTTAAGCCCTTTCGAGGCAGCATGGATGCAGTGTATTGGGAGGGAGATTAACTGGGCATTACGTTTTGTGCTGGAAAACTTCAAGGGAAAAAACTTTATGATGGTCCACCAAGAACGCCAATTTTGTAAATCAACATGAGTGTTCTAAAACGCACAGTAATAATCGTTATAAAGAAGCTATAAACAAGCTAACTCCAGTGTTATATAGCAGGTATTTAACATAAGTCTGAAGGGGACCTTCTGTTAATCTGCGAGTGAGGTTTAGCTATAGTCAGACGAAAGCGCATGAATAGGGGCCCAGGTCACATGCTTGTCACAGCGCTCTTTGGGGCACATTGTCCAGCACTGCTTTGTGTTGGGGCATTTTTATCTATCGGCCAATGAGAAAAGTTGCTTTAGGTTAGTAGTTATGATAATGGCTAGGGATTGGTTGCTAATGTCGGGTAATGCAAGCCCTAAATTTAGTTTGTGCTGAGCCATTTTCATCTGTCTGCCAACTGGGAAAGTGGGTTTAAGGTTAGAAATCACGATCCTGGCTAGGGATTGGATGATAGTGTCATGTTATGCAAGCGTAATGTTTGTGCTTTAGGCTGTGGGTTTTTGATTTATCGGCAAATGCGGAGGGCCAGTTTAGGTTAGTGACGGCAAAGATGACTGGGGATTGGCTGACAGCGTCACGATACAGGTGTGTACGGGCCCTAGATATGGTGGCCCTGGGAGAGATCCGGTCAGCCGACACATGAGGATGAGATGAGGAAGTGATTGTTTATGAGGGATCATATGCATGTGTGCAGTAAGACATGTGTGTTCATTAACACTCGGGGTTGAGAACTCCGTCTTAGGGGGTGGCCTATCACAGGCACTGCACTTGCCGGATGCCGCCCCCCTCCATCTCGTGGGTATTCTTATAGGGGCCAGATGGCCACCGACCTAGCAGAGTACTGCGGTGCAACTCCCACGCCGGCCCGTGTGAGCACAGCACTGAGCTGCCAGATGCAGACATGCCGCGGGGGGGGGGCACCCGGGGGGGGGGGGCGGTGGGGGGGTGATAAACCCGCCGGGGGGCAAGCCG
>JAABNY020000136.1:8679298-8692051 GCA_015164015.2 Brevimyrus niger
GGGATCGGAAGGCAGTGCGAGCCCATCCCGGGGATCGGAAGGCAGTGCGAGCCCATCCCGGGGATCGGAAGGCAGTGCGAGCCCATCCCGGGGATCGGAAGGCAGTGCGAGCCCATCCCGGGGATCGGAAGGCAGTGGAGCCCATCCCGGGGATCGGAAGGCAGTGGAGCCCATCCTGGGAAGCACACTCACATGAATTATGGTTTAATTTATTTCCCAACTGGAAAGCATACAAATGCTTCTCTATTGTACATAACATTACCACAAAAGATGTAAAAAAACTGAATTCTTAGAAAAAAACAAACATTAACTGAATATCCAAGTGCCTGAAATGTAAACAAATGTTTGAGTATTTAACTGTTAGACTCTTTAGGTAAAAGCTATTATTCAAAATAAAATAGTTATAATTATATAGCATTTTTTCACTGCTGTTTTGTTGCTCTGTTGAGCTGTTTAACATGAACCATCAAATGATTACAAATTCTTTAATGATCAGGGCCAAAGGAGTCAGTGAAACACACACACACACACAGGGATAACTCCATACACACACACACAGGGATAACTCCATACACACACACACAGGGATAACTCCATACACACACACATTATTTGACTGACTATAGGTAGATAATGACAAGTTCTGTTTGACTATAGTTTATTTCAGGTAAACTCCCATTTTTGCTTTATAAACATCACAACATTTAGCACAAAAATTTATGTCAGTGGGAACTTTTTCTGTTATTGTTCAGCCCTACTCAATGCACACAAAGTACTGTATTATGGACCATGTAAACGGCAGGCATAGTCTTAATTTTAGCAGCAATTATCTAGAGATACAGTACAGGAGCTGTAGACAGTAAATTAAGCAAAATTATTTAAAGAGACTTAAAGAGAAAGACAAGCGGGGTACTCCAAGAAGCTGAAGGGCGCATCGCTTAGTTATTCATGGCTAACCTCCCATTACTAGCCGAGTCCCTCAAAACCTACCCTACCACATGACTGAGGCCATTGCTCTTCATCTGGACCCTCATCTTCCATCCGCCATATTGCTGTGTAATCGAGAAGACAAATTTTAATCAATGCTTTTCAAAAACGGACTTTAACCAAGTAATCATGACAGCTCTACAGATGATGCATAATGCCGTGATGATGTTGTAAAGCTGATGAGTGCTTCTCATTGGCTTATATCTGCTTTTCCATGGGTAGCTTCCCTTAGATGCAGATCCAGTGGTCATTCCCTAAAGGCTGTAATGACTCATTTTTAACCCTTGGCATTAGAAGTCATTTATACAGATGCTCATTTTAAGGGCGCCAGTTCAGACTGATGTATAGTTTTTCAAAAGATTGTGTATTCTCTTTTAGTCTTTAATCTGTATAAGATCCCTCACTGAGGCTTATAGAACAACATAGGGGAGGCAGTTTCCTTTTCTACATCTTTAGTGAGCAGTTTTTCAAATGCAGCTGAGTTCTTCAAAAGTAGGTTACATTTAGCATCTTCGACTGCAGGACAAAGAAAAAACACACTCTGTGGCTGTGCGTTAACTTTATGATGCTAACAAAGGCATACAAATGAGCTACATTTGGTGTAGTGTTTCAGAATCCCGGTGGCTGATAGTGGCAGTCACGCCAGTAACAACACAATCATGCCTCTGTGGACTTTCCTATTTTATGCCTCGTATCCACGGACGGTTGTATCTGACTTGAGTCTGATTTTATTGGACAGGCAGATCTCACTGATGGCAGGGCCGAGGTCAAACACCTTCCTGGTCACTCCGATCAGACTGTGCACTTTTATTTCATGCACAGCTGCTCAGAGAGTCCAGGGTTTCACTACATGTTGTATGTGTACAACTGTGTACATGACGGATAAACCTCTTGAATCAGGAATCAGATCACCGAGAGGTCCATGTATTCAAGCTAATTCTGTTTTACATTACACAGCACAAATACATAGCATGCACATACTGTGTACGCATACAGATGTATCATCATGTAACGTGCAGACAAGAGTAATGAAATATGACGTGTTACCTGAGAGTGAGATTTAAAGGGGTTGCATGTTGCTTTGAGGCTTATCCACTGGGTAATGAGTTTAGTTTTGGCCCGCAGGATTTATAGCCAATGGCTAATGCACCTTCTGCTTTCCCTTGTTACCTAGGTCTGGAGCTGCTTGGGTTGTATCCGGAATGATTTGTCCCAGCCACAGTAGGCTTTCCTGGCAATAAGATAAAGAAAAGTGAAAACGAGCCTCCGAGGAATCGATAGCGTTACTGGCGAGGGCACCGGCGTAGAGAGTGCATGACGGAGAGCGAGGGCGGCTCTTTCTCCAGAGCCTCGGACTGGGTGTACCATTACAGATAGCCCCGGCTTGGCGATCTGTAAACTTGCGGTTAGGCGCCAGACGATGGAGCGCCAACACAGTTCCGAAGGAGGCGTCCAGATGGGCAGGAGCATGGCTGCTATAGCCGAGGAGGATGGGTCAGCCCACTACGCCTGCAGCGTCTGCGGCCGCAGCTTCCCCTTCCAGAGCTCGCTGTCGCAGCACATGCGGAAGCACACAGAGGCCAGGCCATACAAGTGTCCCTACTGTGACCACCGGGAAGCCCAGAAGGGCCGGTTGAAGGTCCACATCCGCAGCCACCGCGTGTGTGTACCCGGACGTGGTCAGGAACAGACAGACGCAGAAGGAGACGAGGAGGAGGCGGAGGTGGGGGAACGACAGAACAGCGAGGTGGGTGTGTCTGAGGGCCTGGACAGCTGTGCCAGCCCCACCAAGAGCACGTCGGCTTGCAACCAGATGGTCAATGGCGGCCCAGAGGGCACCAGGGGCAAGGTACAGAGCGGCAGCGCCTGGACGCTGTCTCTTCAGTGCACCGTCTGCAGCAGGAAGTTGGGTAGCCAGGCAGAGCTGGATAAGCACTCACAGCTGTGCCGGCTCTGTAGCCACGTCGCCCAACGAGAGAATCAGCTCCTCGACCACCTCAAGAGGCCTCGCATCCCAGAAGACGCAGCCCCCGGGGTCGGCTCCGAAGGAGAGTCCGGCGAATTTTCTTGCGGCTTGTGTGGCCAGAGCTTTGCCCAGGCCTGGCTCCTGAAGGCCCACATGAAGAAGCACCTGGGCCCCTTCGAACATGCCTGCCATGTCTGTGGCCGGCGCTTCCGCGAGACCTGGTTCCTAAAGAACCACATGAAGACCCACAATATCAAGGCTAACTGTCGAGGCAAGTCAAGGAGTGAGCTGGAGCCACCGGCCACCATCAACAACGTGGTGCAGGATGAAGCAGTTCTGGTCAGGACTGCCTCTCTCTACGAGTTCTGCTTCAAGTGTGGGAACCTCTTCCATGACAGAGAGAACCTTCAGATCCATAACAGAATCCACAGCCGGGCATCGCACCTTGAGCGGCAGGACAAGCACGAAGGGGCCAGCGACCACCCAGACTCATCAACTGCAAAGAAGCTTTTTTTGGGGTGCCTGGATCTCCAACCCGCTGAGGATGGAGGAAACAAAACATTGAAGAACAATTTGGGCACGCGTATCCTGGAGCTGGACCCAGTCTGCAGTTACCAGGCCTGGCAGCTAGCCACCAAGGGTAGGGTGACGGATTCTTGGGAAAACGGCAAGGACATTGGCTTGGAAGAGGTGCCAGTGGATGGAGATTTGGGCAACGATCAGGGGACAGGAGAGTCCGTCCCGTTAGGGCAAGAGAAGCGGAAGAGGGAGGCGGACTCCCACCATGGTTCTGGCGGTGGCAAAAGGAGGAACAGCGGGAGCCAAGCCCACCACCACAGTGGGAACGGACATGCCCTGGGTGACTTCACCCCTGAGAGCTTGAGTGACTCAGAGTACCAGCCCCCATCTCGAGCGGGCCGGCGCTCCTCACAGAGCAAAGCCACCGAGTGCTTCGAGTGCGGGAAGGTGTTCCGCACGCGCAACCAGATGGCGATGCACGCCCGCACACACCGCAGAGGGGGGGGCCGGGCCCCCAGGGCGGACCGTGGCGGTTCCGTCAGTGAGGCCGAGTCGGGCTCGGCCAGCCGCCCCAGCACCCCTCGCTCTGGGTCCTCGCTGTCTGCCTCCAGGGCAGGCGACACCACGCCAGACAGGGTGGAAGAGAGATCCCCGACCGCCGTCCCAGGTAAGGACACGGTTTTATGATTTTTTAAATTATATCGGATTTGTATAAACAGAATATAGCTGCACGCTACCAGTCGAAAGTTTTGACTTTTTCTATATTTGCATGAGATTATCTACATCTGCATGTTACTCACTTAACATTTACTAAAACTACACTCATTATTCTTTGCTAACAAATAAATTTACAGTATATTCATCATTTGGGTACTTTTTTAGCAAGAAAATGTCATATCTTTCATTCGTCAAAGTAACCTCCTCTAGCAGTTATAATAATAGCAGAGAAAATTTGAGGCATTCTTTCTGCAAGGGACATACATACTGCTCTATTTCATAGGATGGTCATTGAACTAGTGCATTTAAAGTTAAAGGACAGCCTACAATGAGACTCTGCCATCACCACAAAACCAGTTATATTAGGATGTCAGATATGCACATACTCTTTCCATGTTATAAAAGAAACTTGTTTTATTTGCCTTGTATTTTCATTTATTATTTTCAACTTTACAAAATTTAACAAGAATATTAAATCAGTTTATGAAATAAATGAAAAAGTGGTAAAAACCGGTGGTGTGAAAAACCTTTTGACTGGTAGTGTGCAGCACGTAGATATATTTTTCTGTATAATCATGCTGAGACCTTCAGCCCAGTTTGCTTACTCATAGGTCTTTCCAATTGCTTACAAGCTTTTTTGCAAATCTGCCGCTCATTGTTATCTAGTACAACCAGATAAAGACTGACATTTCACAGATTCATCCTGACTGATACAAGAGAGAACCAGATTTTTACCAGGGAAACTAATTATTATAATAATACTGAATATAGTCATAATTAATTAAAAGCATCGTGACATGAACTGTCTCATATGGGTCATTTTATGGCATTGTGGGTAAATAAGGTTTTGTTTCCTCCCCGTTGTTGGTCAGGGCCGCCCAGAGATGGCAGGGTAAGCTCAGAGATCAGCAGCCAAATAGATGCAGACATGCTACTGGGTGAGACCAAAAGTCTCATGCTCAGGGGTTATCGGGTAAACCAGAAAGGTGTCTTTTTTACTTGAAGGTGGGGCTGTACATTAGAGGTGGAAATTTCAGGTCACCAAAGTAAAATCCAGACCAAGATTTTGTTTCAACCGACCAATTGAGCCTGAAGAGTCACAGTCACAGAGTATTCAATTGGTTGGCTTAAACAAACTCATGGTCTGGATTTTTATCTTCTGGACCTGGAATTTCCAGCAGCATGCAGCACTCTGTCCCTTACAGGACCTTTCTACAGGACAGCCACAGCTGTGTCTCTAACCGAAAACAGTCAAACTATGCATGACATTAATACTTGAGATTGGTTCTGAGGACATGGCCACATTTACTCACAAAGAAGAGTCATTCTCTGCCGCCGACCCGTTTCTGTCAGACAACGGGTTTGTTTTGTGCTTATAGTCCGTCTCGGCTCCCTGCTTTGGTCAGATTCAGCACTAAAAAGCAGCTGTTTGTGAAAAGCCCATTGTTAAATCAGTCCTTCACCTCCAGCTCCCAGCACACAAGAGTGGGATGCATTGGACACCTAGTGGTCACAGTTGGAAGCAGCAGGTACTATACTGAACATTCTTAGCTCCATTCTCCATGACCTAATCACATGACACATCTCCCAAAGAATTAATGTTATCAGTGTAACATTTTTAGTAGATAATGGTCTTCAGATTAGATTAGTCAGAATTCACTTAAGGAGAAGCCAGTGGTAGGGGACATACCTGACAAACTAACAGATCTGCAGGATCACCTGGGAGAGGCAAAGAATAACTGTATTTTAAAAGCGAGAAATAAAACTCCAGCACAGATTTATGATTTCACCATACTCACAAGTTGAAACTGGAATCCTGCCCAAAAGGTTACAAGTTCAAATCTTAGCAGTGAGATTTGTGTTGGGCAACCCAGTATCTCACTCAGTCATTCAGTCACTCAGTCATTCAGTACAATATATACAGCTGAACCTTGGAACTCGAATGCCTCTTAACTCCACCAATTCAGAAGTCAAACAGGTCTGTTGATTTTTTTTTTACTTGAACCTGGACCAGAATCTTGGAACTCGACCTCGTATGGGTCAAGATGCGTTCAACTCTACTGATTTGGACCTTGAAAAGGCTGGTTGAGAAAAATCTTACCGCAATTTGACCATAAACTCTGAATACAACAAAACAAATTTGAACCTGCTAAAACCGGTACAGACTGAGATGCGTCTCTGATGGACTGAAACAAAGGCGAACGGACGTACTGGGATGCTGATGTCTATGAATCGCTCTCAGACTCACGGTACCTCTCGACCGAGGTTGACGTGTGAAGCTGTGTTCTGGAGTTTGGTGTGAATTTTTTTGTGCTTTATCTACAGTATATTTAGTGACACAATAATCACGGCCCCTAAGAAAGTAAACAGTGACAGTAGCAAACCAGAGGAAAGTAGTGAGAGTAACTGAAGAAGTTAAAAGGGAAATTATAGTGAGACTTGAAGGTGGTGCACGTGTATCTGCTCTCTCTTCAAAGAGTGGGATTGTCATTTATTTCATGTTCATTGCTTTTGTATGTGTTCTTTTTCATGTGTCTATTAGTTTTATATTGATTGATAATGCTATTTATCATTAGTTAGGTAGATAAATTTAAATAGGCAATCTTTTGGGGTCTGGAATGGATTAAATTCATTTACATTATTTCTTATTGGGAAATTCAACTTGGAACTCGACCAAATTGCTACTCAACCAGCCTTCTGGAATGAATCAAGGTTGTGTTCCAAGGTACCACTGTATATCATCCCATCCCATTGTATTTCTGTCCCAGGTCCATAGTAAATAATATACACTCATGGAGAGTCACCTAAAGGCGGATGCAGTAGGACATTTAGGGATGTATCGAATAATGTAACAGGCACAGGATAATGGGCAGCACTGCCAGCCATGTGATGAGCCACTGTACATGACTTTTAGCACAGTAACATATGTATGGTGAACACCTTCAGTAGACTGTACACTAATGGAACAAAAGCAGAAATAACACAAACCAAATTGCAGGGACATACTTTTGATTGTTACTAGCGAAAATGTGCCTGTGTGTTTTTTTAGCCTTGGAGTAATGAGCCACAAACCTACAGTGCAGGCTGTATTCAGACACTCATTACCCAGTGCGACATCCTTGGGTTGATCAAGGTTTTGTGTATCGATTAGTTGCCCTTGTCTGTCATTCCCCATGTGGTGCATAAATAAGTGTAAATTTGTGTGGGTTTTTTCCCAAGCCAGAGCTGAGCTGCATTCTGCTGAGGGCCGCCACCCCCAATAGCCTTCCTTTCCTACCCCCCCTCATGTTTACTTTTCATTTCCCACCAAACTTGTCGTTTTGTTTTTGCTTCCACTCCCATCCCAGCTGGATCGCGTTTGTCCCCAAAAAGGACATGGACTCCCCTAATAAACATCCTATTCAGCCCCCCCATGTGTGAGACGTCTGTGCCATGAGCTTGAGCGTTGGGAGAGTGTCCGGCACCCCTGCGACCAGTTTACCCACAATGCCGCTGCCGTGTCCACACCATGCTCAGGCACCACCGCAGCCAGTTTACCCACAATGCCGCTGCCGTGTCCACGCCGTACTTCAAATTTCAGTGTAATGTGACCCAGACACTGTCACATTAACCTCGTATAAACTGCATGCTGTTCCTGCTGTTTCTGCTTCTCTGGGGCTCATGGGGGCCAGGGGGAGTCGTGGGAAAGAACAGTGGGCAGGATGAGGAGGGGCAGATCTCTGCTGCCCCCTGTCACGACCCGGGTTCACCGACCCCAGGCATCCCAGTGTTTTGCCGGCTGAATTGATTCCAGACGGCTGTCTGCCCCCCTCGCGGTGTAAGATACAACGCCATCACTGTGCAGTGTGGTGAGGGGGGGGAGGGGGTTAGCAACACCACTCACGGGCTCACTGCGCATGTGTAAACAGTGATGCCCCTGGAGGAGGCCGGGGTCACTGCTTCCCAGGCCCTGATGTTCTGCAGCTTGTGGAGATGGCCCCCTGTGCCCTGCTCCCCCCACCCCCCCAGCCGCTGAGACATGTGGGGGAGTGCTGAGAAATAAGGGTGGCTCATCGGGGTGAAAAAAAAGCAGCAAGATTAGCTGTGCACCATGTCTCAGCATTTTTAAGTCGAATTGTAAGGGGAGCTAAGAATGCCATGAGTAACAGTCAGAGGATGAAAAACTGCTCTAAAAGTGGTGCTACACTGCCATCTTGTGGCAGTGTGCACTAAATGACTGCATCATTCTTCATATAAACATCATATGCGGGCCATTTTTGGTTGTACCATTTTACTACTGCTGCCCTTTTAAACCGCACATGTACACCTTTTAGAAAATCACCTTCTGACCCCTCTTCTTTCATTTCGCTCTTGACAGATGACAAGCAGCACGTCTGTGGCGTGTGTGAATTCAGAAGCAGGGACTCCAGCACCTTGGCTGCACACCTGCTTTCCCAGCATGCCTCAGGTGGCAAATCAGGCGCCTTCGTGAGCGAGAAACACTGTAAGAACCCGGGCCTGAAGGGAGGGCCAGCACCAGCCAGCCCGGGCAATTCTGCCCCCGGCTCTTCTCCTGAGAGGGTTGGGGTGGAGTGTCCTCATCTGGAACCAGGCATCCATAACAGAAATGTCAAGGAGAAGCCCAGACTTTCAAAGGAACCCCCCGTTGCTGCACTTGATCTGTCGATATGTGTGGGTGCCCCACCTGTGGGCACTCTGGCGCCCCCTAAAGACACCCCACCTGGCCATGAGTGCTCTTACTGCTCTTATGTCACCCACTATCCTGAAGTGCTCTGGATCCACCAGACTGTCGCCCACAAGGTGAAGAGCAGTGCCCTGATCCCCTGCTGGGCCCCACGCTCCAGGCCCAAGGGGGTTTCGGGTATTCTGGCGTCTTGGAGGAGGACCGGACCCCCCCCTGCCTCTGGTGGGAAGGAGTGTCATGCCATCCCCAGCACCCGCTCTGCACGTACGCAGCCCCCTAACTGGGACAGATCGGGCGGCGGACCCAGGGGAAGCACGACCGCAGGATCTGGGCCTCAGGGGGCCACGTCTAGCAGGATCAGCCGGTCTGGGGTGGAAGAGGCCCGGCAGCAGCGACCCAAGCCCGAGACGCAGACCCGGCCCATGGAGAGGAGCCCCGACACCCCCCAATCATCACTGGCGAGCCCTAAAATGGGGGCTCGGCCAGCAGAGAGACACCCGCTTCCACAGGAGGGCCTGGGCTTCATGCTTTCCAGCAAACACAACATGTCCCACTCCGCCCCCCCCCAGGTCTGCCTCCACCCCCGGCAATACAGTCCCAGGCCAAGATAGGCCAGCAGGACCCGATGAGTCCAGGTGGACGGAACGCAGGTGGCTCGCAGACTCGAGGAATCTCCATCATGGGCTCCCCCCTGTCGCATCCCGCGACCAAATACGAGTCAGCTCCCAACTCCCCGGTAGACATTCTCAGCTTCCTGAAAAGCTGCCACGCCCATGACCTGGCCACGCTCTACCAGCGGTGGGGCTCCTCCAATCCGCTTCTGACTCACACAGGTAGGTGGCCACACCTAAAGTGGGTGGGGCCAATACGGTGGCGTATAACTGCCCATGACAGTGAATGATATCATGTGTGCGTATGTATATCAACCAAACCCAAATGCATGGGGCTATTGACAATGTTATCCCCTCCCTGACCAACTTTGCTCACTCCATTAGTTAGCCGGATAATTAGCCTGATAGCTGACAGATGACTGACGGCCCAAGAGAGTGTAGGTGCCAGCGAAGGTACTCACTTCTACAGTCACTGTAGATCCGTTGCTTGATAGGCCGCATTACATGCAATCTAATTAAGTAGTACTGATGAGCAGCTGTCTCGCTCACAGCGTGTGGCAGGTAAAGGAAAGCTGACACCGCCAACTCTGGCCCTGGCACCAAGATGGCTGCTACACACATATCGGATATGCCAGGGCACTTGCTCCTGAGCTATTCCAGATCACGGGCACCAAAATGGAGGCCTCTGAGGACCCTGTCTGAGGATGACCCCCTGCAGACCTCCTCGCCTAGACCGCTTAGCTTAATTTAAACTCTCACAGTCCCTATTTCATTTAGGTGTAAGTACTTCTTCATCTGACCACGGTAGAGTTTTATGACTTCCCTGGCAAAGCAGGACTGTGGGTTTTCTTTTCAAAGAAATAAAATTTGCACGGTACAAAACAATACATCGTGTGTAGCTATGTATTTATTAACCACTGGAGGTCCTTGGAGTGACTGTCAGCTGAGGACACACATATGTTTCAACCTGCCCCCCAGCAACTACAGCCAGCACTGTGTTTCTGCCCCCTGCTGGTGATGGAATGTGATGGAAGCATCGCCTTCAGGGTCCATCCGTCACGTTCAGTTAGCCACACCAGAATAGTTGTGAAACTTGTGGTGCCAATTCGCCCATCCTTCCCAAAAAGGGCTATGGTTTTTTTTTAGGTTTACGCTTGTAACGGAGTCCAAAAGGCCCCATCTCTGAGCGTATGCCTATCCATGGAGCACATTCACGTGTGGTTAAAAATACTGACGGCGGCTAGAACTGTGAGTAATGCGCAGAGACAGGCCGCCCGGCACCGTGATGCCCTCAGCCAAAAAGCCATTGTGACAAGCTCAGGTTAGATCCACTTTGGATTCTACCTGACAGCACAAATATGTAAAGTACCACTGAGCAATTAAAGCAGCAGCTTCTTAGACATCCGGCATTCACGAAACCCACGTTTCTGCACGATTTCTCTGCAAAGACTCTGCTTATTTCTAAGGTCAAGTGGGACAATTTAACATGGGAAACTGCGCTATCTGCCACCCCTGTGTGATTTCTCCCTTTTTTATGGGAAATTTCCGCGCCTTGCGTCTAGGAGTCGGCCAGGGTGATACCACAGTCTTTTTGAGTCAGACTAGCTAAAGTGACCTTTGAGAAAGGGGAATGGCTTTGCTTCTCTTTGTGTCCTCATTTATTTTCATCTTGCTGGCGAAAGGGGACTGTGTCCCTTCAGGGCCGGAGAGGGGGTACGGTGTGGGGCAGCTAGCGACAAAGGGACAGGTGTAGCATGAGTCGATGGACTGGGCCCAGATAGGATTGGGGTACATGTGCAGTTATGGCACGGTCAGCTTCTCCACCCATATAGGTGTGCAGCTACAGGACTCCTATTCCTCTCCACCCACACACACACCCCTCCCGTGAAGAGTTGGCAGTTGGCCATCGAGGTGACGGTTAAGGAAGCAGAGAGAGAGAGAGAGAGAGAGGCAGAAAGGGAGAGAGAGAGAGAGGGAGGGAGAGCGAGACAGCCAGTGACATGTGACACGCCAGTCCTGGAGTGGGCACGTGACGGGTGACGCCTCTTAATTGTCTGTAATTTATGCGGCTCGGTGGTCTGTTCGCGTCTGGCTGTCAGGACCTGCTTCATGTCACCTGACAGCAGCCATCCAGGCCTCGGAGGTAGCCTCACATAATGACACATTAGACATACTAATGATGTTTCCTCTCTCCATTTTTTTTGCCCAGGCATAATGTTGTCTTCTTTAACTTTAATTTTCTAACCCCCCCCCCCCCCAGGAATGCTGAGGTCACTGGCCCACCAAGGAGACTATGCCTGCCACGACTGTGGAAGGAGCTTCAGCCAGCCCAGCCGTCTACACACACACATGAGGTCACACACAGGTGCGTACCACCGAGGCGTGCTTCGGCGGGTGGTGCGTGTGAGGGGTGTGCAGCTCGGAGCCGTGCGCGTGTGTGCGTGCTTGTACCCGTGCGCATTTTCCCCAAACTCCCAGACAACGGGGCAGTAAACCTTAAGAGACAGACTTTGAGCATTTGCCATGAGGTCGACATCCCAAAACGACAGGCTTCTAAAATGATGAGAAGTGTTAAACCTTCTACTTAATTTGTTCCAGTTTTTGTCATATATATTTATTGTTGTTTTTTTGAGGTTAGGGAATGTTAAATAGCGTAAACGAGAGTGTGGGGGAGGGGAGTTACTCTCCCTGTAACAGCTCTGTTTTTTGGTTCAGAGTTGCATCTTTCTTTGTGATTCCAGCCGGCGAGGGTCCGTATGCATTATTAATTAGATGCCAGTTAGGGAGATTTGATCTACCGTTAATAGAGCTGGTGGTGTGGGAGTGTGTGCCCCCCCCCAGGCGGAGGAGCCCCCGCTGCAATGAGGAGACAGCGGGGAAGCCGGCGTCACGGGCGGGTAGGCGGGCCGGCGGGCGAAGGCTAGCGGGCACGACGACAGACGTCAGAGTGACGTATGGACATGCCAGGGGACAGGGCCGGGCCGGTCAGCCATGTGGAATGCCCCCCCCCTCCGCGTCTCACCTAGAATCGTAATTAATGTTGGCAGTGCCGGCGTCCATTAGAGAGCTCGCTAACCGCACGCGTCATGTTCAATTGCCGGTTCCGGGCTATGGGATAGCCTCTCCGTCCTCGAGCGGGCGGCGGCAGTCGGAAACAATCTCTTAGGATGGCGGCTAGCTGAAGGTCTCAGGTTTATCCCCCCCCGTCCCCGCACCCCCCCCTCCCCACGCCCCTCCCCCCCCCTCCCTCTCCCGCTCCGTCCCGGGTG
>JAABNY020000136.1:8692151-8705350 GCA_015164015.2 Brevimyrus niger
GCCTGCCGCGGGGTCAGGGATCTGCGCCCCCGCCCCGGGGGGGGTGCGCGGAGCCGGCACCAGCCCGGGGAGGGGTTGGTAGCGGGGGCGTTCGGGTTCACCCCCCCCCCCCCCCCCCCCCAAACTATGAGTGTCATGTACAATTGGCGGTTTTCGCTCGCGGGCCATGATCTCAATCTTGTGGTGGGCACTGGCACCTCTGCGGATTCGAACTGCAGCTCAGGGGCTCCGCTTTTAACTGCCCCCCCCCTCCCTTGTTCCCACAGTGGTTGTGGAGTCCAGTGGACTCCGAGGTTCTGATGCTCACACCCCGTCCGCTGAGGCCCCCAAGCAAGTATGTCCCGCCATTCACCTTGTGTGTGTGTGTTTGCCCATGTGAGCCTTGGTTGCTTGATAGTTTCCATCTCCTGCCATGTGCTTGAATCATTATGGCTGCCCTTTCTCACACTGCAGGATTAAAGGCATCCTCTGCGTGCATCAACCCTGGTGCCATATAATGAGGGTGCTAAACGGGGCTCCGGTTACGTCTGTGACAGGCACTAACCGAGCACACGGTCAAGGCCATAACCCTGTAACTCCTGATATGTCACACGCAGATGGACGGGCCGGTGATTCCGGCCTGCGTGTTTTGGGTGGGTGGTTGCCATGGTAGTAGAGAATAGGCAGAATGAGTGTGGCGACAGTGTAACATGGGTACCGTAGTCGGAGCTGATCTCTGCTGACACCTACCTTTAAATAAAAACACCTTTATTCGGGGGACTGCAGGGACCTGTCCGGCCGCATCTATCCCGCCCGACCATTCATCCAGGTTCCGGACTCGCCTCCCTGTCCTGCAGCTTTCGAACCGCTGTTCTGGTTTGCGGTGCTTCTCCGACATCCCACCAGTGACGCATCGCATTGCGTCCACTCGCCTCCGTGACTGACTGAGCAGTAGTGGAGGTTTCCAACCCCACTCCCATCCCATAAAGTGTTCCCAGTAGCGAGCAGGCCGAAACTAATGGTGTTCTTGAAGTCAGCAGCTCTGCACAAACCCTGCTTTATTAAACATTCATCCCTTCCTATTTATTACATCGTACAATTGGTTAATACTGGAACAGCAGGAATACCACTTGTAATTAAAGTCGGCACCTCTCCCTAAAGCTAAGACTGCCTGACACCCAGGCCTTCTGAGTAAGGCCTTCAGCATCGCCATGGAGGGCAGGCCTGCTGCCTGGCTTTTGTTCCTTTCTCACTGTTGCTTGTTTTATTCGGACCCCTGCTTATCATTGGGCATCTCTGTAGGTCAGTCTAATTAGACCAAGTGTGTCCGGAGGGTGCCTTACCTGGGGGTGAGCGAGGCAGGTGACACACCCTATATTGTGACACGGCTGAACCCCTCCCTGCAAACTCTTATGTTATACATCTCGGTACGCCACAAAAGCTTCCGGTCAGCAGCAGAACGGAGATGCGGTTTAATCGCAGTGCTAAGCGGCGCGACAGAGTTAATGGCGTGTTGCTGGTATGAATGTTGCGCGCCTTCTCGCCTGGGCCACTGGAAGGCTGCGGCCCGCTGCAGCGTCTCTGTCACGCGGCCGGCTGATGACGAGCGCGGTTGACGTCTCCCTCGGGCCGGAGAGCTCGCCTTCCCCATATGCCACAGCGACGTGCTGTCAGTCACCATGGCAGCTCCTCCTCGTCCTGCCTTAGACACGGGGGGGGGGTTGTATTCATGACAGGCAGAGTGCCACCTGTGCCCAGTGCACAACGGACCTGACCCCCCCCGTTGCGCCCTTGTCTCTGTGTTCTGCAGGGGAGAGCCCATTCCAGTACTGGCACTGCCCGTACGTCGCCTCTCAGAAAGGGAACCTGAAGACGCGTGCCCAGAGCGTTCACCACGCGTCCTTCCGTGCCGAAGCGCTCCAGCCCGCCGCACTCCATGTGCCACTCAAGGATCCGCGTGACTCTGCGCCCGCCGGCTCGCCATCGGACTGCAAAGCGGCCGCCTTGGATGAGGAGCATGCACCAAAAATACCCCTGGCCGGGGAACCGGCAACGGTGTGAAAGCCCACCAGTGCGAGGCCTGCTTCGCGGCATCATGGATCCGGTTCAGCGTAAATAAAAATGTGGCTCAGCACCTGTTCAAATTGGACCGACCCCGGTCTCATTCTGCTCAGTGGATTTTGTAACTAGTTATTTTCTGTTTCACTAACAGTTCTAAGCACTGCAAAAAATGTGATAAACAAAACCCAATCACCTCTGAACAAAGAAAAAAAAATACAGTAGTACATTTCTTGTTAATCTGCGGTTTGGACTTGAAACTGACGTTTGTATTATTATTTTTTCATTTTAAGATATGCTTACGTAGATTTCTTAAATTGTAGTTTAAGTCAATGAACTGATTTCGATAATATTTAAAAATAATCTACTTTTATTTGCAGTAAAGGAAATGCATTTTATTGGGGATTAATTTAGAGTGCAATTCAGTGACGATGGTTTTAAAAAGAAAGCGGTATAAAGCGTTTTAACAAAGATTATTAATATTTAACCATTGCCCAAATTAACGGGCACCAGAGCTCAGGTTTATGAAATACTCGGTAGGATACAGAAGGTCAGTAACGTTTCCTCTTTTCCTCAGGATCGCTAAGCTTCAGGACGGTATACATATGCTGATCGAAGGTTCCAGACTGTGAGGTTTGGGGAATCTCAGGAGTCGTCTTTAAAGAAAATTAAGCAAGTATTTGCTTATATACTTAGGTTTATAGTAGGAATGTACCGCTACCGAAGTTATATTACGTCGTTTGATATAATGACGTACATGGAATTATTTTATAAGTCTACGGCGGTATCAGCGTCTTATCCGAATTTAAATACGAAAATTATTTGGCGTGAATCTACCACCAGTGTGCACGCTCACCTTTGTGTCTCCCCCGGGAGCGCGCCGCTGCAATCTCGAGGCGATTGGAAAGATGAGGGAGGAGCGCGCTACCGGCGGGGCCGCGCAGAGAGCGGGCGCTATGAGGAATCTTCTTTTAATAAAAGAAGATTCTAATCCAAAATCTATGCCGTTTAATTTAATAAATACACGTCTTGCCAACTGTAGTCTTATGCTTACTGATAACTGGTTTTTACTCTGAATCCCCATGCGTAGTTGTATGTGTTACCTTGAATGGAGTCAGACATTAGACAGTTAATATGGTGTTTTGGGTCTAAACCAAGTGAGCTCAGACTGAAGCGGCGCGCACTGTGGCCTGCCCAGAACCGGGGCCGAGTACCATTGACAGGGCTGGAAAACCCCATGACTCTAAATTTGTGCTTTTCAAAATGCGTTACTCTGAACTGGGTGATATTTCTTTAATAGTGATAATCAAGCATATTAATTGAATATATGAGCATTTCACTCTAAATAGGGGTGGTTTATTCAATTTCTGGATATGGGCATCCCGCGGACTGCTGTGGGTACGCCTTTAATCATTGCCTTGCCATAATAACTATACATATATCTCCTCTTTATTTAGTTGTATCAGCTATAGTAAATTCCCATAGATTTTACTTACAGTGTAATTTGTAATGATAATAATAATGTCTAGGTTCATTTGTTATAATATGTTGTTATATGGTATTTGTAAGCTTCAAAATGTGTGCATATGAATAATAGTAAAGTAACTTTAGTTGCCTACCAAAGTAGTACGAACTGAATTGTTGACGCTGCTGTGCAATTGCATTGATACTCTGAGCTTTACTGAAGCACCATTATGCCACCTGCTGGCTTTGAGCTTCGTAGTGATGGGGAAGCCCTCTGTTGACCTTCTCTCAGACATTTCCAGCATCAAGACCAAATGAGTTTAGTTGGTTAAATCTTGGTGCAGTTGCTGCTTCTGTGCACGTCTGTCGGAGGGGCGGGAATGTTTTCTTTTCCGGTTTGCATATGACGTTTTTTTTCTCCTGAATATATTTCTAACTGTGGCTTTTGGCTTGACTCTGTTGATGGAAAAAGTGGTAGAGAGGTGGACAGTTTAGTTTAGACAAATTTTAACAAGTCGTCCCTGTACTTCGGTACAGTTGAAGAAACTGTGAACACACTGAACATTTCAGCTTTGGATTTTCAGCTTCGTATTCATCCGCTGGATCCCCCCCCCCAGCTTTGTATTCATCCGCTGGATACCCCCCCCCCCTCACTGCACCCCCATGAAGCCAAAGCCCTGAGCACAGGGACATGGTGTCACAGAGCTGGACTGACTGGACTGACTCCTCACTCTGTAACTTCCAGACACCAACGATCACTTCTTCAGTTGAGCTTCGTTTCTAGGGTTCCTCCTGAAGGCCCGGATCCAATTTTACTTTTCTTCATTTGTATGTCTCTCAGATACATGTTGTTTACGAGCAGTTTTTATATCGATTTCCTACTTGTTTCAGTCCATAGAAAGACAGCACTGTTTAACCTGGATTTTCATTGGTCGCTATTTATTATCTGTCAGGAGGAATCCTCGCTGCGCCAGATAGCAGGACTGGCCGTTCCGATCTTGAGCGTTGTGTAGATTTCACTTAGAGACTGTTACCAATGAGAAGCTCTCTACCTCTCTGGATTCATTCACACATCTTAAGCCGTTTTGTACATCGTTGATGCTGTAATGTAATTACCATATTAAAGAGATGGAAGTGGCTTTGCTTGTCTGAGCATAACTGTGTTTGTCAGGTGACAGAAATGCGGCTTGCAGGTACATGCAGCTGATAAAAGGACCTCTAATGCGATGAAACAGGCTCAGAGTGGGCCTTGCTCCGACCCCTTTTAAGCAGCTCTTACCAGATTTAAATAACTGCATTTTGTCCCCTCCGGCAGACAGACGCATTGTTTTATTTTCTTATTTGGTTAAACGGATGCATGACCGTCAGTTCAAAGAAATCACTGCACGTTAAGGCTGGCTAATCTGCCTTTGTTATATCACCGTTACGTCACCCTGCTTATTTTCCTAGTGATTTTGCGGTATTTCTTAGTGTAAAACCGAACGGTTGACAGTAGACTTGACATCAGTCTCTTGTTCTACAGATGAACTGTGTGAGAGAAGGACCACTAATCCAGACATTGCGGCCGTGACCTGAGCACCTCATTCGTCGTCATTATTTGCTCAACCTCAAACCCTGTGCAGAATAAACAGTTACGGAAGATGCATGGATGGATACTGTACCAGCAAACAAGCATGGCGATGAGGGTTAGGGTTCCGTTTCTCGGGAAGCTGGCTGAGCTTGACGGACCGCCTATAAACTCGAATGGGAGACTGTTTTATTCACCCAGGAGTCATACCATCTCCTGAGTGAATATTTTTTAAAGAATTCCCCCCCCCACACACACACACCCAAATGTCAGGCTGAATGGCATCGCGTCTGATGACTCTGACAGGCGAACGATGTGTGACAGAAGCGCTGGCGGGTCCCTGGGCAGCCAGATGAGCAGTGACTGACACCATCTGCCTGCCAGTCACTGGCTTGTCTGAGCCCCTTACAGACACGTCAGTGCTCCCCCTGGGTGCATGGAAACCTGTTCGGCGACAGTTCCAGCCTGTGCTCCTTTTAATGTGACCGAGCCGAGACTCACCCCAAATTACACCCCTCAGTGTCCGTTTCAAGTGGCCACTTTCTGCTAAAGTATACCATTAAAAGCAGACCGAAAAACATAGACCATCGGTGCTACCTTCAAAAATAAAGATGCGGTACTGCAGTTTACACACTCCATTAAATAGTCTCACATCAACGGACATCTATAATATTTATGCTAAGCTGGTCACTGAGTTCAGTTTGAATGACACATATGAAGTGTTTAAGTTATAGCTTCCCCACTGCTAACAAATATTTTCACTGCTACTTGAAATACAGGAGCAATATCAAAAGAAATGTGGCAGATAAAGAATGAGATCAGACACCAGAAAAATCAGAGGATTTTCTTCGGAGCACTTTCTGTCACAGGCTTGTTTTTATGGCGCAAAATTCCTGCTCGATTGTCATCTTAAATCTTTATGTCCCTGTAAAACTGTGAAATTGGTTTGGAAATCATAACACTTTGAATGAAGGCTATATACCTTTTAATATATGAAATTAAATTTGACTAGTGTTTAAAATTAAAAGACACTCATTGCATTAGCGTTTAGTGCAGCGCTATATTAAAAAGAGTTTTAATCTGATATAAAAGGCACAGGAAAAGATGGGTCAAAGTATCCAATCTGGCATCCGTTTGTCATTGTATATGATCCAGTTAAAGACATCTTCAGGATGTTTATCCTCAAGATTACCACAAGCAAGTACAATCCATCAATCCATCTTAACCTACCAACGCGCTTAAAATGATTTTACACCGCATGGTTCTTTCGTGATGCATCTGAATTATCGTTCAGCATGCAAATATCTCCCTGAGTCTGTCTCGGCCCCCGGCACAGGGATCTGGTATCACGGCAGGTAGAAAACGCTTCATGTATGATGTCACCAGCATACAGATGAGTCCACGTGGCGTTTGTCATACCAATGACCAAATCAAAAAAAAAAAAACAACACAGCATGCAGGCTCTTGAAGCCCTTATCGAAGCTTGTCAACCACCGTGCCTTAAATCAGTCACTGTATATTCACATGCCTGTAAAATCGCCCCCTTCCTGTACATGGATTACCCTGATATGTTTGTTCTGATGCTTCTAAAGCCACCTTCCCAGCCTGAAGCAATTTGGGTCAGAGACCAGGTAGGATCTTCTTGGCCCTGGAGCCTGTGGGCCCTTGACTGCGCCACCTTCTGTTGGTGCCTGGATGTAAGGAAACGCCACAGGCATCGTCTACCATCAGACAAAGGGGCACGGAGCTCACTCACTCAAATGTTCCGTTGGCAGCGTAAAATGCGAGCGACGTGGGGGCGACGGCAGGCCAGGTGGGGGGTGGGGGGGGACATGCAGCTTTAAGAGAGCGTCAGCCGTCCTCCAACAAAGGAATGTTTCTGCTGTCGGTATGGAAATGGGAAGCCGACCAAAGGCAGCAGAATCGCAGGTGGCGGGAAAGGTTGCGGCCTGCAGCCTTGCTAATAGAGGACGTGGGGCGTGGGCGCAATGGGCCTGCGCGACAGCGACTGCGGAGCGTTCTGCATGAGCAGGACCTCCACCGAGCGACCCCTGCCCCCCGCTTTTCACTGTGCCTGACAGTAATGAATGTAAAGCAGTATTTATGAATATCAAATCTTATTAACACCAAAGCGGCTGAGGGAAGAAGCAACTGAACGCTTTGTCTCTGTGACTCCTGGGGAGGGGGGGGGGGTAGATTCCCTGTGACTGGTGTTTCACAAAGACAATAAAATATCTTTTAGGAGTTAATTATAAAAGTGCATTTCATTTTGACTGCTCATTTGTTGTTTTTTCTTGTTTGTTTTCCGTTTGTTTTCTTCTTCATTCAGCTCTGGCGGTAAATCAGCCATGTGTGTGGAGTCACAGTGGCGGGTGATAATGACCCATTTGACAATATGAGATGTTTATGTTTGGGTTGGCCACTCTCATGTTCAGATTATTTTAATCATACAGTCGTCACGAGACCCTGCTAGAGCCAAGGCAGTGGGGGCATGCTCAGAGACAATTTAAGAAACATGGGGTGTTTTTAACAAACCTTTGACGCATTAATGGTCAAACGCCAATGTACAGTCATAACTATGGTGTGTTGTAGGATGTCACAAGGACCCTCTTTTTAGTGCTTACAGTTTTTAGCACTGTCATTTTTCACCATGATCTTCCACATTGTAGCTGTGATAGGTCAGATTCTGGACATCCTCTATCAGCAGATAAATTGCGGTACATGACACAGGAACCAGCCCTGGATAACTGAGCAAAACTGCGGGTGCCCCGTCATCCTACTTCTGACATCTGGTGGCATACGTCTGATCCTGAGTGTTCTGAGGGAGCCCTGCTCTGTTCTTTGCAGTGTTCTGAGGGAGCCCTGCTCTGTTCTTTGCTCTTCAGCTCGAATCGTATTATTGGATTCTCTGTCCTACATAATTGGTGCTCAGTAGTCGAAAAATGATGTACCTTAATGGCATTTAAAACCTCCATCCCTCAGAAATCTGCTTTCTGTGGATACTTCCAGCATCCCTGTATTAACGCTACACTCTGGGTAGACATCATCCACTCAGCCCGCACCCCACAGCAATTTATTTTAAAGAAAATGGTGACAGTATAGGGGAATGTGGCACATGGTACCTCCCTTTAAGTAGATACCCATTCTGTTGGCCTCAAACCCTCAGTTGACAGTGGTGGAGATTAAGGCAGGTAGATTGTTCCGGTTCATTGCCAGTTAGCTTCATTCTGCACTCCAAACAACAGCTGTCTCGTTGCATCTGTGGGCTTGTTTTGCTCACAGCATTTCTCCTGAGCCGCGTCACAGGGAGGATAACAGTGGCTGAGCTAGGCCTGCAGTGTGCTTTCACGCACTCTGCAGTGAGTTGCAGTACAGGAATGACTGTGGGGAAGTGCAGTTCAGTGGAGCAAGTCCAGCAACACAGGTCCAGTGAATCATTTACAGTGAGGTGGGTTGAGTAAGATAAGAACAGTTATACGGGTCCAATAAGCACCGTTCCCTCTACAGCCTTAGTGTCATGGTTCTGAGTGCATTTTGCAGTACATGCTCAGTTTCTTTAACAATGACCACAATCACCAATATTGTTTTCTTAAGCAAATTCAGTTGCTGAGTGTGTGAAAATCTAGTTCTGATTTTAGCCTTGCCAGACACATAGAAAAAGTACTAGAAGCTGGAGATTTCCACAGTTCACAGTGCTGAAACCACAAGCACACATGGGCATATTTTATGTTGATCGTTTGACCTGTGTGGTTTAAACTGTAGCATAGGTCAAAGAAATTAACACAAGTGGAGGTAAAATTCCGACAGTGACTTTTTCTTGCAAATACTGATTTGATAACAAGATATGTTGTCTCGAGTGAGAGGAAGACTGAACCTAATGAATTTCACCATATTCTTCGCTAATTCAGGTGACCGTTAGGTGTCTGTGTGGTTAACGACCCGGACTTACAGTTGAAATGGGTCATGATTTCATATCCTACTAACATACGACTATTCCATTGTTTTAGTAAGATACTTTAAAGCGCGTAGTTAAAGAATGCAGGAAGGATTAATTAAACGTCTCCGTTTTCTGCAAATGAGCCGTCGAATAGTTTTATTGAAAAACACAGTCGTCAAGATCGAATTAAAACAAGTAACCGCGATCATAGGTTATCAACTCCCGAAATACTCAAGATGTGCATAATCAGGAGGAGTGATAAAAACCGCAAGCTGGAAATCGACATTTAAATTATTATGGTTATTATGTTGATAAAGGTATAATTTCGCCTCACATGAAGAGACTCTCCCATTGAGCCACTGACAGGAGGTTCGGCTGATAATTAGATACATGAACAGGCAAGAACTACCGAAGCGAAATCCTTATTTATAAAACTATGTAAAAGAGGATAGATATTACATAAAATTTCACTTGAACTTGTTTATTGGTGAATCTATTCTGTCTTGGGGTCCCATGTTTAAATGAAAGTCATTATTTTCTGGCAGGCTAAAATAACAATACAACAAACACTGCATGTGTGTTTTATGAAGACAGCAACGATGATCTTGTAGGTCCTCATGTTTAATCAAATAACGCTGGTTTCTCGGGTAAAACGTTCCCTGGCGCGTGACTGCTGTACACGGCTTAGCCAGGAGATGGCGCGCAATGGCAGGAAGAGCTGTGGTGCAAAAAAGGAGAAAATAAATTAATTCTGAAAATATAAAGCGCCTGACATTTGTGCCGCCGGTAGTCAACATTAAGGCAGAAATGGCTCCATAATTTTCTTAGCAGTGGGGTTAATGGTAACCTGAAGGTTTCGTTGAGAATATGGAGGAAGACAGTGAAAACGCAGCTCAAATATAAGCCACGTGCGGGTACACAGGTGACAATATCGGTGAAAAATATTATTTTCCTGAAATAATATAACTAAATATACACAAAAAACACCCAGATGTGCAAACTCAAGTGGGTAAATAATACATGTTTTGCATGTACAGAAGATACGATACACAGCACTGAATAGTCCTACTGTTAAAATGTACGTATATATTTAATCTTTATATCTGTAATTCTTAAATATATAATAATCTCTGTGGTGAACTGAAATATTTTACGTTTTTACCATTTTTCACGCTTTGCTTTTTTATTTGCGTGTACTATCGGAACCATAACCTAATTTATATCATACGGTTTACAAATGCTTTGTCGTTCTTTCCAAATCGAAAATCTTCACTTATATATGAAATCTTTCCTCCCCGGCTGGCCGTCGGACCTCACACCGGTACCGCTGGGATCCTTTTACCGGTCTCGAACGCACTATGGTTGCACTTCAATGGTTTTATTATAGTTCTTACCGTAGGCCTACTGGAAATGTAAGACATGTAAGAAATTTCAAACATGCATTAATTGTTCGGTTTGTAAATATATTTAATACTGGGCTGTGCTTAATTTGTGAATCAGAAGGTGCCGGAACGCGAAACCATGAGAGCGGAGGGGAAGGAGGTGGACGCAGGTCCCGCACAAAGCAACATATATTTTTAAGAACTAATCTAAATTTAATAAAGGACGTGAAATTTTATCTGTAAATTAAAATACACAACATACACAAAATACATTTTTTTAATGTTATTCTTTTTGAGTTTTTAACCAGAGAGCTGCCGGACCCGGGCAATACGTGACGGAAGGCAGACAGCCCAAAACGGAGAGGTTCCGGAACGCGTTTCTGTATAGGAGCCGGAACAAATTAAGCCTTGATATCCGGTTATTATGACGTAACGTGCAATGCAGCGTTTGATATTTTCAGATGTCCAATGCTACTGGAATTTCAAGTATATATATATACTGTCTTCAGGCCACCTATTGTAATAATCATGTGGTGCAAATTTGTAGAAATGATTAGCTGTAGACACAGTAACGGTACTAACAGCATCACTAACACAACAGAGTAATAATATGCTCCTATTTAGTAGTCCCAGACAGCAGGCCTGTAACAGTGCCTAGAGAATGCAGCTCCTCTTGCCATGACCCTGGCCACTGGCACAGTGTCTTAGCACCGGTCTGCTTGCAGTCGCCTGCCTCCAGCAGATGGATCACTGGACCTCGTTCGCCCACCCCCCTCCATCGCTGTCTTCCATCATCAGGACGTTTTTATACACTGTTTACGGCCGCATTTGTCATTTGTACTTTTATAGACACTATTTTCCGGGATTTCTGCTCCATTGCCTCCTCTGAAAGGGTCAGGGAATCGCTTTTTGGGTCCGTCCCCACGTCCGTTCTATTTGACTCACTCAGGAAGAGCGGCTGACTGACAGGCCCCACACCATCGTCTCAGCGGGCCACCTCCAGCCGGTCCCTGCTGCCCAATTCAGGTACTGTGTCATTCCAGGGCCAGTTTTGTCACACTGTCCTTATACCGGGCCGCCTCGGACATTCCGCATTTCATCCACTGTGAGTGCCGTCACCTTGTTTACGGCTTCACGCGGAGTGCGATGCCAGTGGCCAGCCCACTCCGAGCTGTCAGTGATGGACAGTGCGGGTGGGGGGTGGGGGGGCTCTGGTCCAAGCCACGTGTCCGCCATGATGAGTTCCCGCTGGCCCTCCGGATACGAGTCTCTCTCCCGGCCTGCAAGTGTAGTGTGCAGTGTCCATTCCGCGGCTCTATCTGACCGTGTCAGTCATGCTCTTAAGGGACTGTGGATTATGTCTAATGACCATTTCCTGCAGGCCCAAGAAGGCAATAATGCTCAGTGGTCTGCTTTGGGGAGGGGGGGAGGGAAAGATTTTCTTCAGTTTTTATCATTAGTTGAAGGATGGAGGGGTACTAGGACTGTGAAAGGCTCTGTTTTTTTATTTCTGCTACATGGGACAAGGCTGTCCAGAGGGGCGTGCGCTATTGTACTCTACAGCAAACACACCCTGACAGGGACAGGCCAATTTACAACTCCTGATCCACTCACCGATTCATGGAGGACAAGTTTACCAAACCAGACTAGCTCTCGTATCACACCAGTGGATGACGCAGTGATTCGGGGGACCAGATTTATGAACGTGTCCTACAACATCTCCTTGAGACTGAACCTGTACCGCTTCGGTCAATTTGCCAGGACTGTACTTCTGAAAACATTAAAGTTTGTGAGCTCAGTAAGTTCATTTGGGTGGCAGTAACAATCACCTATGGAGGGAAAACAGCTACTGTGAACGGGCTCTGATCCACAGCTTCTGACCATAAACGTCCTCTGACCCAAAGTCTCAGAACACGGACACATTCTGACCCGATGTTTCTGACTGTACACACTCCCTGAACTCGTCTGACCTATTGTCTGTGCCAGTGAGCACCCCCCCACCTTGGTAAGCACACCCAACCCCATCATCTGGGGGATCTGCTGAACCGGCCAGGGCCGTACATGTGAACCGCTCACCTGACCCGTTCGTCTGAAAGTAAAGTGAACCTGTAACAGTCACAAGCCTTTTCTGTGAACTTCTAGAGAAATGTCTTTTGTTTCTAATTGTAGCAGTTGTATAATGAGCAATAAATTATTTATTAACAAACCCATTAACGCTGCATTAGACTTAAAGAAATGTTCCATTCAGGAAACAACCTAGCTTTTGCTAATAATGCACATTAATCATTAGCGGATGTCACTTAACACAAGGTTAATGATGCTTTGTTAATACTACTCCAACATATTCCACATCAGAAAGCCCTTGTAAGAGTAATTTGTAACCCTAACCTTTATTTCAGCCCATTTTAAGAGTTTGATTGATGGACAAAGGACATATTGTGTTCATTATTTTAAAACGTAACATGCTAAATGAGGGTTGGGCTGGACTGAGTTATCTACTGTCATTCCATTGGTGCCCTTGGCATTACTTGAGCCAATCAGGGGCCTGCGCTGAGAGTGTGACATTAAAGTGGCAGTACACCATACCGGCGGGTGGCTTTAGCCAAAGAGGCTCTGCTAGATTATAGTTATGATTTACATTAAATATTCCAATATTATAGCTATAACACTGCCCTACAGCAAACTGATGCCAGGTCTCTCAAAGGTACAACGGCTAATCCTTTTCATCAAGATCGGTTACCGGAAGTGTGTGTTGGGGGGGAGGGGGGGTGGCATTGATCACATTTGGGGACCTAAATGTCCCCAAAATGTG
>JAABNY020000136.1:8717491-8731737 GCA_015164015.2 Brevimyrus niger
GGAGTACCCGGAGGAAACCCCACGACGGCACAGGGAGAACATGCAAACTCCACACACATGCAACCCAGGCGGAGACTTGAACCCGGGTCCCAGAGGTGTGAGGCAACAGTGCTAACCACTGCACCACCATGCCGCCCTGGCAGCTGAAATCTCACAGTAAATACATTCAAACGACACCATTTAACTCAGCCCAAAGTCCTAGCATCTTTTGTCGACGACCATTAGAAGTTGTAATCAGGCATGAAGTGAAGCCAATTAAGTGCAAAATAATTAGATGCCAGTGCTGTAATCATTACGGTGTGTGCACCAGGTGGCTAACTACACGGGTATCCTGAGAATAAGCCGAGTGCAGACTGGGAGCCACGATCTTCACCAGTTACTGTACCCTTAGCGGGTAACTATGGTAACATGTAGATGCCATGCAAGTTCCATGCCATCACTATCCTTCCTGTCCACTTTGAACTGCCAATACATTTAACGGGCAAACAATGGACTACACAGCCCAGTGTATGTATGCATGTGTGTTTTTGTGTGTGTGTATGTGTGTGTATGTTTGTATGTATGTCCACATCCTCCTCCTACTATCTCTTATAGTGCACTTTGGAAAAAACCACACACACAACATCCACCATCACATCTGTGCATTTGCTGATTTTTCACCATCTGCTTACTGTGGTGGGCTTGTGCAGACCCAGAACCCATATGGAACAGCAGGCCTAGAACCCACAAATCACAAGACAGGTCCTAACTAGCAGAGCAGGGGCTGCTCATTCAGCACAGGAGCATGCAAATGCTCCCCCACCCTAGTACTGATAATTGATACTTTTATTGATCCCCGTGGGGAAATTGTCTTTTATTAATGCCTCCCTCAACTTGCTCTTTGTAGAGTAAGCTGTCCGTGAAGGGCAGCCACGTAGGTGCTGGGGGTTAACATGGGATACACTGCTTACTGCACATTCTCTAGTGCTGTGCAAGCCATTCAGTGCCAATACTATAGTAATGGTTGAATTCACTGTTACCATACTGACTACAATATTGCTCTAAACCAGGGGTGGCCAATCTTATCCGCAAAGTGCCAGTATGTATGCAGGTTTTCACTGCAACTCCCTAATTTGGTCACTAGTAAGAGGACTGATTGGCTGAAGAGGCCTCACACCTGGGTTTGAACAGCTGACCTACAGGTTATCCCAAAAACCTGCATACACAGCAGCCCTTTGCGGATAAGATTGGCACTCTGGCTTATATGTCACCTGGGTTGGAAAAACTGAAGCATCCACATGCAGCCCTTAGAACTAAGAGAAGTGACTAACTTGGGTGACCCGGGTGCCAAAAAATAATCAAATTTCAGAATGGGTTGAATCACATAAAGATTACCAATCAAATTCCAGATTTAGGTGAATCGGGTGTCAATGACTAATCAAATTCCAGATTTGGGTAAATCAGATATCAGTGACCAATCAATTTACAGAGTGTGGTTACTTGGATGCACACAACCAATCACATTCTAGCTCGCATTTACAGGGAGGACCTTCTGTAGACTTCACCCTTGCGTTTTGAGGCCAAATGGGTACTTGTTTTTAAGTCAGGATAAACACTTCACACTTGGTTGAAATAGGCATGCTTAAGGCTTTATGAGGAGGGATTTAAAATGAGCTATGAATTAACTGCAGTGACTCGAAAATGGCAGTGTTACTAATGACAGGATAGTGGCGCTTACACAGAGCCAAACATTAACACTGACCTCCCAGAGGTGAGGTTGCTGTAATTATTCACTTTTTATCCAGAGTTTAAAATGAATATAAAAAATACAATTTTCAATTGGTGCAACACTCATTAAAAAAAATTAAAATTTAACAGGGATCTGAAAGTGAATTTTGTGTAAATAAAATGTTAAATTGTTATTAAACACAAGCGCAGAATAAGTTTCTTTAGGTATGTAATATAACAGGGTAGGTGGGGTGTGACTTTGTACCTGTTTGTACTGGATCACATCCTGTTGTTAGAAGAGTAGCATCACCTTCACATCTTCTTGTTAGAAAAATGACATCATCATCACATCCCCTTGTTAGAAGAGTGACATCACCATCACATCCAATCTTTAGCTAAATATACCATATTAATATAAATTAAATATATAGCCAGTCCCCATGTTATGAACTAGATTTTATCCTAAAACAGTTTTTAAGCTGAACTTGTAGGTAATTACAGGTATGTAGTGTAAACTGTAAACCCTAATGCTGTAACCAATTGATTGAACTGAGTTGTATTAACTTAAATAATTACAATTAGTTTATATTAATTAATCTTTATGAGTATTTTGAACTTTTTTCTTATTTATGAGTTTGTAAAAATTAAACCTTTCAAGTAAGATGTAAAATTTTGATGGTTTAATTTAAGCAAAATGTCTCAAGTTTTATTAACTCAAAATCTTTCAGCTTTGTGATTTTGCGTATGACGTCATCCAGGTTCACGTGAACTGTCTTGCCCGCGCTTATTCCTCGTTCGTTTTTTTCAAGATAGCGGATCGGCCTCGCTTCACACTACAGTAGGTAAAATATCCAAATATACAAATCCAATTAATCTTAAGCAAGTGTTTTAATCCATATAGTGACAGTAACATTTAAAAGTAATGTAGATGCGTTTAGATGTGTTGCATTACAGAGTACGCGTTTAGCCCTGTTTAAATCTTGAGGCGAGGAAGCTCCTCCTCATCCCGCGCTGTAGCTTGTTGGTCAATAAGATACATTTTTAACATTAGTTCAGTGTTGGGAGCTGTCACTAACCCGCACTATGTTTGTTAATTCAGGTAAAATCAAGACATTTATGCCGCACTTATTTTTAAAACTGCGTTATCCACAACATGGAATTTTATTTTGAAATACTTCGTTTGTGCGGCTTATTAGCTGAAAGGTGTCATATTATTTATGTATTATAATATTATTATTTCAATGGCGGATCGGACTCGTTACACGCTGTTCAGTAACGTTAAGTAGTTAATGTATAACTAGGGATGCTCATTTCGGTTAATTTTCTCAACCGACAACCGCCGTTGGTTAACCGAACATTAATCCTTAACCGATCATATTATAACATTAAATTGGAATTGAATTAAATCAGACATGTAAAATTCTGTTAAAAAATGTTTTACAAAATAGTTCTTAAAAAATATTTTTGTTTTGCTATAAGTCATACTGGGTTTTGTCTTGAATGTTTTTTCCCCTGTGACTTTTCACCCTTTTAAAGGGTTACTTTACAGGTGTCATGTTGATTTGTTATATCAAATAGAACACAATAGAAAGACTGTATTGTTATTCTTTTACATTCTATTAACAATCTGGGCATACTTTATTAATTTTAAAATAGTGTTTATTGTAAATCTGTTACTGACAAACTGTTTTAAAGGTTTTAAGAAATTTGTATGTTTATAGAAGGCATGTTTACTGTAAACATTCATGTTAAAAATGCTATTGTGTGTTTGCTTGAAATTACAGATGCGTTTTCATAAATTTATAGTGTTTACAGATTTAGAATTTGGTTAATTTCATTCATGAAACTCAAAATGGAAAAGTTAATAAAAAAATAAATAATTGCAATCAAACTATATAAGCTGGGTGACTAAGTATTTAAAGTTATTTAAATTAAAAAGAATTAAGTTAAATGCTATCAAAATGTATAAGCAGGGTGACTATAAGTATTTAAAGTTGGGAGATATAAAAAAGTTAATTGATCTTAAAATGTATAAACAGGGTAACTTGGGTATTTTAAGTAAGAACAAATTATTTTGCACGAGTACAACAAACTCAAAACTAGATTTTTCTGCTTACTTAAAATTGGAAATTTTATAACTTAAAAAATTTGATGTAACTGATTACTTCAAATTTTTTGAGTTTTGCCAACTTATTTGGGATTACAGTGTATAGTTCATATTTAGCATCAGATAGCCAAATGTTTGTCTTAGTGTATAGTAAATACTTTACTGTTCTATGCATATAAAACACTTCCCAATACAATAAAACATATTAATCCAGTACATAAATTTATTATTAATAATAATAAGCAACTACATATGGTACTGTACTGAAGAGAGAGACACAGCGGGAATCTTTGTGTTTGAGGTTACAGGTGCACAGTACTGAAAAAAAAGAAATTTAAAACAGTAGATAGAAAACCATGGAAAAACATGGTACTCTGGTTCCATTCATATCTTGCAAACATTATAATAACATTAAAAACGATGAATCACTGAACAAAGAGGTGCATGTGTTGATTATTACGAAGTATTGTATTTCACTCAAATTTGTTATACAATAGGCTTTATGTAAATCTGTTCTTAAGTACAAGATATCTATAAATCAGACTTTCATAACCTGGGGACTTACTGTAAATACATATTTTCATTCACATTTACAACATGTGTTTTGTTACGCGGCTGATCTCAAAAATGGACAGTAACATCACAACGAACAGTGAAAAAATGTAGCACATTCTACCTTACTCTCCTGTTCCAGAACAAATTAATTAGGGGTGCAGGTTTAGCTAATCACTCCAGTGTGAAACGGTAATCGTTAGTTAAAAGCACAATAGGTATAACGTTGCTCGAGCATTCGGGAGACGGCGACTCCGGCACCCCATGCTGATGGATGTAATTACTGGGCAAAAAGCGCTCAGCTTGAAGGCAATTAGCGTGCGTGAGACGGTATCGCAGATATAATTACAAGGGGAGAAGGGCAGGTGTTTTAAAACCAGCTTAACTAAAATGAGATGTTAAGTACCACTGAGAACTGAACACTGAGACCAGAAATAATGTGTGGATCTAAAGTGGAATATTCCTCGATTTGACTGAAGATCGTCTATCGCGGCTTAAACTTTTTTTGCTGTTAATTAGCATGGATGGGGGATGCAACGGAGATGCGTGAAAGGTAGGGGGTGAGAGGCGCAGTGGAGACGGCACCAGATGTATGTTCTCAGGCAGCATGGTCTGGCAACCCCTCTGGGGTTTGGGTGCTGTGGTGGGAAGGGAGTCAAGCTGAGTTGTGTAATCATCTTCATTGGGGAGGCAGGGGGGGGGCAGTTCTATGCCTGCATTGGGGGGGTGCCAGGGCATCTGGTTTCAGTGGGAAGGCCATGTGTTTAATGACTGACAGTGTGTGAGGGATCCACCAACTGACACAATGCCGGCAGTGTGTGAGGGATCAACCGACTGACACAATGCCGGCAGTGTGTGAGGGATCAACCGACTGACACAATGCCGGCAGTGTGTGAGGGATCCACCGACTGACACAGAGCAGACAGTGTGGCTACACCTTACCCTACCTTTTAAGTCACCTCAAGATGGTCACGTACGCCGTAGGCCACGCACGAGGTGGCCACCGGGGCCAGGACCTCTATCTTTGGCAAAAAGATAAGGCAGAGAACGGAAGACCCCGTCAGGGGGAGGGAGACACACTGGGGTCCAACTAGAGGCTGGATGGGAAGGGACACCACAGAAACACGCAGCATCAGACGGCCACAGGAGCACAGTAGGCTGGGCTGAGATGGTAGGATGACACCAACATACAGCACATTACTGCAAATCGTCCCCCCCTCACGCATGGCAATGACTTGGCCAGGAGAGCGCGCTGGGGCCGTGTCTGCCCCACCAGGTGAAAATGCATCCCCAGGCTCCCCCCCACCAAGTCAGGCATAGTAGGCCATAGTTGCATTGCTTCTGTGTTTCTGTGGGGCTTTGTGCATTTTGCCAGGGGACGGAGACTAGAACTGGCACCCCTCACCTTCCCTGCCTACTCCCCCGTCAACCCAGGCTGTGCTTTCCTCTCCAAAAGACGTGTCCTCCCATTTTTTCACAGATGAAAAAAAGGCGAGATATGTGCTTTGGATTAGTGTCCTACAGCACAATAAATCATTGTTAAACAAATGCAAAGCAGATGGCTCCTTGCGTGTGTGCACGCGTGTATGTGCGTGTGTGTGCGTGTATGTGCGTGTATGTGCATGTGTGTGTATATATGCATGTGTGTGCGTATGTGTGTGTGTTCACGCGTGTGTGTGTGTCTTCGTGCATGCGTCTGTGTATATGTGTGTGCGTGTTTGTGTGCCCGTAAAAGGATGACAGAAACTCCCACTCCCTGTCCTCCTGAGATCAGGTTCAGTCTGCTGTTTAATCAAAATACCACGACTTTTAAAAACATGGAAAGGGGACCTTAAGTTTTGAGCTAAGAAAACAGCCTATAAACACAAAGGAACATGCCAGTTACATAGGTGAGTTAGTGAGTGAATAAGAGTGGAGGAAAATACATATTAATATCCACACATAAGCAAATTGCGGAGTGAAAATACTGTGGGTATTTTTTAGAGCAGCCAGAGATCTGGAAATATTAGGGCACTTCAAAGCATAATTGGGCTATTAATGAAATAAACCCATTATCTCGATATATGTGGTTAAATGCAATAAATAATATAAATGTTCTGCATAGAGAAGATGCCACTGCAATCTCCTGGAAGAATCCGCATAATAAACTGAAAGCCATCTACAGGACCATTTACTCCTCAACAGGGTGGAATTAGCATCTCACGCATGTGTGAACCTCGGCTCTCTGGCCTGACAACTTGGAACATAATGGTGGAGTTTAGGAGCCATCGGTGAAGGGGCGGGACAGACAGACAGAGGAGGGAGGGGCGGGTGGTGAGGGCTACGCAGCTTGTGTCACCTTGACCAGGACAGAGGTGACCGAGGCCAGGCTGCAGGGAGGTACTGGTGTTTTACCTGCATATTCATGGATAATATGCATTATCTGAAGGAACAATATTCATAGTATTTCACTTCGCAACGTATTCATGCATTCCTGATAACTCAAAACTCGAAGATTTCCAATTATCTACTTAAAAAAGTACTATAGAGCAACTAAATGCAATGGATGTTTGATGCTAACATAATACTGTGATTCTCATAGACTTGCTAGCGGGAATTGGTGCATTGTAAATCATGATGGACAGCAGGTAAACAGTAAATGAGCATCTCTTCGGTTTTACATCGCTGTCACTGTCCAAGCCGAGCAACGCCTTTACCGAGCCGGCCCTTCTGTAGTGGAAAACCGAAGCGACACGGAACCGTGCTGTAACCAGTCTCTTTTTGCGGTACAGCCTGGGCCTTAGAAACAAGGAACAGCAGTTAAAAACAGTGAATCAAAGCTTGTGCCCAAGAGTAATAATCTGTTCCTATGTCATGACAAGCAGGCTTTTAGGACGGGGACCCTGGCATTTGCAGTCATGTTGTGTTTCCCAGCATGGCTGCTGCAAAGTTCTGAGCAATGACAAAGCATCTGTAACGTCCAGAATTATTATCGCGGATGACGGCATTAAGGGCAGACACATGGAACATGTCACATGCTATTAAACGTTTGAGTGGTGGAGAAAGCAACAATAAAATGGAGGAGAAGAAAGAGAAACTCTGTTAGTAATTATAGGAGGAAAGACTCTCTGGGGGCCCGGCTCCAGGCCTTGGAGAACACAATCAGCTGATGTTTGACCCAAATGCAGAGACACCCAGGCGAAGGAGAGGGAGGAAACATCAAGAGAGAGAATAACGAGACAATAACAGCACCAGACATTGGGGCAGTGCTCATGCTAGGATATGACCGGAAAGCGTAAATGCATTGATACAGCAACTCTAAAGCCTGTACGGTTCCAAACACTGAGACCAGCAGGAGAAACGTTTGCCATCAGCAGTTTTTTTTTTTTATTTATTAGGAGTGAACAAAGAATGATCTTAGGATTCCTGCATCTTGAGAGTGTGCCTGGGCTGTACGCATTAATCAGTTCAGCAGGTGTTAGCCCTTCCAAAGCCGTACAAGAACGCTGAAGTCGTCCTGAACTTAAGAGTGGGGCGCAAGGCGATTGCGTTCCGCGTTGCTCCCATTAGAATTTGTAAGGCGCTTTTTTCAATACACTGCGGGGCGGAGAGCGCGCCATGCCCCCTCCCTGAGACTAAGCCGCAGCGCTATTCTAATCTGACTCAAAAGTGATGCCTAAATTCCAAGCTGATTCGGCAAAACAAAAGTTTAAGCCCTCATAGTTAAGAGCTGACAACAATGTATTCTTATCCGCAGTGCAAGGCACAGAAATTCAGGTTTTCCGAGGTTCAGGGAAATAATCTTCAGTCATTCGATTTTTAAACTTCATTCGCACAGGTAAAAATAAGCAAACTGCGGGCAGTGTTCTGACCAAAATGGTTTCCGAATGGCAACATGAATGAAACATGAGGACGATTTCAGTTGATGCTGATCTTTCGCAAGAGGTAACAGCAGGGGGTACAGCGATCATCCATTCATGGGTGACCCTATTTTCAGTGACAGTGGAGATCCAGTTGAATTCCCAAGCCAAATGAAGGCGAACTTCAGTGAAATGATATGTCTAGGACTTCAAAAATTCAGTACCAGAACTAAGAGTTACATGATTCAGATTACTGATAAACCTTAAGAAAACATCACATTGTAAATATTCTCTTGATCAGTCAGTCAAATCAGTTCAAAGACACTTAAAAATGATCAGAAAGGACCCTGAGAATGACACATCCTGGATGAGTCTGTAGTGTGTGATTCAGAAAGGTTCTTTGACTATTCGCACATTGGCCAAGCCAAGAGTGTCCTATACGTCAATGTGCATTAGCGTCAAAAACGAGGTCACCAAATCCAGTGAAGTGTGATTAGCGTGGCCCCAGGGGTCTGTAGATTGAAAGTATGGATATAGCCTAACCTAAGCTATTTAGATAATATTTTAAACATTTCTGCCCCTAAGGTGATTAATTTATAGGGTTTGGATCTATGTGCGTGGTTTTATTAAAAATGGCTGCCATCCCCCTCTTTGCCCAGTGCCTTTGGCTTTCCATGAGACAAAGCTTTGAGCTATGGCCTTTGCTGAAGTTGCTGTGTTGATGGTTTTGAGCTGTCCCCAGTGAGCACACAGGGGTTCCGTGGTGTATGGGTTTATCGTTAACCAGAACAGATTTGTTTTCTAAAGGACACATGTAACTGAGCGTTATACTATGGCCGCATGAGTCGGTTTTGGATTTCAAATGATTAAAACGGGGGCCCCAGAATTTTAACCTGGGTGCGGTTACAGTTCCTATTTGAGGGAAGCATAGGGGTGCCCAAATCCAGTCCTGGGGGGCCGGAGCCCTGTGCAGCTTAGTTCTTTCCATGTTCCACAACAAATGATTCAGCTTGGGAGCTGTGTGGTCATTAGCACAAGGAGGTGCAAGGAGTAGATTCAGGTGTGTTAAATGAGGGGAAACCCAAAAATGTGCAGGGCTCAGGCCCCCCAGGATTGGAGTTTGACACCCCCGTTCTTTGTATGTGATTGTCAAGGAGCCAGGCACAGTTAGATATTGGCATTTCCACCACAGTCAGTACTGAGTGTCAGAGTCAGTGTCCCTGGGCAGGAAATTCACCCAGAAATACGAAGCATTCTAAAACAGGCATAAATGGTTACCGAAGCATCAGTGTGCAGGGGGGTCTAATCCCAGAGCCCTAAAACATCACGCTGAGCTTTAAACGCAGGATTGTGGTGCAGGCATCACGCTGGAGACAGACAGGGTTGGAGGTCCAGCAGCTGAATCAAAAATAGCTGCACGGTCTGAACAAACCAAGTCAATCCAGCCAGTAGCTGACAAGACAGGCACTGACTTTCATTCGGTGTCCAAACACATTTCTCGCTGCGCTGTCTGACAGGGAGACCATAATAGGTCCCTCCATTCGTCAGGGTGCAGAGTTTAAACACTTCTATCATTTAATGAAGGTAAAGGCTGGGATGCGCAGTGAGTCTGAATTCTGGGTGGGGTCTTTATCTGCAAGCTTATGAACCTTAACTATTCTAAAAAAAAAATATATGTTTCATTGTAGAAATTGTAAATGATAAGGCACATAACTAGCTTTGGAGAGAACCTGGTACATGCAAAAATACCCATAAAGCTAGGCATACAGCTTAATACCATCGAGTATGTGTCTGAACTGTAAACAAAGACTTTTCCAACATGTTCTGACACACCCTGGGGTCCATTTAAAGACAGTAATTTGTTTGCCCCTGTAAATAAAGAACAGGTGTTCAGCTCGTCAGGGGGCGGGGGTTGGGGGGCACACCACCGCCCGAAAGCAAGAGACCTGACCCCTGTGGGGCAGTGGCATATAATTCCCTGTCCCCTTGGCCTACTGTGATTCCTCAGAGGATGGGTGACAGATGGGGACCTCAGGTGACAGCCTGTCACAGAACAAACCCGGAGATGACGGAAACAGGGCAAAACAGTACACAAGAGCCCTTCCAAGCAATGGCAGGCATTGGTGGTACTTAGGGAAGCGTTTGCCCGACGCCATGGCTCAGAGACCGCACAGAATCCTAAACACAATCCCCCGTTCGCCCGCTTCTGAAGCAGATTTCCCAAATGAAGAGTTGCCATAGCACATTCAATCGCAACAAAAAAAAATAAATGTTCACGCTGACATTCTTAAACATCCAGCAACAAACGTTAACAAGGTTCCTGTCTGCTTCCTGTCTAACACATTCAGGGGATCTTCATTGTGACCTAAATAGAACCTCCTTGAAATGCACATAAAACCGGAACTCAAACGGTACCTTTCCGAGAACCTTCCCATAACTGGAAACAGCTAGCTGGGGTACGAGGGGCTGGCTAAATGTTTCATGACAACCCTTTTTTAATGATTCATTGTCCCAGATATACAGCCTGAGGCTTTCTTACTATATTAAGCTTGTAGATGATTTCATTAGTGATATGTTGGAATATGATTAATAAAAAACATCTTTTATATAAAATGGTATGTATGATCTTGTAGATGATTTCATTAGAGATACGTAGGAGTATGATTAATAAAAGGCGTACCTTTAGTAGAACACTGTGCCGGAACTTTCCGTTTACACACAAAAAAAGTAGCTGGTAGGAATTAGATTAAAAAGTTTGTAGATGTAAGAAACTCTTTTGTACCCTGAAGCAAGACACTTAAGTGGAATTGCTTCTGTGAAATGCAGTTCTGTGTCATCAGATAATGTGTTTTGGCTGAATGGTTGAGCTGAATTTTAGATATAACTGTAAATATAGTGTAAATATATCCTGTTCTAAGCTGATGCTTAGCCACTGAAGTTGTTTGAAATGTTGCTTTGATCTTAACCCATATTTTTTAATGTTCTGTGAATTTTTGCATCATTCCGGATTTGAGGTCCCCGTTTAAGCTCTGCAGCCCAGGGCCCGTCTTGGGGTCTCTGGTGCTGATGAGAGGACTAGTCAACTCCAGAAAGTTTACTGATGGCACGTTAACCTGCACGCTACACAATATACACTAACTGGCCATAAAAATAGCTTTAAACTTCATTCTCCTTGGCAGCCAAAGGCCTTGCACAGTACTGTACTTGAGCAGAACACTAAGACAGCATCCCGGATAGCTGGGCACACCGGTGCTTATTAATAAATAACAGAATCATTTAGGCCTAAGCCTGGCACAGCTGGCTTTACCAAAAGAGCAATTAGACACACATTTCAATATTGCATGAATGAATGAATGATGTAATATTAATGATTAATTGATCATGTGAATTTTGGTGTTCATATTCATTGTATAATCAGGCTCGGTGCCCTGAGTAGTTTGTTGTTGTTCCTACTACTACTATTACTGCTGTCACTACAACTATTACTGCTATCACTACAACTATTACTGCTATTACTACTACTATTACAGCTACTGCTATCACTTCTACTACTACTATAATAATAATAATAATAAGATGTGCAGAAAGCAAAAAGTTCAAAGCAATTCTGGAATTTTCCGTTGTCTTGACCCAGAGTCGTATACAAGAACAAGGAAAAACAAGCAAATAGGAAAGAAACTAAAGCAAAAAAAATGGCAAAAAAGTAAGCAGCCGGCGTGACTCCCCACTGAGATTTGGCTTTGTTTTGTTTTTTATTCACTTTAGTCCTGCTGAGACATGGGAGGAGAAGCGGCTGACTGTCGGCCCGCCCAAGGCCGGAGCCTTGCTCGTTTGTCACGCCTTTGTGCGTCTCCCTGCCCGGTCCCCCGGTGATCTGAACTCTCAGGCGAATCGACTCTTCCATCCGTGCACTCCCTAGGGGTCTCAGGCCAATCGAGTTGTACGTTCATGGTCATTTCCGTGGAGTAGACCTCAGGGAGGAGCAGTACCACATTGGACAGGGGAATCAGAACGGTGAAGTAGCTTTTTCCCAGTTATGGAGGCAGTAATGGTGCAGAAGGGCTCACTCTAGAGGGAGGACAGAACAGCTCCAAGAATGAGCCCTTGGGCATGGCCTATGACTGGACCAGTCTAGTTCTCATTCATATGAACGGCCCTCTTCATAATCATAATGCAGCACTGGAAATATAACTTTAAAAGACGGAAGCGGTGGATCCATCGTGAGATAGCATCCACATTAATTTTCACTACTTCGGTGCCAAGATGCTGCAGTGCTAGTTCTGTGTACGCCGGCTCGTTCAGACGGAGAAGGAGGACTCTCCAAGGCCGCCTGCTCCACTCGCCTAAGCTGCTCTGCGGCCTCGTTAAAAAACTCTCTCTCCCAAACACACACATGCTCACTCACCCAGACACTCTGATACTGACATAAGAGCCGTAGCCTCCAGCAGTGAAACCAGCCATGATAAAGCCGTCCTTCAAGGCTGGGCTCCAGCCGACCCTCCCGTATTCTGCAGCGGGATTCCCGCAGGTACGGATCTCAAGATTAATTAAGCGTCTGGCCGTTTTTACTCATATTTACAGAGTTTCTAATAGTGCAGTGGCGGAGGAGGCAAATGGGAAGAAAAGCTCAGCACTGCAGTCAGCCGAGCCAGACACCGTCCATGTAAATCGTTACACCCTAATCCATGCTGTTTAATACAGGGGTGTGTAGTGGGCGGGGCTTGGGGGCCGAGGGAGCCGCCTAAAGATTGAACCTCCTGAACGTTAAATTAGTACCTGGAAAAATGCATAAAAGGAGCTAAAAACACAGCAAATTTGCTTAACAGCATTAAAAAAAGAGTAATAAAACATAAATGAAGAAAAACACAAAACTGGTGTTTATTCATCTCACAAAGGACGAATCACCAGGTAGCTGCCCATTACCCATAAAGCTTATTATTAGTGTCCCATCCAGGGGAGCCACTGAGTTGCTAATTCTTTTAGCGTTCCTTTAACTGAGCACCAGGGAATTTCAGGCATCTCTGCTGTTGAACCTCTGAAAGAAACATTCGTTTCTACACAGGGGAACTTGCTCCTTTCCTCGGTTTGTTCCTCATAGAATCAGATTTTCCGGCGTTCAAATGCAGAGCAGCCGTGACCTGAAGTGACATTTAACCTTGAAGTCGTATTTCACAAACAGGCTGCCGTCAGCCTGTCCGTTAATCATGGCGACATCTCCTGTACATCCGGCCGGCATAAAATGGTTCTTCTTTTGGTCAATCCAAAAAACATATCCATCAAAGCTACGGGAACTTTACTGGAAAATGATGGAGACAAGGTCAAGGTATCGGAATAACTCATACCACCAACATCACCATCCATTCAACAGCAGGGCATGCAGCGACACACACACACATCCGCAAAGTTCTATCAAAGGGTTTCATCAGATGTTCTCCAAAGGGGCCATCACCACATCAAAGAAGGAGATGCTTTATATATAACCTTCCTATACTGCCTCATGTTCCCGTTAAATAAACACCATTAAACCTGTTCTGTGGTTACTGATTCATAAGAAAAATAACCATGAGATGCTGGAGGAGTCCATGTTGGGAGAGTCAAGGGTCCCGGGAAAAAAAAGCAGAAACATCAGCAAATACAGGATATTTGATGTGTATAGTACAGTGGGTCAAGCTAAGCAACACTTAATGTATAATAAATGCAGTGCAGAACACCTTGAGATGATTATACCATGTTATCCTCCTCTGTAAACCGAAAAAAATAAGTGCTCAGGCTAGCAGCAGATCCCAGGGCCCAGAGGCGAGCGGAGATCTGAGAGCAGGAGCCAGGGCGTGGTGTCACCTGTCTGTGGGGACGGCGGCCGTGTCGCCGTAATTACCGCGCCTAGGTCAGCCGGCGTCTGCACACTTGTGAGTCGTCATCTCGCCCCCCCCCCCCCCCCCCCCCCCCCCCCCCCCCCCTCCCCCCCCTCTGGGCCCCCCCCGCCCCCCCCCTCCCCCTGCCCCCGCCCCCCCCCCTGCCCCCCCCCCCCCCCCCCCCCCCCT
>JAABNY020000136.1:8731837-8745685 GCA_015164015.2 Brevimyrus niger
AAGTCCCCCGTTCGACACCGGCTTCCGTGTGGCCGCGGCCCCCGCCTGCGTGAGCCGATCCGCTTAGTCCGTGCGCTCGCCACACGTGTCCCCGGCTTAATTAGCACAACCTGGTTTGCCTGTCGACGTTTTAATTAGTGCCGGGCTCTTTGAAGACCTCTTCAAAGGGCTCCGCAGACCTCACCCAAGGATCATGCTGGTCCAGGATCCATAGGCACAAACAGACAGACAACCAAGCCAAGGAACTGACAGTGCGGAATACAATGCTGTAGCTGAAATTCGGAGTGGCTACTTAAGCCTAAACTCAATGTTTTCTGGTAGTATTAATAAAATCTTTGTGATCACTTTCAAAAACGTCATGTTAAAAACATGTTCCTTTGTGCAAATGGACAGTAAAAAATGGACAGCAACTGCACCCCCCCCAACATGTGAGCCTGTCACCAGATTTTTCTGTCTTTGTAAATACGCCAATCTCCACCTCCCTCACCCCCCACCCGATCACAGATGCCCTCAATCACCACAGCATTGAAATCCAGCCTCAATTAAGATAATAAAGACCAAACACACACATGCCAAAATGTCCCCTGTTGCCTTGGCAACCCCCACCATGATGCCCCAACTCTGTGGTCCTTCTCTCATGCCGTGGCAATAAGAATGAAGGCTGACATGAATGATCTCCGCAGTCGATACCATCGATCCCCCTGACTCCAGTCCGTCGGCAGACCTCACAATCAAACACAGGATGATGCGCACAGACGACTGGAGCCCAGCTGGACAGGTTCCCATTCCCCAGTCCCAAACACACACACACAAACACACACAAATGCCCATAAAAAGAAGCTGGAGAGGTCCTGGACTCACCACCGACCCCACCCCCATTCTGAATTGACTGCACCGGTCCGGAAACCTTTTACATACCCCCTTTCTGCTTCTGAAGTTGTTCCCAAACCTCTGAGTACAGCTGTGTCTTTACTTAGACCAGCAAGGACACACACCAATCCGGGCCCACATGCCAGAACCCAAGGAGGACACCCAGACACACGCCGATCCGGGCCCACATGCCAGAACCCGAGGAGAACGCCCAGACACGCCGATCCGGGCCCACATGCCAGAACCCGAGGAGAACGCCCAGACACACGCCGATCCGGGCCCACATGCCAGAACCCGAGGAGAACGCCCAGACACACGCCGATCCGGGCCCACGTGCCAGAACCCGAGGAGAACACCCAGACACACAGGAAAACTCATATCAGTCAGCTGCCAAGGGGCAGCACAACCTTTTAGGAGCATGCATGCACTTTCAAAGTGGAGAAAAACACAAGTATGTGTGTGGGGGACCAAATTTTTCCAAAATGTGCTAAAAAACAGTCATTTTGACATTGTGGGGACTATTTTTTCAGTCCCCACAAGCGGAAATCTGTGACTACATTCATAATGTGTGTCTGTGTGTGCACGTGGGTACGTATGTGTGTGTGGGCGCATGGATACGTATGTGTGTGCGTGTGGGTACGTATATGTGTGTGCCCATATGTGGAATCCTGACATCTCCCCCTTTGGAAAACAAACCTCCTTCTGAAGAGGCCACGGGTAATTACAAAGCCCGGGCAGCGGACAGGAGGAACGTGGAAAGCATTAGGAGGAGCTGAAGAGCTCTGCTTAGCCTTGCTGTGCCAAAGACCATTTTTCCCCCCACAGTGTTTCGCTCCCCGAATGACACTAATAGTCCCCGGAGACGTGGACCAGCCCATTACTCAACGATTACTTCTCCTCAGGGCTATTTTGATGGCTTAGGGCTGCAACATGTGTGTTATTTCAATGAATCAGACAGGACGCTCATTCAACACTACCTTGAGAGAGGACGGCAAACGTTCTAAGGACAGAGGTCACTACCCAGTCGTCATTCATCGTCTTTTATCTGCCAAAGCGTTCCTGGTGCTGACCTGCCGACCTGCATACTACAGGAACACCCACATTTCTGAGGCAAGCAGAATCTGAAAAATAGTGAAGTGAAGAGGCAGCAACTTTGAGAACTCTGGACAGAGACAATCTCACGATGATCCCTAGAAAGATACAATAATGATGGGCAAAGAAAACGCCAGGATGACCCATAGTAAGAAAAGGTGATGATGTTGAATGAGCAGAGACAATCCCACAGATAATCCCTGGTAAGAGACAATGACCATGGAGTCTCAGAGCTGGACAATCCCAATGCGGTCCCTCATAAGAGACAGTAACGTTGGGAATAGAGACGACCCTGAAGATAATCCTGAGTTAGAGACAATGACTATGGGATCTCTGGGCAAAGGCAGTGGCGGTGCTCTCTTCGTAGAGAGCCGTCGGCAGCATAATCCCATGACGTTTCCTTGGATTCTGGCAAGTCCATTTTGACCCCAGAGAAATGCCAGTGAGATCCTGGAAAGGCATTTTTTAGCTCAACCCGTGGGGACGTCTCAGAACAGAAATGACTCCCGTCGTGTTTTTGAGAGACACTTAAATAAAAAGCGGTGACCTTTGCAATGTCATAATCACCCCCAGGGTTGGGGTCCACCCGCCGCGTTCCCCAGACCCCATGGCTACAGCCTGCCACCATTTAAGGGGAGGCCAAGGCATTTTTTCTCCTCTACGACCCCCTTTTTCAAATCCTATTACTTGGAGATCTCATCCCTTCCATAATTATAATGCACTGATTAAACATTTTTTTGAAAGAACAGCGATTAATATACCATTTACAGATCACATCTATCATTTTCATGCACAAGAATGGGCACTTTTATATATTAAAAATGATATCATAAAGTGCTATTCTTTAGTGCCTGGCTTTCAGCATGCTCAGATATTTCCAATCCCCTTTTACCCAGAATGCCCCAAAAGTCAAGGTATGTTCTTTTTTTTCCGAAACATTCCCTGTGAGCTGCCTGGTTCATTGAAGTGGATGTTCCTTCTTATCTGGCTGTATAAGTTATTGGAGGATCTGTACTGCAAAGTACAAGAACTACACTCAGTCCTTGGGATAACAGCACAGTACCTGCGGGGAAAGTGTTGTTTTAGCGACCTTTAGCAGCTTTAGTGGGTTCAGCGAAGGGATGAATGAGCATCACATTTAGTTTGTGCATGGAGGAGCGACATGGTCCCGCCCCCCTCAGGCGGAATTGGCTCAGATCAGCACCTGGATCCGACACAGCGTGACTGGTCACAAGTGGCCTGGTATGAGTAGGTGTTTGTTGAGTGTTGTAGGTGAGTGTTACTGTCTGATGTCTCCTAAACTCTTTCACTAGGCTTTTGTTTTGTGTTTTACACCCTGGTCTCACAAGAAAAAAAAAAAAAGTGGGCTGGACAGAAACACCCCCGAGTTTCTTTTCATTTCTGTGAGTGTGTTTGCTACAAGTGGGGAAAAGAAAGAAAGAAAAATTAAACAAGAAGGAAGAGAAGCTCACTGGTATTTACGCGTCTGAGTCAGCAGCCGATGAACGGGGCCTTCTGATGATCGTCAGTGTGTCACTGGCTTGGATCGCTGACGCAGAAGGTTCCGGTCTGAAGGTGAGGCTCAGCAGGAGGGGGGGTTGGGGGGGTGTGACTGTGCCGGTGCTAGTGACCGCGGCTCCCCAGAGACACCAAGATATTATTTAAACATCCCTGCTGCTCAGCATGTCGAACCTGCATCCCATGCACCCCCCCCCCCAAGCATCACTTTCCATGGCCACTTCATTCACATAGGCAGCAAATTTAACTGGAACGAGAATTACATGAAATGGCCTCAAAATTTGGGAATGTCAGCACTGACGGTGGCCGATAAATTAAGGACGAAGCAGAAAACACCCAACTGTGATTAATGTGAAGCTTAAATTGTCGTGTTGTCCTGGCGATCTCCGCAGTCCTACAGCCAATCCTGTTATTTGCCTGCATGAAATTTCGCCTCATTTTTATGTTATTTCACCGTCCGTCGCCAAACACCCAGCTTACTGAAAACCCACATGGAAAATGAAACGGTACAGCCTGGAGGAGATCCCAGAAAGTCACGGCACCTACTTACATGCAGATACTTTCATCCCATCTCCAGTCTCCACTAATTTAGGCGTACGGTTAGTGACTGAGTGTGTGAGGGTGTGCCAATCCACCGAAGGGCACGCTATGTGACCTTACCCTTAAGCCTAACTATCTCCTGTGGAAAGAAGGGTATACTGAATGGAAAACCGAAGACCCACCTGAAAAGGAAAAATATAAATCACATTTTAAGATTTCAAGCATTCAATAGACCCTCTTGTCACTGACAGAAGGTACGCCAGTTACGATGTGCCCTCTTAACTAAACTGCAAAGCAGTCTAGGAAATGCAACAGGATGTGGGCTGAGTGCAGTTTGAGCTGGTTTTTCCCGTTAAAAAACACATTAACAGTGTCAATACTGAGACATAACGCTAAAGCGGTACAGCTAGCTAAATTTGAACAGTGCAAAAATCTTAGCGAGCAAAGTCTGAACTGAGGACCTGGGCAGCTGTACTGCCAATATAAAGAATGATTAAACATTAACAAAAGTCATGCTGGTATAAAAACAAACCTCATGCTGGTATTAAAGCGGGCATCTCTAAGAGAAAGACAGCACTGGCTTACGAAGATCAAAGGTGTTTCATCTTGCCTGGATAGTCATACAGGGAAATGAATAAAATATATCCATTTGGGTAAGTCAACATGCACCAATCAGCCATAACATTAAAACTGCCTGTTTAATATTGTGTAGGTACCCCTTGTGCTGCCAAAACAGAGTAATGTTTTACATTGAGTGCACCTTCATAATGCATTCATAGAACAATTATAAGTAGCATGCAAGTACACCTTAACATCCATTAACAGCTATAATATACATTAATAACAAACATTACATGATTATACAATTATAATGCTTGTTATTATTATATAATGTTTGTTGTTAATGTATATTACAGCTGTTAAGGGATGTTAGGATGTTAAGGTATACATACATAATGATTATGAATGTTTTATGAAAACTTGTGAATACATTATGAAAGTGTACTGAATGTTTTCTGAATGCAATATAAAAGCATTATGAAGGTGCAGTTAATGTAAAGCATGACCCAAAATAGTTCTGTTCCATTGAGATCCTGTAAGTTGTGAGGTGGAGCCTCCGTGGATCAGACTATTTTGTCCAGCACATTCCACAGGTACTTGATTGAATTTAGATCTATAGAATTTGGAGACCAAGTCAACATCTTGCAGTCTTTTCATGATCCTCAAACCATTCCTGAAGAATTTTTGCGGTGTTGCAGGGCGCATTATCCTGCTGAGAGAGGCCACTGTCATCGGGGGATTCTGCTGCCACGAAGGGGTGAACTCAGTCTGCAACAATGTGTAGGTAGGTGGTAGGTGTCAAAGTAACATCCACATGGATGCCAGGACCCAAGGTTTGCCAGCAGAACATTGTCCAGAGCGTCTCACTGCTTCCGCTGGCTTTGCCTTCCTCGCATAGTGCATCCTGGTGCCATCTCACCCAAATTATGTAATAGAAAACATGACTCATCAGACTTGGCCACCTTCTTCCATTGCTCCCTTGTCCAGTTGTGACGCTCATGTGCCCATTGTAGGCACTTTCGGCAGTGGAAAGGGGTCAATATGGGCACTCTGACGGGTCTGCGGCTACGCAGCTCCATATGCAGCAAGCTGCAATGCACTGTGTGTTCTGACACTTTTCTATCATAGTCAGCATTAACCTTTTACGATAAATTATGATATATTAGATCTCCTTTGGGCTCAGACCAGACAGTCTAGCCACTCCCCATATACATCAGTTGACCTTAGGCACCCATGACCTCATTGCCACTTCACTGTTAGTCCTTCATTGGACCACTTTTGGTGGGTACTGACCACTGCATAGGGGAAAACCCAATAAGATATTCTGGAGATGTTCTGATCGAGTCATCTAGCCATGACAGTGTGGCCCTTGTCAAAGTTGCTCAGATCCTTATGCTTGCCCATTTTTCATGTTTCCAACACATCAACTTCAAGAACTGACTGTTTACTTGCCTAAAATATAATAGCACCCATGATAGGTGCTATTGTAATGAGGTAATCAGTGTTATTCATTTCACCTGTCAGTGGGTGTGAGGTGTATATTGCAATCTACTATACTGCACTAGACTGTGCATCTACTATACCATAGCAGACAATGACGAAGACCACCCTATTTGTTTCTTTAATACAGAAAAATCTTGTTATAGTAGAATCGCTTATAATGGAATATCGACAAAGTCCGTTGGTCCCGGCTGTGCGCCTTTAAGAACATGCAGAAAAAGTATCGGATATAGCAGTCTCGCATATAACGGAATTTCGCTTATAAAGGACAGACAATTTGCCCCCCAGGGCCGCTTTTAGCTGTAGTTCTGTTCGGCTATAATGGACATGTAGCTCCGCCTACAAGGCGTGTGGCGTGCCGTTGATATCCAGCGCAGATACATACGTAGTCAAGATTATTAATAGTCACGCATCTGGTCGGGTAAGGTTGGATTACTACATGTACTATATAGTAATCTATACCAGAAGTGTGTCTGCTGGGGTGTGGCAGGAGTAACTGGTAGTAACTGGTACTGGTCCTGTAGTTGTGTTCTGGCCATACAGCTCTGTACAGGTACTTTAAAGTCCGTTATAATGGGATTTTACTGTAAATTATATTGAAGTAACTGGCAATCCAAAAGCTAATAACCAACAAAGTAGCATTTATCTTTAACATCAGAGATATCAGAGACATTGCCTTTGCTCTGTACTTCACATAGGAGGATATCTTGTCATCTACTCTTCCATAGAAAATGAACTTCCTAGATCTTACATACCATACTCTTACATGAACTTGAATACCAAACTCACATAGCTAGATACTAATTATAAACTCTCCAGGAGTGTAATGGAGCCAAAACCAAGCAAGGTGAGAGCTTGTGTCGAACTAGAAGACCCATGATAGATATTAAAGGTACATTGTTATCTTCTAGATGTGCTCCCAGATCTCTTAAGACAGCTGTGATGAAGCCCTTACTCAAGAAGCCTAATCTGATCTATCTAGTTACAGGAGCATTGCAATCCTTCCATTTTTATCTAAAGTTTCATAGAGATGTTGTCAAGCAGCTGCCTGTCTTCTCACAGCACAGTGACATTGATGAGACGCTTCAGCCTGGCTTTCAGACAAACAGCGTTTGTCAGAGTAATGAATGATGGGCTGTTCTCCGCTGACTGTGGTAATGTCTCTGTTATTATGCTGCTTAGGTTAAGGGTTAATTCTGACATCATAAATCACAGATTTTTTTTTTCCGGCCTTGTGTTGACCATCTCTGGGTTGTGTACGTCCTTTGCTCCTCAGCCTTTCCGTGGGGTTAACCGCTCTATGTTCTATATTTATCCTAATTAGCTATACTCTTGTGGAACCTATATAAGTTGGTAACACAACATTTAGCCCTTGGTTTCACCTCATTTCTGGTTTCTCATCTGGCCCCAAGGTTATAAATCATGAATGACCCAGACATCCAGCCTGTACCAGTGTCTAGAGTAGCATTTCCCAATCCGCTCTGTGGGGACCCACAGATGGTCCATATCTTTACTCGATCCCAACTCCTGGGAGCTGGGAGGGAGCAAAATTGTGAACTGTCTGGCAGAGAGCTCGGAGGGAGCAAAAACATGAACCGACTGTGGTTCCCCAAGGACCGGATTGGGACACACTGTTCTAGAGAATGGATCCCCTTGATGGGATACCCCAAGCACCATTAACGGCGTTGACCTGCTCTCTGTACCCTGCCTCCGCCAGCACGGTCACCAGCCACAGTCGTCTGTCATTCAGCCATCCTTATACACCGTTTAAAGTGACTTTTCTTATTTATACTTAAGTAGACACGATTTCCCAGGAGCACTACCCTTTTAAATATGTAAATATATCCTGATATTGCCACTTTCAGCCCCGTTTTGTGTTTCCTGTTTTTTAGGGAAGAACGACCGTAAATCTCAGGCACTCGCATGGTGCCTTGTAGCGAACTCGCTTGTAAAAACATGCAGTATTTAATAAAATTTGATCAACTTGACAGATTAAACATTGAGAGAAAGAAAAGAAATGATTGTTTCCAGATTTTTCTTTTTTACGTCTGTGTTCGCGAGGGGCGTGTCACCCGCCAGTCGCTGTATTTAGCACTGGATGTGTCATTTGAGCACTGTTGCGCCATCCCCCCCCCCCCCCAATACACACACACACAGACACACTATGCATTCTGGGAGATGTCCATTGTGTGTTGCCGCTTGATCCCATTGTCTTGTCAGTGTTGAGATTTTCTTGCCGTTGTCCTTTGTCCTCCCCTTTCGCTTTCTCATTCTTTCCATCTCCCCGCTCCCTTTCTTCTTCGCAGAGTGAGACGGCTAGCGCTGTCACTGGATCCTCAATAGCGCAGCGCTAATTGCTGACCCTCGCAGGCCCAATTAGGCGCTACAAGCCTGAAGCTCTGGCCCAGGGGAGCCGTTCCACACAGCGCAGACCCTCCGGGACGGGCCAGACGCTCCAACACGCCCCCCCCCCAATCACCACGTCCCCCGTTTCTACCCCCCTATCCCAGGCCTCTGGTGCATGCTACCTCCGCAGTAAGGGAAGTCAACGTGAGACCCAACAGAGGGCGGCCCAGTCCCCTGGAGAAGCTCCTGCCATTACAGTTGCTTTAATAAATATCCAGCAGCATAAGCGGGCAGAATTTTAGCCATGCAGGTTCATAAAACACTCCATCATTTATCAACGACGGTAACTGGGGGGGTTCAGTATATCTGACCCCTACACATTAGAATTTTAGCCTGGCTAGCTTCAGCATCCAGTGCACCTCCCTGACAGTAAGCAGGCACACACACCTGCGTAACCATCTGAACGCGGACCGCTCCTTCATTTCTATGGGACAAACCCTCATCTCAATCTCGACACCCTTAACCCCTACCCAGCCCTAACCTTAATCATCAGCAACCAAACAAAATACAAGACTTGCATTTTTACTCTTTTGATTGCATTTACAGATTTTTGTAAAACTGAGGTTATCCAAATGGAGACCTGAAAAAAATGTCCCCAAAAGTAAGGAAGTTTCAGGTTTTACAACACTTTGGGGGCCATTTTGGTTCCCAAACGTGATATATGCAAACTCACACACACACACATGTTTGTACTTGTATCTTTATGGGGACCATCCATTCATTTCAATGAGGACAACCCTAATCCTAACAATGAAAATCTTTTCCATAAGTAACCAAACCATAAGTAACCAAAGAAAATACAAGACTTTTGATATTTTTTATTTTTTGATTGCAGTCACAGATCGGAACTGAAAAATGATCCTCACAACATCAAAATATGGTCCCCACAATGTAATATTAACATAATCCACACACACACACCATAAGGTATGAAATAGCCAATTGAAAATGCCCATGTAGCATTCCGAACATTGAGCATCACTCATTTTCTATCTGCCTTACTGTGTGGTGGGGGCAGCGTGGAGCAGAAAGCCACGCCCATGGTAGCAGTGAGAAAGCACACTGATGCCTACCTAGTCAAGGCACAGACAGGGTGGGCGTGTCACCATTCCGACAGCCAATCAACTCACGGGCTCAAATAACCAAAGTGCACTTGTAGACTGCTTGTAGAGTTAGGGTAACAGAGTGTATCTAGGGTAGCTGGGAGCATCCAGCCGGCCTCTCCGAGGTCCGTCAGGGCAGCTTAGAGTCAACAGGTCACCCTAGAAGATACAGGTATCACCACTGAAAGTCCGAATCACTCTTTGTAAATAATCATTTTCAATATTTATTCTACATATAACATTACAGTATGAGTGAAAATATACAAATAATCATTCAGATAAGCTAAGGTGACCGGCAAGCGACTAAATCCACAAAGAAATTACAAATGAAGGATACAGCACTTACAGAGTAGTCAGAGAACCCGGAAAGGCTGAAGATAAGTTATAGGAGGAGAGAAGGCATGAGTGACCAAGGCCAGCTAGCTGCCCGACTCCCTCCCCGCACGGAAAGGGTGGTTAATCCATAAATAGATGCCCATAAAAACATGCCTGGAAACCTCTTCATCCATTTCAAAGGTAAATAATCTGAGCAAAGCCTGGCCAGAGGTTTCCAAGAGGCAGCTGTGAGGTGGGTGAAGGCGTGGGTGGGCCGTCATGTGGCAGTGGAGAACCCCACCCTCACTGGAGCCCCACCCTCACAGGAGCCCCACCCTCTGGAGAAAACCACAGCACGTCTGCCTCCACCAAGGCGATCTGCAAAACCTTACATTACCAGAGGCCTCAGGGCTTTATGATGGCCTTCCGAGGGCTTCTGGACCCGTCTCAGTGCCAGCACGCTAAGCGGATTATAGCGAGGGGGGCATCCTGTGGTTGACTTTGTGGCTGGCCTGCACCCTCCTGGATGTGTGGATATATGGAGAGTCATTCTAGGGAAGGCTGGACTGCGGAGGGCCCTCTTAAGCGGAACATGAGGAATTGCAGACGTCCTGCGCCTGTTGCAGGACGGGGTAACAGCATGGAAATGCGGAATGAGTGCTTCTGCCGCACTTTTGGCGTTCCGCAAACCGGAAAACACCCCACCACCAACAACAACTGGGGCTAAATGCTCAGATGAAAGCAGTCACCCTGGAATGGCGGTAATCTCCTTTGTTTCAGCAGAGCCAAGGAAACCTTCAGTGTTAAACTGAGCTCGTATTCTCCCCTTTCTGTTAAAACAAAAAAAAAAAATTAGACTATTTATAGCCTTTGATATGTAAACCCACAAAATCTTACCTCAGGCTAGACAATCAGTAACTCCTCTTCAATCCAGCGATATCAAAAGACAGTGGAGAACAAAAGAGGAATCAGCAAGAAAGGAAACGTGAGAAGAGTTACAGTTACATGGGTGATAATTAAAGGGGAAGACAAAGCAGATGAGAGGGGGCTCTTTCACCCAATTATTCCCTGGGACAAAAGTGACACAGTGGGGGGGTGCCTGTTATTTCACTTCCCGATACAGTGGCTGTCGCCCATCATTTTGTTTCTCATTTAAATGCCCGCTTCCTGTTTTAGCCAGCAGATGGCGAAGTGGCTAAGGAATTGAATGGGCCTTGCTGAAAGTCACTGCACCCGATCTGCTACAGTAAAGTTTTCCCTGCATTCCACTGCATTTAAGGTTCACTCTTATATCACTGGAGTGAGATCCCAGTAAGTCCTAGAAAGAATACGGCACAAGGTCTGTAACATATGCACATGATAAGGGGAAGTTAAAGTCATGACTTCAGCTGATATGTCATGCTGTGTGCAGGTTTGCATCATGGGGATGCAGGGGGGACCCAGTGCGGCACTGGGATCCGAGACCACAGCACTGGCGCTCTCACATGGCAGTAAGACCCGTGGTATCAGCGTGACATCCGGTGGGAACAGGCAGCTGGATAAATACCTCAAGGATAGAACCATGGGTCCCCTGGATTAGAGTAGGGATGTAGACCATGAGACAACTGCTATGCATTTGCAGGGGCATAACTTATCTGGGGGGAGGCCGGGGGGGGCAATGAAGCCAATGATTTTATCACCTTGAGCAGCTTAAGCTAAATCCAATGTGGGGGGGTTTGCTGAACATCTAACAAGTCCCCCCCTGCCCCCAACTGTAGGGCTGCAGTATGGGTCTGACCTGATTATGGGGAGAGTGGAGCTGGTCGTGTGAACAGGGGTCATTAACACAGACCACAGCCAAGCTACACGTGAGCCAAACAAATGCTGCCAGTGTCAGGTCTCACACGAACCCATCTAGCCTCTCCGGCCTCACAGTGACTGACATGGCTTCTCTGACTGCACAGTGACCCACCCAGTCTCTCCAACCTCACAGTCACTCACCCAGCCTCTCCGTCCTCATAGTGACCCACCCGACCCTGCTCGCCTCACAGTGACTGACATGGCTTCCTTGGCCACACGGTGACCAACATGGCCTCTCCTGCCTCACAGTGACCCGCCCAGCCTCTCTGTCCTCATAGTGACCCACCCGGCCTTTCTGACCTCTCAATGAACCACATGGTCTCTCCGACGCCACAGTGACTGACATGGCCTCTCTGGCCTCACACTGACCTGCCTGACATCTCCAACCTCACAGTAACTCGAATGACCTCTCCGCCCTCATGTCAACATGCCCAGCTTCTCTGGTCTCTCAGTGACCCACATGGCTTCTCCGGCCTCACAGTTACCCACCTGTCCTCTCCGACCTCACAGTGACTCGTCTGGCCTCCGGTCTCATGTCAACATACCCAGCCTCTCCGGCCTCACAGTGACCAGCCAGCCTTTCTGACCTCACAGTGACCCACATGGCCCCTCCAGCCTCTCAGTGAAACACATGGCCTCCCCGACCCCACAGTGACCACATGGCATCTCTGACCTCACAGTAACCCGAATTGCCTCTCTGGCCTCACAGTGACTTTCCTGACCTCACAGTAACCTGAATGGCCTCTCCGGCCTCACACCCAGTCCCTTTGGCTTCACACCAACCCGCTTGGCCTCTCCACCCTTACAATAATCCCTTAAGCATCTATGGCCTCACATCGTCCCACCCGACCTCTCTCCCCAACAGCGGAGGACTCCATTCCATCATGTCATCAGTTATTCTTCGGCTATTACTAACTCTGAGCTCAGAACCTGCAAAACAGACGTTTTTTTAGCTGCTGTTGTTTCATAACACAAATTATCACAGCAGGGACCGTGGTTCACAATAGCGCATCAAAGAGACTCCTGCAAAACATACATCAGATGGGAAAGTGCAACACTGAAGAGCTGATTAAAATCACAGTGTCCCGATACACAAAGGGACAGTCAGACTCCATCGTGTCCTGGTGTTAATTTTATAATAACGCACACATGCTCGCCTGTTAAACCACATTGCTACTTAAAAGGGGTAAAAACTGCAAGCTTCTACAGTCACTCGAGCTGGAACAATGCACTGTAAGAGCCAGACTGGACAGAGGCACCTCAAACAGGGGCTGTGTGTTCGATTAAAGCACCAATTTGTGGTCGCCTTCACACACATTCCCAGACCTAATGGCTGACGGCCCACCCCGTTGTGGTTCTCTTCCAAGACCTGACGCCCTCTATCTATCCCTGCAACTTTCCTTTATGCTCAAGCAGAAATAGCTGTTTTTGTTTTCCTTCCAACCCAAATAAAGTCTCTTCCGTCACCCCAGACCAGTGGCTGTGTTCGCCATCCTTCCCGGCAAAAGCCTTACAGACACATTTCCAGCCTGTCTTTAAATTGATTTAATGATGCCAGACCTTCTGACACCCTGTCAACGAGCTGTGGGGTTGATGCGGGTTTACGTCACCTGACACGAGCCTGACGCCTTCGTTAGTGCAAGGCAGGAGGGCTGAGTCCGGCTCTGCCTTTGAGTAGCGACGTTTGACCCATTTTCCCCCCACTGCACTGCCAGCTTTGATCTGAAAAGTAAGGCTTGGTATCTTAGGTCGTTGTGACCCGACCCAATCGCTGCGGGTTCCTAAGGCTTCCATCGTGATTAACATGCGAGCGATCACGGCGTTTGCTGCCTAAATATCAATTATACATTACATCAAAAAGCACAAGCAGAGATCATATAGGAGGTCTGAGACAAAAGCCTGAATCAATGATCCAGTCCCTTACAGGAAATATCACATATACGGCACTGGTTTAGCTGCAGTCACGTACATAACTTCACCTCTGTTTTAACGAACAGTGTGTGTGTGTGTGTGTGTGTGTGTGTGGGGGGGGGGGGGGGGGGGGGGGTATATCACTGGTGTGAAAAAAAATAGATTTAAAATGTGGGAAAACACTAAATTTTCC
>JAABNY020000136.1:8759137-8771643 GCA_015164015.2 Brevimyrus niger
GCGTCACCGTCTTTGAACGCGTCTCACCCATACGTCTCCACCCTTCACCCTCCACGAAGCATGGAATTAGCAATGATCCAGCGCACCGACCCACCTGCTGATAGAATATGTCCGGCCGATATTAATTTGCGCGAACGGCCAGCAACAAATGCCGGATCAGATGGCTGACGGTGACAGCATCACACATGCCTGAGTGTCCCCCACCAGGCTGGAGGGCCAAGGCCGTCCAGCTACGCCTGAGGTGCCAGAGCCAAACGCTCCATAGGATGAGAAGCATGGAGACAGAGACCCGTTCGACTTTAGCGTCGGCTTGTGCTAACGAGTCTTGAAAGCACCTGGACGTGCAAGCCCAGTTCCCTTTGTATGAAGACACCTTCTCATGTCCACTAACAGACAGATTATGAAAGAGGAATTAGAACATTATGCAACATTAGTTCTAGCCTGGTCTTTCCAGGACTGATCTGTTATGACTCCAGTTTAGGGCCGACATGCAAGGTGGGACCCCTCCCTCACCAAACCCCCAACCCAGGCATTTCTTTGTTCCACAGACTCCGGTTGTCTCCTTCTGCCAAATGCCAAAGAGGAGAGGCAGGTGGGGGTGATGGTGGCAGGGGAGGAGAATCTCCTTAATTTCCACGTCCGATGCTGACAGCAGATTTTCCAGCTGCTGTGAAGGTGGGTCCTAATTCATAGAATAATTACCGTATGCAAATGAGGGCGATTTCACCACTGCCCTTTTGCAGTGACACTGAGGCTCCATCCATCAGACATACGTTCCTGGGGGGGGCGATTTAAAGAGACGGGGTGAGAGCACTGAGACCCTGGGGCAGCTGACCCCCACCTCCCCGCCCCTGCCCCCCCACACAGGTTTCCATTCTGCTCAATGTGTCAGCCCCCAAAGCATCATCATCATCATTGGTCAAAGTGATCATCGTAAGGCAGTTTGTGGGGGGGTCAGAGAGTAATGGTGGTTTACCAGTGCTTGCCAGTGTGTGTATCCTTACTAACCGCCACCTAGTGGTCAGCATGTTAATCCACACCCTGGCACCTGCCCCCACCTTGGCAAAATGAAGAGTAAAGCCAGGAGCTGCTATTCCAAGCCGCCAGTTTAGCCTGCAGCTCTCCTTAACACTCATCTGCAAGGCTACTCATTCCAAGGCAAATTGTCCAGGCTAACTGTCAGCACTAGGGCTACCTGGCTAAGCTACCTGGAGTACAGTGTAATCTCTTCACATTGCTATTGTGTTTTTATTTGTGCCTTAATGCTTCTGCATTTTTCTCATATATGGCATGTCGCACAGGTCGTCGCATATAACTCCAAGGGCTGGGGGGAGGGCCCAAACGGGAAACTGAGCAAGGCCGCATCTGGCTGTCATCCTTGTGACAAATCTGCACCTGGACAGCTGCCCCCCACCCTTTAAACTAGGCCAGGCTGGAGTTCACTAAGACAAAGAAAGAAAGTCAAATAAAGAATGGTACATTCTGAACCCCCCCCCCCTTTACTCTGACAGGTTTTGGTAGAGTCCAGGCTAAAAGAATGCTATCCCACAGACCTGGTGTCTGTCATCACTTTCCATCACATGCCTGGTAATTACACCATGACTGATTTATTAACTGACACCAAAAGATCTCAACCAATCTTGATTTTTACAACATTCAATCCCAATTCCTCCTCCAGACTATCCTAGACCATTTTTTTTTTTTTTTTTTACAAACCACCTTTTTTCTTCAAAGTAAGAGGGAGTTTTGCCTTTCCCTCAAACACACACTCGCTTGTATGTATTCTTCAAGTCTCTGTGTCGCATGCACACACCTGCTTATGCAACTATAAGGTCATTAAATGTGTGTGTACATGCAAAAAGACCATGTCTGCGCACTAGTCAGCTCATATCCTCTAAGTAACAAAAAAAATGGCCTGCATAGCTGCAAGACAGCAGGATTCAAACGGATAAGTCATGCACTACATCTTTCGCAGGACATCACACATAAACAAACCGCTCTGAGTGCATCAGCTGACTTGAAACCAGTCCTGTGGAAAAAAGAAATATATAATAAAACCCTCTGCCTCCCGGTAACAACTGTCAGTTTCACCTCAAATGACAGCTCTTGCCATTAGGGGGGTGAGCTGCAGCAAGGAGAGTCTCTGCTCTGACTCCTGCCTATTTACACAATGAAAGAAAACAGTTTTATCACAGGCTGGGTTCAGCAACACTTTCCATTCTGCTTTTCATTACCGCCCGGTACAGTCAACTAACCTCCTAAATATAAACCAAAAAAAAAAACATGCCACAATCAAACTGGCGTGTGGTTCAGAAGTCTGAGGACGGACAGCTGACCTTCATCGTGTCCCTCAGAAATGCTCAGTCAGATACATTCCCCATAATGCACTCTGCCTTTGTGCCGTTGCCCTCTAGTACTTGCCTGAGAGTGACAACGCCATTGAGACGTCTCCCTTCTAATTGCAGAGCTCCCTCACTTCGCAGCCCTTGAGGGGCTGCAGTGAGCTTTCTGCGAGTGACACTGAGTCTGAAGGAACCATCAGAGACCCAGCAGTGACCCCCCCCCCCCCCCCTCCCGAAGCTAGAGGCATCTGGGTTGTGTTCGGTTATTTAAACAGCAGCATTCTGCATGAGACTTTGAATTTTATCTGTTTATCTGCAGAACATCTTATGTAGAACCGTATAAAAACATGCCTCTGGCTTCATTTCTCTGCTCCGACTGCTTCTCTGTTTTCTTTCGGTGTTGATGTCCTCTGCTTCTTGTCACATGTATGTGTTACGCCTGCAGGCTTGAAGCCGTACGTGTTTGTAGATAAAAGCACCCGCTAAGAGCATAAACACAGATATAAATGCTCTCTGGGTCTTCTTACTTAGCACAGAAAACTCACTGGCGCCACCTAGAGTTAGGGAGGAACTCCCCGGAGCCCTGTGGTCAGGCTGACTGTCCTCACTTTGAGTAGGTGTGGCACAGTGAGGATTTATCCTTTCTCCTTTTCCGACACTCCTCTGGAGCTGCATTTGGGGAGGCGCGGAGGAGGATGGCCGAGTCCCTTATCAGTCAGCATATCTTCCCCAGTTCCACCTTCTTTCACGTGCCAAAGCATGAGGGGGGAGGGTGGGTGTGTGGAAGCAAAACAAATGGATGCTCAGCAAAGCACGGGTCTGTCAGGGGTGACAGCCGAGCTCAGTGCACAAAGTCGCTGTGTGTCGCACATCCTGCACAATGTCTAAGGCAAGCGCTGCAGCTGAAGAGACGCTTTAAAAGACAAACGGCGGATCAAAACACCTTTTACCCACAAATGTTTTACGCTGCGACACTCAGGTAGCACCTGTGACCCGCTGACCCGGGACACTTCCGGACACCTCTTGCCCTGCAGACTACCATGTCTGATACCCAGAGTCTTTCCTGGAGCACCATGACAGACCCCACCCATACACTGGTGTCTGTCATCATTCTCATAGGGTTATGGGACAGTCCTTGCAGAAGTCTGGCTTAGGGGTTACCGAGAGTATTGCTATGAAAGGTCTCACTCCTCTGATGATAGGCAGAACTGTACGACAGGAGGATTGGCACAGAGAGATGTTTTTAGCTCCCTCAGGATGAGATGGAAAGGCAACCTAAATAACACAGGAAATCTACTTAAAGTAGCATAGCGTGAACCATTGCTGCTTCTCTCTGTTACACAGGCCTTTAGTCAATCATGTACAGTTGGGTAGAGGGGTGTGAATCCTGACATTTCCCCACCCCAAAATATCCAGACCCCATCCACGTTTCATAACCATCTGTGCACATACAGACAGCAATGACTAATCTCATGTGCTACGCCAGGGGAAACTCTCCAGGACAGTGTAGCACCGTCACTGGAAAACATATGTAACGAAGGCACAGGGGCAGGTCCCTGTGATGTTTGCCATCCACTTTGTAGGGGCGGGGCTTGAGGCAGTGATGATAACCAGGCCCCGCCCACTACCCCGCCCACCAGTGAGGGACTGTCCGCGAGGCTGAAGCTGACGGAGCAAAATCCCTACCAGACTCCGCAGCTCAAGTGTCAGCATGGATTCTGCCTGCTGCTAATTTGCTAAAAACTCTTCGTTGCTGTTCCTGAAGTGCTGCCTTTGTCGGAGACGGACCTCAGCAGTCTGTTTTCCTCCCTTCTTTGCGTTTAAGTGCCATAACTCCTGTGACAGTGATGACCGGGTGAAGCGCCTGGGATTATGTAACTCGACGTAAATATAAATATGGCCTCTTTCTCCCTTTCCCTGCCCGCTAAAATCCTTCACATCACTCTGGCAGTGCTGAGACTGCATATGCAAATGGCCTCGGTACGCCGGCGAGTCGGGGGGGGGGTGGGGGGTGCGCACGCGCAGTGCCGCCGCTGATGTGCCCGCGGACGGCGGGACATGCCCGCTTGCAGGGAGCGGCGAAGGTGGCAACGTCGGGTGTCATACGGAGAATCCTTCACCCACTTGGGACATCAAGCACCGGGCTGGAGAATCCTGACGGTAGCAATAACGAGGAGATAATGGGCAAGGCAATTAAAAGGGAATAAAACAGGCTGTCAGCAATTCGCTACATTCTGCATGTTTTATTTTTTGGGGGGAACAAGAGGAGTTGGTGGACAAATTGGATTTGCAGCCTTAACGAATTTACAGTTTAGTGAGTAGTCGGTAATATGGACATCAAGAATGACAAAATGTATACATTTTCCCAGAATTCTCCCAGAGGTCCCTTGTGTGATTGATAAAGAAGTCTTACTTGAAATAATAAGCAATGTTGTTCTATTGTGAAAAGGAGGGGCTGTAGCAGGTCAGGGATCCCACACCCCCACAGATCCAGAAGACTCACACCAGTCAGATGGAGGGATTCACCAGTGCTTGTCCGAATCCCATAGGCATCCCCGTGGAAAGATCTTTCTGATGACAAGACTTGAGGTTTGGAGCTTTGTTGGGGATGATAAAAAAAAAAAACACAGAAAAAGTAAAAGTCACTCTGTTTTCACACTTCTTGGCTACCCAAGATCTGGGAGGGTCATCCAGTCGCATCTAAATGAAACGGAATTCCCAGAATTCCTTTCACCTGGAGGCACTCGGGATTAAAAGAATATTATAGAGTGTCAGGGAGGGACGGCTCTCTGCCGGAGGGTCGTTTAGCCGCCGCTCAGGCCTGCAGGCTCGCAGTTCCCGCTCGGACGCAGGGAGAAGATGTGACAGCGGCAGCTGCACGGTGCTCAGCACGTCTGTCACTGGGCGGCTGCTCAGGCTGCCCTGGCATTAGTGCGTCTGAGCCTGGCTGCGCGAGCTGAACACACACACACACACACACACACACACACACACACATACACACACACACACACACTGCCAATTAGGTTCGAATTAGCTCCTGGACCCCCAGCAGCCCCTGCTTCACAGCCCCCAGCATTGCCATTTTTTTGCTCTTTGCAGTTCTTTCATTCTCCCCGCAGTCCAGACCCCCCCCAGCACTCCATGTCAATGGCCTTTGATGAGGATACATTAAACCCCCAGAGCCTCCTTCATCCCATGAACCCTTGGTATCGCCGCCATCTTTGTCTCTGTTCCATCTCACTATTCTCTCTTTTTTAACCGGCCTCCCTTTCATCCACAGCACCCCACCCCGCAACCCCCAGCCGTGCTCCTTTCTTCCCCTGCTTCTCTGGCACTGAGTAAGGACAGTGAGTGTGCGTGTGTGTGCATGTGCGTCTGAGTGTGTGTGTTTTCACACCAGCTGCAAAGGGCCTCGCAAACACGGCCTGATGAGACGCGACAGCTCAGTGTGCCTCCCTGGCAGTGACAGCTGACAGATGGATACCACTCACACAGCGAGGGGGATGAGGCAAGAGAGACACAGGGAGAGAATCCCCCCCACCCCCCAGGGATGATTCGCCAGCATTGCTCCCTGTTCATAGGGGGCAACATTTGATTGAGTTCTGCTGAGAATAATAAAGCCTCTTAGATCAGACACCCCCACCCTCAGGAATGTTATGATCCCCTCCCTTTAAGCCGCCCTCTATTTTCTCTGTACATGGAGGTCCTGTACCCAGTGCTCAGAGTTTCCTCTCCATCCTCGGAGCACCCTGGAGCTGACAGGGAAACTGAAACAGACACCCCCCCCCCCAACCTGTGAACACCACCCACACACCCACCCACATCATCACATGGGGGGCCAAAGCGAGGGGCCACCTCTCCTTAACTTTGTTTATAGGATGTCGAGGCGAAAAAGACACTCTCACTTCAATTTTTGAGTGGCTGATGTCTGTATGGACTCGGTAACATGTCAGAGTACAGACCCGCCATTGGCTGTTACCCAAAGTAGTGCCTGAATCTTAGGAGCCAAACAAAGGACGTGTGACGAGGTCCCAGAATCGCCAGGCTTCCGGAACGCTGAGCACAGGAGGATGCTGCGTACACGCGACTCAGCTCTGTCGTCACGGTGAAAGAGAGGCCAGCACCTTCACCTCCTTCAGGGAGGCTAAAGGCCATGGCCCCAGGGTCTCACCCGCACAGCTCCAGCTGGGGAAATCAACCCCCCCTCCCTTGGATGCCCCCCGCCCCCATTTTTATTGACAATCATAAGCCGTGGAATGCAGTCTTCCCAACGCACGTACATGACTCATCTATAATTTTAGTACGTCTCAGAATTGCATGAACATACACGCATCCTGGCCATAATTATTGTGTAATTTAAGAAAATATGGCATTCTCCGTTTTGTGCACTCAGTAGAAAGATGCCGGTGACAGCCTTCATTAGCCCCCTTCAGACGGCTCCCTCATTTTCACTGTAGCCCACACGTGTCACTCCCCTGGAAATAATCTCATCCAGTACGAGGTCGTACAGGTGGAGGGGGGGTCATTGGGAGGGGGGGTCATTGGGAGGCGGGGCTTGGACCTTTTCCCAGCAAGCACAGGGGAAAAGACATAAGAATCCTGGACAGGATTCCAGTCCATCACAAAAAATAACAGGCACACGTATAAATACAATCGCACTATGGGCAAACTGGGGAGAGCTAGCTGGATGGCTTAACGCTATAGGAGGAAACTCGTGTGACCTGGCACACTACCCACAATGCTACTGCGCTGCATTTTTCCAGAAAGAAATTAAACATTATCATCAAATCATTTAAAAATCAGAGTGAAAGAGCCACTGAATTCCACTTAATGGAATTAAGTCGCAGCGGACAGCAAGCCAAGCTAATTTGTATAAACAGAACCTTGTTAACAGTAGTAATCAATTTAAAACAACAAGCTGTTTATTTAATTATGAACAATGGAGCTCTTTTTAATTGAGGTGTAGCCAGAAGCAGGCTGCAGGGGAAAGCCAGACACCTCCAGTTTGCCATGTGCTGTTTGTCTCATTGTGCCATGCTTCCTGGTCATATACACTTTAATTGGTCAGGTGATTCACAGACTATTGCCTCATGGGAGTTGTAGTCTAGCTGTCATGTTGCTTTTAGCTCACTTGCCCAGTCTGGCCCTTATGTACTGTCATAAACAGGAGATATTAAGACCCAGCACCCAGGGACAGTATCACGGCTTTATCAGGTGTGGCTTGGGTCAGCCTGCAGCCTGAGTCAGCTATTGGGCGGCAGCGTCGCACTGCTTATCAAGGGAGGATCGTGTCAGGCTTTGCGGAGACTGACAGCAGGCAGTGACCTGTTAGCACACGCCGATAGCGTCAGCTTCCTATCCACACCTGGACGGCTGGCTCTCGCCAGTGACAGTCTCAGGGGATAATCCCGCCGCCGGTGCCCCCCCATACTTACAGAGCAGCTTGTACCTGACAACACACATGTTTATGTTTATTTGTACCCACCACACTATTGGCCAAAATCTGCCAGACAGGCAAAATCAGCTGAGTCATTCCGTATTCTTCATTTTTAATTGGGATCCATAGTTGCTGGAACAGGAAGCATGCCATTAGCATGTCTGTGGAGTCACATGACATGGTTAAAGGACGTGGTCACATTCCGCTCACCCTGCATGCTAAGGCGCTGACCGGCTTCTGTGACCAGACAACAGACCGAATGCGATGAAATGATGCCTTTGCACAAGTATACTGGAATGTTTGTTTCCACATATCCCATCATGGTCTCTTCTGAGACGTACAGACACATATATATGCAGTCGAGAGCTAAGCCTGGGGTTCGAGAACAAGATCAAGCTGTTTAAAGAGAACAGCGCCCCTACAGGATTTCGCTAAGAATACGCAGGGAAAACATATCCCAGAACTCATTCGCATTGTTCGAGGTTGACGAACAGAATGCTGTTAAACGTGCTAATGATCTGTAAACAAAAGATGTCAGTAATGTGTGTGTTTTTTTTTTTAACAAACGCCTCATGTGAGGGTTGGCTCAGACACCCGGAGAATGAAATTTCCGAATGGAAGGCAGGAGTTTGCCATGTACCAGCGTACAATCCAGGAGAGTCACACATGGTGCGTGTCACTCAGAGGTCGCCATAGACATCGGGCTCCGCCCTCTTTATTTACAAGCAGCCCTTTGGGTTTGTATAGCAGGATCCTGACTGGTGTGCTTCGGCTTAAAGCGAAGCCCTTCGTCAGCTGACTAACAGCAACTTTCCCCCGTGGATCTAATCATATCCCAGCAGCCATTTTTTAACCAATAAATTTCCACTGTCCAGTAAATCAGTGGCCACTGGGCTACGAGCCCAGTGTGTAAAGGGGTGGAACCCAAAGAGTCCTCCATTCGATAGGGGCTGAGGGTTGGGGGGGCTGGAAAATGTGGATGAATTCTTTTCACGTTCAGACCAAGATGTGGCTTCTCACGGATACATGTGAGTGAAGAGGAAGCGCGATTTGCAGGGAGCGCAGGAGCGGCGTTCTGCCAGCTTCCGGCTGCAGCACAAAATCAAGGATTAGAATCCGTTTTCCTTCAAAGGCGGCGCCCCTGGCATCCTCGAAGAGCCGGGGGCCCCAAGCGCCCCCCCCCCTTTCATCCAGGTTCCATTTACTGCCACCTGAAATTGCTTCTTTCATGTCTCATGGCAGCGAGTGAAGCCCCCCCTCTCCCTGGAGACGGGCCATTGTTGCCGTGGCGTCAGAACACATTGGCAGCTGATGTGGCATCTGTGTACAGCTGTCACTCAGGCTGAGCCAGGCGCTGATGCATCACATACTCTTGTGGGGGGGGGGGGGTGCATTGAATACAGGGCAAGGAGCAGCTGCCTTCACCTTGCTTCTGCTAATTTGCTGGGGCTTGTGTGCATGTGAGATTATACTGCATGTTCCTGTCTGTGTGTATGTGACAATGCATGATCCTGTGTGCATGTGAGATCAATACTGCAAGTTCCTGTCTGTGTGTACATGTTAGACTATGTGTTCTTGTCTGTGTGCAGGTATGAGTTTGCATGTTCATATGCATGTGAGCACAGAGATTGGCCCTGCTTCCCAGTGACCCTCGCTGAGCATTTCCTCCTGGCTAAACAAACAAATGCTGCATGCCAATCGCCTCTTTATTTTCAGCTACAAAGACATCAGCTCTGCAGTACATTGTCTGTCTGAGAGGTGCACAGCTCACCAGGTTCCCAAAGGAGACTCTGCACTGGTACATCGGGGCTCTCAGGTCTCTGGGTTGATGGAAATTGCTGCACTGTTGTGTCGGGAACCCCAGCAGATTCAGCGAAAGGAGGAGATGCTGCAGTGGTGCATCAGTGCTCCCAGCTCACTGGAGTGATGAAGGTGACACTGCACTGATGCATTAGGGGTCTTTGCACACAGTGGTGATGTAAGAGATGCTGCAGTGGTGCATCGGGGCTCCCAGCTCACTGGGGTGAGGGAAGACATGCTGCACTGGAGCATCACGGCATCCAGGTCCCCGGAATCATGAAGGTGACACTACACTGGTGCACTGGGTTCTTTGCACACAGGGATGATGTACTGTAGGAGATGCTGCACTGATGCATTGGGGCTCCCAGCTCACTGGGGTGACAGAGGAGATGCTGCACTGGAGCATCTGGGCTCCCAGCTCACTGGAGCGAGGGAAGAGATGCTGCACTGGTGTACTGAAATCCTCTGCAGGATAATGTTTTGATAAAGCTCATCTGTAACTCATGGAAATTTCATAAGCCATTAATAAAAGAGTCAAAATGTATTTTTTGTCACTAGACAAAAGGACAAGAACATATTTGAACATATTGTCCTTGGTGGCTAATTTCCTTTACCGTGCAGTTTAATTTTAAATGCTGCATCGCTCACTAGAGAAAGGCGACATCATCACATAGCGGACTTTAGCTGAAACCTCTCATATTCCCCTCTGAGCTCCACCTCTCCTGTGAGGAATGACGATGTCATCAACACTGGCCCTAATTCTCTAACACAAGCAGTTTCCAGATCTTGATAGGATGAAGGATGCTTGGTTTTCACAGTGGGGTTGGGAATTTGGGGTTTTAGACATCCCATGTGGGAGACGATGTGGGAAATTCCAAAAATAATCCTACACGAGATGGTCGCACGGAGACAGACAGCGTATCAAACTGCGCCTGCCCTCCCATCAAGCTTTATTTTCAGTTCCTCCCATTTGTCATGCAACTGTGACTCGATCACACTCATATTCACATGCAGCAGCAGATATGGGAACGGGTGGCATAGGAATCTGTCCGGAGAGAATGTCACATGGCGAGTCGGGTAACGCCTCAGCAGTAAGAAACACACGCGACGCTAAGACCCGGCTCCGACGCACCCCCGACGGCGGGGGATGAAATAAAGTCAGCTTCCTCCAGCCATCCAAAATCACTGCGTTAATCAGTGCCCCCCCACCCCGAGGCCCGTGGTGAGGATCTGCTGACTTGTCAGGACCCTGACACACAGCTGTGTCTGAGCGCAGGAAATTAACCGCTTATGTAAATAAGTAGGGCTATCAAGTGAGGGCTACCAGTCCGTCAGGCTGCCTCTTCCCCTCCACATGGCTGTGTCACATTAGCCGTGCTTCCCCCACCTCGCTTTCCCCATTCTTTCTCTTACTTGATTTACTCTCCCTCCATTCTTTCCCTGTCATCCCATCTCTCCCTTCCTCTTCATTGTCATCTCCATCTCCCACTCTCTGTCTTTCTCACCTATCACCTCACATTCCTAACTCCGGCCTTCTCACCCCGTCCCCGTCCCCTTCTCCTCTCTATCCCCTTCCTTTCTCCGGACTGCTCTCCCTCTCTTTCTCCCTCTCTTTCTCCGTATCGTTCACCCCCAGCCTTTCCCCGCCTCATCGTCCGTAGCACATCCCCCCGAAGCCCCCCTCTCCCCCCCCACCGCCTGTGTTGACGAGCATTTCTGTGTAGTTCTGAGTCTTCAGTCAGCAAACTGCCAGCCATTTGTAGTCTGGCTGTGAACTAGGCCACTCCCACCCACAGCAGCTGGTGGTCTGCAGCAGTTCGGCTCATTCGGCTCGCTGATCGACGTGCTCCAGAGATCCAGCCACCAACACAAGGTGTCATTAACTGCCAAACACTGGTCTCAGTTCAGCCCTCCACCACACTCAGGGTTGGGTCATCGTTCATCGTTCATTCAGGCAACTAGTGCAGCCGACTGTAAGGGCAGTAATAAGGTCCAACTAAAAGAAAATACTCTGCTGGGGGCCTCTGAGGCAAGACATTGGCAGATGTAAAAAACAGTTTTATTTCAGTTTTCTCAGAAAACTAAAAATTACTCGTTCCAGGTCAGGAAAATCAATCATGCTCCATTTTCACCATCGATCCAATTAAGCTTTGCTTATGTTATTCAAAGGCCAGACCTGATATCTGCATGTAACCAGAAGAACATAAATATACATCAGGAACTTATCTCAGTTCTCCGAAGCTGTCAGGTAACTAGCATATACGAGCAACTTTATTACACAGGACATGCTCTGTCCTTTCGGACGAGGTAAACATGACACATTTCTCCTGAAAAATAGCCGCTGGTTCTCGCCCCCCATCTGCCCTCAACGACACCTGCGACTCACCGACCAAAGACAGTTCGAGTGATTGACCCACCATTATGAAAACAATCTTCTACTCCCACACAAAAGTGAACTCAGTGGTTTATTCCACAAAAGGTCACACTTTCTCTTTTAAAAAAATGTGTACAGGGAGGTCTGTTAAAATGCCAGTGTGCTTCAGTGTGTTCGCGTTAATAATGGTACTTCAATGTGTTTGGTAAAGTGTTAAAATGTACTTAATACCTGAATTTTGGACAAGTTTTAAAATTATAGGGTCGCTGTTTATCTACACACATTTATGCTTCATCTAATTGTAAGAAGTTTCTAAAAATTTGAAGGTACTACACACACCTTAAAGATAAGGCAGAGAATCACAAAATACAAAATTGCTTTTGTGTTATTGTCGAGTTACCATACAGTGCAGGGCCGGCCCGTGGTATAGGCAATATAGGCAAATGCCTAATGGGTAAAGATGTGCCGAACTACCTACCCTATCCTATTCTATCGTACCTTAGCCGTTCTTATCTGACTTTATGCTATTCTTTCTTACCATACTCATTTC
>JAABNY020000136.1:8772654-8788573 GCA_015164015.2 Brevimyrus niger
CGGCGCGACGCCCCTGACGACCCCACAGCGCCGGCGGGTGGCGGGGCGGCGTGCGGGTCCCCCGTGGCAGTTTCGGTCTCGTTTCAGAACCGCTACACCCTTAATTTATACCGGGTTTTCACACTGAATTAGTGGCAGCGGCTAACAGGGCTGCAGGTGCGTGTGTGCACGTGCAAGGGGGCATACTGGCAACGTCAAGGTTACTGGTAGCTCCCCCCTTTTACGCTCAGACTCAGTGACTATAAAAGCTTCTACTTTTAGCTGACAGACATTGATTTTGTCCTTCGGAAGAAAAGTAGCTAGTCTGATTTATCGCTAATGCAGTTAATGCAACCTTATATAGACGGATGGACGGACAGACAGACAGACAGACAGACAGACAGACAGACAGATAGATAGAGTTTTTAAAATGAGTTTGTGTCCCATTAATTGTGTGAAAATGAGTCAATATACATCAACCCTGCAATTTTAAGAATTACTCAAACCTGAAGTATTAAACACATTTTAACAAGGCTTGAAGCAGCACCCTTGTGATCCCAAGAACAGAGGCTTAGCCTGCTGAGCCCCACACAGCCCCCAACCTGCTGACTGGATGGCTGGAAGTTCTTAAGTTAAATAATGAGGGGGAAAAAAACACACCAACGTGATGATGTCATATGATGCATACTGAGATTGGTTAAAGAAGTAAAAATGCGCTTCCCTCCCTTATTCACCCAGGGACACATAAAATTTGGCAAAATCGGGATGTCCAACTGTAGATATTTTTTCCTCACTACCCTGTGCAAACTTACCTAACAAACATCAAGGTTAATTATGCTTGGATTTGTGATAATCAAGTATCAAAAGTCAGGAGCAATAATATATTCTTCATGTCTATGAAACGAGCTCTGTTGTCCAAGGGACTTAGGAGACTTCAATACCCAGGACTTAAAACAGCACTGAGGTCACCACCAACCACACAACTTAAAGATAGACAGTTCTGATCTTTATTATGGGAATTAAGATGTTAGGGGCGCAGTACCTTTATTTTGTCACTTCAGTGGTTTTTTTTCATGAGAAAGGTACAGGAAGTCACACAAATAAACAGGACCGGTGTAGTTTAGGAGGAGGCAAACCATGTTATGGGTTCTCTGGAGATTTCACACATTCCTTGAGACGTTTTTGTCCCCACACTGGCAGCCCCCAGGGTGACAGCCCCTCCGGTCCCACGTGTTTGCATTATACACGGAATCTGGATCGCTCCACCCCGTAAATGAGTCAGCTCCTCATCCCGAGGGGGGAGGAGCCAGGGAGCGGAACCCTTCACTGGGGGGTGGTTGCAATCGGCGTGTTTATTCCACAGGAGGAGTGGCGGGAAAGGGGGTTGGCGCAGGGGGATCAAACCGCAGCTGTGCTCGGAAAACGGGACAGCTTCCCTTCCTCGAGGGAATCAGAAGTCCCGGCGCCGGGAGCGGCGCTCCACTCGACCGGCTGCGGCTCGGCTTTTTAATCGTGCGTGTGATCCCCCCCTCCCCAGAAGACCTTTCCTGTTTTCCCTTCTTTTTCTTTTCCCATGCAGGGAGCCGCCGACCACACATAAAGCAGCCGTGACGGCACCGCTCTCCCAGTCCCCCCCTGCGCCATCTGTGCGAATGTCTCCTGGCGGTGACGGGCACATCCGCGGAGGGCGGCCGCGCTGCGCGCCACGCACACCGATCGATCCATCACGCCCGGAACGGGGGGCTGCGAGCTGGAGCGCCGGCCCCCGCCAGATAGACGGAGATCCGCCGTGAAACTTAATCACGGAAGGTCATGTCGAGGAGAGGGGAACAGATTAAATTAGCATAGCATTAGACATGGAAAATGATCTCTGTCAAAATCATCTTTACCACAATTATAATATGTTAATTACGTATTTCATTAAGGAAGTTTATTATGGTTCACAGATGAAATCAAGCGGACAAGAACACCTGGAAGGAGACAGCCAAGACCCATTTTCCAGCTCTCTCTCTCTCTCTCTCTCTCTCTCTCTCTCTCTCTCTCATTGTATCTCTCTTTCTCTCCCTCACCATCTCAGGTTACCTGAATCATTTAAAAAAGAAAAAAAAACATGCCCTTGATGATTAGAGATTGCTAGAAGTTTAAGGGTGATATCAAGTCACACTATACTGGTTTAGTATGTCATTGCATTCCTGCACACCTCAATTAAAGTGAGCTGATCTCAGAATCAGAATAACTTTATTGATTCCCAAAAGGAGATTATTTTTGTTGATACGCATTTGTTAAAGTTAATGGTCATCTCATTTGTTTGACCCAACGTCACCTCTTTCAGTGTGTTCTGGGTGTGATTTGCATGACGCATCTCAGGTACTTAAAAAGAGTCCTCGTCAACCAGAGATGCTCCGAGCAAAATAATCACTAGTGCAGAAATAGCTCCGCAAGCTGCCAAGGCAAAAAAATTAAATAAAAGTCAGTTCTCCTGTGAGAAGGCCCTCCGTCACTGCGTCACTGCACAGCTGTGGAATGTACACCTGGGCCTCCATCCCACCATGAGCCTCAGAGGCAGCCCCGGTGCATCGTGGGATTGCACCTGTGCAGAATTTCCTATTTGAAAGAACTAGATCTGGAGAATGTGAGTTTAAATATCAGATTGGACACATATCTCTCCACAATGTGATAAAATAATATTTTGACGTTGTGGGGACCATTTTTTTGGTCACCAGAAGGGGGAATTCAATTCTATTTCTAGTTCTATAATAATTTGTCAATGGAGGAAAACAAAACATGCAAAATCGGTTTGATTGGTTACTTATGGTTACGGTTATGGCTGGGTAGGGGTTAAGGTTGTCATTGTTGGGATTCGTTTTTTTCCCATAGAGGTGAATGGACGGTCCCCACAAAGATATGAATATAAACGTGTGTGTGTTACTATACATGTACACAATGGTAGGTTGTTTTGTCTGTGCTTACAGGGCTGGCCTCTGTACAGTCAGCCTTCCTCTAACACTCCAGAAAACATTGCAGTTAATGAGTGGTATTTGTCGCTGAATCGTCTGTGGTGTGTGTGAGCGTGAATACTTTGCGAGTGGTTGGAGTATCACACAGGACATGATGTATCATACACACGGTGTTTCCTGGGATACGCTCTGAAAAAAGGAAGACCAACGTGACCAGGCTGGTTTTCCTGCGAGATCACTTTGGTGAAGTGACACTCAGATTCTACAGTATTAATGAACCATGTGAACCATGTTTTGTGAAATAGCTGTTTGTCGAACCTTTTTCCATGTAAAATTCATGTAGCTGGAGAAGCTGAATATGAAATAAGAAATGGTTCATTTACCACAGGCCCTTGAAGAACCAAGGAGGATTTGTGCTTAAAAGATCATTCTAATAAAATGACTGTTGAACAGATGGAATTTCCTCTCTGACTCTCCTCTCTGTCTGAAGTCGAACTGTTCTGCTAACCTTTTGCCTCACAGAAGATAGACGAGTGGGTGGAGATCATGAGCACCAGAGTCATATTAATGTCGCCGGTGCAGTTTGTGGACTGACGAGGGCAGGGAAAACACTGAGTTATTGCTGAGTTACCCTTGTAATTGCTGCTGAGTCACCTGAACTTCAGCACAGAGAGATGAGCCTCTGAAGGCCCCCATTGGAGTGACCACTCAATTGCCTGCAAGAAAAGGCAGGTACAAGGGTGCAAATGAAGTTCAGGAGCATGGAATGGGCTCCTCTCCTGGAACACTGGTTCAGATGAACCTGCAGCAGATGAACCTCTAGAGGAGGTGGGTTCAAGCAGCTGGAGAAGGATCCAACACCTAAGAGGATTTGATTGGCTGGTCCCGCCTCCTCTATTTTCTTAGACCCACCTCTTTTACAAGCTGATTGGTTATTTCTATGAACTAATCATTTTTCATCCTGCCCTCAGAATCCTTCGTCACCAACAGCATTTGTAATCTGTGATTCGACCATTTTCAAGGAAACCTGAACCACTGGTGAGTCCTGGGACAGCTGAACCACTGTTAAGTCCTACTGCACAGGAGAACAGACACAGTAATACACTAAAGCAACCGCAGCCAGATTCTTGCAGAAGCTTTCATTGCTAAGCCTCCTATACTCTCCACAAACCAGTAATTTTATCCATTTTATCCAATTAGCTTCATCTGACGAACTATAGAGATGCCCGATGTATTGGTGTACATATTCATATTGGCTGAGACTCGTTAAAAATCAAGTGGTGTCAATCTCAACCAATATAGCTGGCCAGTTTTTAAATATTATCTATATATAAAGTTGGCAGCTCCCATGTAAAAACGGTATGGTTGTGGTGTGAGGCCTATGCACACCACTGCACTGAAAACTGCCCCTAATTTACAACTGAGCTGCGGGCAGTGTGCTAAACGCTAAGCGCCACGGAGACCCTGTTCGCTCCTTAAGGAGCAGCCAAGATTAGGGAGCCACTAGCTGTTAGCATCGATTTTGAATAGCCAAATCGGAAAGTTTCCTAAAATGGGCTCAAGGTCGCTTAGCATTTCTGAGAAATGCAGGCGGGCCCATGTCTTCAGCGTGTACCACCGGAATCCTGAGGGGAATACAGAGAACCTGAAAGGCGGATGGATTTCACTCAGCCAGAAATCCAGGTATATAAACCCCCTTTAATATACCTCAGGGTGGGCGAGATGGGGGGGGGGCTGAAAGTATGGAGTGATGTATCCAAGTAGTTCTGGGGTTAACGTCAAAGGCAGGCTGTCTGAACTGGCTTCCCACTTTCCAACTGCGAACTGCAAATATTTATTGGCTAATAATACCGATCCCTCTCTAACGTCAGGCATTTCTTGACATGGTTAAATGACACCTACTAAGTCTCTGAAGTTAACAGTTGATAGCTAGAGGCTACAAAATATTTTTGCTGGCAGTGAAAATATTTTCAAATACATTTTGCAGAGACTAAACACTTACAAACTGTCATTACTGAAGGAATGTCAAGTTAACCATGGCCTTTCTTGGGAGTTTAACTACCACGCTGCCTTGAGTAAGTTCTCTTTGCACCAGTTCCAGTGATGGTAAACTGCATTGATTTATTCGACCAGTCATATCCAACATTGTAAACTCCCATTCTGGAAGGTTCCCACCAAACCTACTGCCAGTTACAGTCAGGCATCTGGAAATTTCCTTGAATCGGCCACTGGCTCAAAGAAGCACCTGCATCTTTTCAGTATTATTTATGATAAAATTCTCCTTCCAGTTGACTAAATTATGACAATTCAGTAAGAAGCAAAGAATGGGAAGCAAGCAGGGACTGAAAATGAAGTTTGCCAACTCGCCTGAGACTAATACTATAGACCAAGGGTGACTGCAAAGAAACTGAGCGCTGGTCTGCTGGCTAGTACAAAATAATCTATGTACAGCTAATAATCAACATGAATGCGTTTATGTTGATTTTTAAAGTCATCACGCACTACACTTTCTTTGATTGCATTAATGCATGCATTATGTTGCCACCCAAATGGGAAAAAGTAGAGCCAGTCCTGCAATGAATCTAATGCATTCCTGAAAAACCTCATGTTCACTAAAATAAAAATACAGTATTGTATTTTTACAGTTCAGCGAGTCCCAAACTTTGTGAGGTACATAAAACAACAATGAAATAAAAATAAAAGTGATAACAATCAGCAATAATACATAATATATGTATATATATAATATATAATATATATTATAGAAATATAATAAAACTAGGTGTTTTTACATATTAATCTGTCAAATAATGTTAGATATTTAGACACTAAAACTTGCAAGGATGTACAAAAAATGAGATTTGTTTTTTAGATATGAAAATCAGTTTGACTGATTCACTGAAAAGAACTGATTTAAAAGGATGATTTGTTTAGGAATTGGACTGTTTTTGCGTTCAAGTAGTGTTTCGGACCAAGACCATCTGGTCATCCGTTTGTGGTTCATTCTGATTCTGGCAGGGGAGGGGCATTGCTTGGAATTTAGGGCCCTATGAAGGCATATCATATTGGGGCCCCCAGTCCAGACCAATCCAGTTATTATCCAATTTTTCGAGACCCCCGTCACTCAGGGGCTCTTGGAATCATCCTAACTTTCCCTCCCCCTTACAGCGCCTGTGAACTTGGTTATTAATATATGAATCATGCTGGAACAGATTGGCGGTGTGATGTCACACGTTGCAGCAGGACTGGTTGTATTTGCAAAGATGTTCAATAGAGACTTACAATATTCCTTCCAGGTTGCAAATAACACGAGATATTTGGTCGTGACTTTGCACAGAATGCTAGAATTCATAGCGAAAACCAAAACTCTCAGCTACCATCTCACAAGTAACGTGTTAGACTGTGTCGTGCTCTAAATGAGCAAATTGTTTGTGGAAATAAATAACTGATATATTGTGATGTTGATGGCTTTTGGTTAGCAGCAAACATTCTTACGTTCCACCCCTGGATACAAGAGTTAAACGACAGTCCTGTGATCAGATAAGCCTAAGGATAATGAGGGACGTGACTAATCTACCTAGACTGGTAACCATAATGCAGATTTTACCTCAAAAATCATAAGACAATCAAACCCAAGCATATCCAAATACAATCAATAAACCACTCGGGAACAGAACAAAAACAGGGACTTAAATACAAAAACCAAACTGGGTAATAAGACAGGACAGGTGAGACTAATTAACAGAAACAAGGGAAACAGGGCACAGGTGAAACTAATGAACTCAAAAGGAGCAAGACTGGGAAACTAAGAACTAACCAAAGAAACAGGGAAACAGAAACCAACACTAGGGAATTAAACAGATAAAGACACAAGCAGGGGCACAAGGAACAAAACAGGAACCAACTCTACAAATCAGGCACAAGAACTAAAGAAAATAAATGAAACACTAGGGATCAAAAATAGAGGGGGCGGGATTCGAACACAGGACAGAAAGTTCACACACAGCTAACTGTTCAACACATTGAGCCATGGGACCAGACAAGCATGTGCAGAGAACAAAGACAGAACACAAAGAACAGGATGACCAGCAACACTTGCTAGCCAAACGGGGAAGGGACACAGAGTGAGACAACAGGAGCTGACCCTGACAGAGCTGCTGTGCTATATAAGGTCGTCAGATTTGTGGCTCCCTTAACATGCTTCAAAAGTTAGAACTTTGAGTCAGGTCGGAGTAGTTCAGAACGTGGTTCCAGGTTTTGCTGGAGGTGCAACTCAAGGGTGCCTTTGACATTCGCCCTGGTGAATGCAGCTCCAGGAGTGGCCAGGGTTTGGGTTAGGGTTAGGGGCCCCGCCGTCAATGCAGTCCGTCTGAGGACGTTCAGGGCCTTGAAGGTGACAAACGGTGGAGCCGCACCCTGGTTAACATGTCTGTGCGATGCATGTGGGGGGAGTGGCATCAGTGAAGGAAAGCATATTTAATTCTGCTTAATTGCTCTCTCCATCTCTTGTAGTCCTCATTGCAAAAAAGGTACTGTTCTGAAATATACAGTTGTGGCTCATTCCTTCCCTTTATACTTTCCTCTCTCACTCCTGTGTTCCCTCTACCTCTCTCCCCATCTCATCCTCTCGCTCTCCCTCTCTCTCCATCTCATCCTCTCGCTCTCTCTCTCTCTCCCCATCTTATCCTCTCACTACCCCTCTCTCCCCTTTCTCTCTGTAATCAGCACTGGCCTCAAAGCTGCTTTATTCCACGGACTCATCCAGCCAAGGGGAGAAATGTGGGCTAATCTTGGGGCTGAATGAGGCCAATCAGAGGAATAATGAGGGAGGCGGCCCCCCCACCTTGTGTCACAGCACCCAGCCCTTAGCAGTACAAATTCAGCCTTTGATATCTGATTTTGGGAGGCTGGGGGGTGAGATTGGGGGGGGGGGGTGTCCAGATTGTTCTAGAGCTGCCCACTCAAGCCCAGTAATGAGGAGAAGCACTGTGGAGAGGACAGGGTTGATAATGCCAGTCAGTTCACATTTCCTGTAAGTGAAACCACGGTGTAATGGTGTCAATACAGCGAGCACTCACTGCTCATTCGCATGCCTCCGTCCCTCCTCCACCCCCCCCCCTTCCCCGCTGAGTCGCAATACTGTGATCAGAGTCTGAGCGGCTGAGTCAGCTGCAAGGCCAGGCCCCTCACGCAGGTGCAGCGGGGGTGTCAGAGTCGGCATGGAGCAGGATCGTCGCCATAGCAACATTGCCAATGGGCCATCTCCGCAGGACCGCAGCCATGGCGCCATTGCCACGGGAACGCCACTGCCGCGGGCACGTCGCCAAGGAAGGGCTTCACCTGAGCGTCGCGGGGACTGGCAGCATCGCTATGGGAACGTCGATATACGTCATAATGGAGCCACAGTCACAGGAGCACCATGTCAGAGTCTCTGGCTGCAGGGGCCTCTTGTAGCAGGAAGTTGGCGTGGGCTTAAACCACACTTCAATCATAGATCCAAACAGGGTTGACTGCGGCAATCGGCACTCTCGCCCATGTTCGCCAAATGGCCTTACGCCACCGTCCAAATCCTCAGGAAGGACAGGCTCACCGAGAGAGAGAGAGACAGAGAGAGAGAGAGAGAACCAGGCTGCACTGGGACAGAGATTAGGAGCGATCTGCTCCCCCATGGAACAATGTGACCCATGTTGTCACTGGCATGACAAAACAGTTCATCAGCAAATATAAAGCATCTGGGTATCAGGGAGCCAGTGAACCAGAGACATGAAATCGATGCAGCTCAACACCTGAGCCATCCAAGCGCAAGCAGTTTTACAGTTTGTTCAAACCAACATACAAGTGAGAAAAGCCTAGGGCCAAAGGGGCATCCATCTGGGGTTAAGGGCCCTTCTCAAGGAGCCAATTACTCTACCAGCCACAGGATTGAAACCCACATCCTTCCAGTCATTAATCCCAAACCTGCTGAGATACACATCACACCTATACACTTCAAAGCAGAATAGAAATCTTTCATACCCACAAATGGTACTTATCAAAAGCATCAACTGACCCCTGATCTGTGACGTCACAATGTACTGTCCCAACTCTAAGCGATGTATGTAATAAGCTGTATAGTTAGTTCTGTGGTGAAGCACGGTGTCAAGGATTACAGCTTCTGACAGCTGCAAGAACTATGTATATCAGACCCGTATCTCAGAACTGCCATTAAAACAACCCAACAAACTTCTAACCTACCACCATATCAATAATGCTAAGAAACCAGTCCGGTTCCTGATTGACTGCAGAAGGTGCAAAGTCAACTTGGAGAGAGATACAAGCCAAGGAGAACCAGGTTACTTTTGTTGAAAGAACATAGATATGTTCTGATGGACTGGCATCCCATTCTTGGTGTTCCCGGTCTTATGCTGCCTGGGATAGACTCTGAGTTCACTGCTACCCCATCCAGGATAGGCAAAGATAGATGTGGGAACTTAGAATTCAACGTGAAGAAAGACAAGGATCTACTGTAGAAGTAATAACTATAAACGTCATGCCATCCTCCTGATTGCTCTGGGGAAGAGGATTGGAGACATTTTCTACTGGGTCCATCATTGTTTTGGTTCGGTTGAGTCAAGGGACTGTAGAGCAAGGTTTTAGTGAAGCGCTGGTTGACCTAATGCTTACTCCAGGAAGCACAGAACACAAGGCCATCACAGCCCACTAATAGTCATGACACTAGATAAACTGACCGTGTGTCTTTGGACCGTGGGGGGAAATACACACAGCACGAGCACATGCAAAATCCACACACTCGCCCTGGAAGTAGGAGACAGCTAGGCTATTCAGTGTGCTACTCAACAAATTATCTGATGAAATGTATTTATTCAGTCACATAACACATACAGCAAACTTCCTGACGGGGGCTACAGGAGCATTTTGTGTTGCATTTCAGACCAAAGAAGTGGAAAGGCAGACTGAAACCCGAAAGCACAAACCAGAGGGTTCAATGATTTCCATTTGAGAATAACCTGTTCAGGAAGTCAAAGAATGGTACTGTTTACTCCCAACACGGCGCAGTTGCTGTAGTTCTGGTACACATGCAGACAAATGTTTAGCAGGGAAATGCTATGTGACCTCGGTAGGCCCACGAACCACAGAATCACTTCCTGGCTGGATATTTAACCGGACAATGGGGGCCAATGATGAAAAAGAAGAAGAATAAGCAAAATTACAAAAAAAAAAATTTAAAACGACAAGCGCAAACTTGAAGAAGCACAGATTGCCAGCAGAGGAAGTGTGATGTTTAGGTGTTAATAAAGACAGCTGTTCCACCGTCCTCATCCAGATCGTTTATACATCAGCCCGCTAATGTCTGAGAGAGCTCAGCTTCTCCTCAGGGTGTACAAAAGGTAGCTCATTGTTTTCCTCCTCTCTCGTCTCCACAAACACATGGAAATGCGAGCGCGGCGCGCGACACGCGACAGCCGTAATTAATTCGGCTCGAGTGTGGCAGCTGTGAGAAACTTTTGTCCCAAGTTGAGCGCGTCCAGAGTTGGCTCTCACCTCTTTGGTGTCACTAATTAGCTTCGTTGGCTTCGGCAGACGCCCTGAGCATCTGCAGAGACAGTTAAAGGGGAAGAGCGATCCCGGGCTTGTTCGGCTGCCGTCAGCGCGTTTTTTTTCTAAATGCCTTAAAAGCCGTCATTCACTTCCCTTGTCGTGCCGTGCGATGGCTCGTCAGATCATTCGGGTGCCAGGCAACCTGAGGTCATGTGACTCCCATCCCTTCAGATGCTATTTAGTGCTTCTAACCCCTCCCTCACAGACAAGCCCCCACTCACGGGAATCCTCCTCGTTCAAGCACATAATCTTCATAATATCCATTTTTTTTCCTACGTGTTATCTACCTTAATTTGTCCGTTAAACTGCGTAATAGCATCCCCTATACAATGAAAAACAGGTAGCCCAGACTAAAGATCCTGCCAAACCCAGCATCTGCCAGTGGATCGCGAGCCGTTACTGACCGCAGTGCCATCAGGCACCGCCGTCCGCGGCTCCTTGCTGTAAATATAAATGATGTTTTCCCACACCAACACCATACCATAGTTGCCCTGAATTTATTTCGCAAAAAAAAAAAAAAGTGTCAAAATAAATATGTGTAGTGATTAGTCTTAGCTGTTCACAGCTATTTCATTTGTCACAATTTACGCTTTTATTGATGTTAACACCTTTTTTAAAAGCGTAGTAACACACTGGTATCAATCATACCTCTGAGGCTTACAGTACGGCAGAGATGGAGAGAGACTCCCAGGCCCCCCCCCCCCAGGAGAGTAACTCACACATGAGTCCACCCAGAATCCCAGGCCATACCTTAGCAGCGCAGGCACGCGCGTCTTCCACCGGCCAGCATGTCTCACAGGCGATTCGGGCACCTTTTATTGGGCCTACAGCTAAGCTAGGTTAGCTTTTGGCTTAAAGGGCCGAGCATGCATCTCAGAGGAACGACGCAGAGGAAGCAGAGAGCCAGTCAGATACCCTGAGTTTCAGAAAGCAGAAGGGAACGGTGACCTCCACTAAACTGCCAGCTTGGTCGCCGGAGCCGGAAGCCCAATTCAGGGGCATTTGTCAATCGCGGCGGCTGGCTCCTCAGGCGGCGGTTTAAGTAGCTCCAGTGTGAAACTGACGCGGAAGATGGATTTTACTTCTAACAAGTTAAACAAGGGGGGGGCTGATGAGGGACATGAAAAACAAACGGTAAAGCGGAGAGCTGGCAGCCCCGCGATGGACACTGACCCAGCAGGTCAGAGGTCAGCGAGTACAGGTCAGGGAGGCTGTTCTTTTGTTTAATATTCATATGCGCATATCACAGAAGTGTCTTTACGTTCCTCTTCAGGACACAGCCCCTCTAACAATGTCTGCGGATCTCTTAATTAACGAATAAAGCAGTAAATTCAGAACTGAACAAATGAATGAATCACTTACAAAGACTGCAACATAAATCTGTTTGAGTGAAGAATCCTAAGCTAACAGCAGGGTCAACTGTTGACTTCACCTCCCGGCGACCTTTGGCCCGGTGACCTACAGTATGACCCTGTGATCAGGGTGGGGCGGTCAAACCAGGGGCAGAGGTTGGGATTCAAGAATGGAGAAGGGAGAAAACAGATATGAGAAGAATTCTCTCCCTTGAATATTTATATTTAATGCAAAGTTTTTGCAAACCTGGGACGCAGCAGGGTGGTGAAGTTGCCGTATTGCAGCGGCACTGAATCTTCAAGCCCAGTGTCTCCACTTTCTGCTGAAAGTGAGCTAAAGTCAAGCGGAAAGGGTACGCACAGGGCCCGTAAGCAGCAGCCTGCGTTCCGGGGATCCGTTTGCCCACCTGGACATGGATCATGCATCTACTGGCATGAAAATGGCTGCAGGAGAGACGCCTTGGCTTAGTCAGTTGGGCATAGGGGGGACATTTTACTGAACCAGTTTGAGATCAGTCAGGAGGGAATGGTCTGGAAAGACCTCACTGGGGCAGAGTCGGTCAAACAGCAGGTCTCCAGCTGTGCTAAAGTACTGAAAGGGGGTGAAAAAAACATGCAACCCTCCCTCTATCGCACCCCCGGGGTGCATGGGTCACCCTCTGATGGTACATTCCCTGTGCACGTTTGTGGGGCAGGTCATCCTTGCCGAGGGGGGATGAGTGTCCATGATTGTCAGGATCCCAGAAGGAGAGACACAGCGAACCTTTATGAAATTAATAATAGTTGCTATGGAAACCCTCATTACTGGGTAAAAAATACAAACCCTCAGGGTTTGACGCCCAGCATTGCTTATAGTGATAATACAGTCCCGTTATTTACACGGACGTTGGGATTTCTCACATACAAGTTTCTGAGGCCATTTTCTACATCCAAATGCTAAAGGCACCCAGTGACATTCATATAAACACGTACATTCCTGTTAACAAAGGAAAAACATAAAAGGCCAGGATTCCCAGAACAATTATGGCTACTAGCAGCAGCTAGCTGTGCCGCTCAGAATGACAATTAAAATCACATGTATTTCCATAGTGATTGTTACAATCCTCAGTCTAGGGTTGGGGATCGCCAGAAAGGTAGAGGAGAGGGAGAGGGGAAGACGGGACAAGCAGGGGACAGGAAAGGGGAACACAGGAAACAAAGGGATCTTTTTTTGTATTTTTTACATTTATTCACAGACACGGTTACAAACACAAGGTGCAACAAACTTCGGGAGTGACCCAGGCCAAAACAACCACCAAAACAGCTAACGAACACGACCAAAACAATAGAAAACACCACGTTCGCAAAAACAAAAAGGCAATGTCTTGCCATCCATCTTTTCAGTGCCCGGAACAGGAAGTGATGCGTGATGCATCAGAGGAGATGTGGGCGAGGTCCAGTCAAAGAGGCGGAGCCATCATGCAGCCGGCGAATGATGACAACGGAGGGAGGTCCGGAGATTCTGCAGGGCTCCTCCTGGAACTTACGGCACATAACAGTGATAGATGGAAAGCAACAGTGACTGAGGCCGCAGTGTGGGTATGGGTGGCAGTGACAGAGGCGGCAGTGCGAGCATGGGTGGCAGTGACAGAGGCCGCAGTGCGGGTATGGGTGGCAGTGACAGAGGCCGCAGTGCGGGTATGGGCGGCAGTGACAGAGGCCGCAGTGAGGGTATGGGTGGCAGTGATAGAGGCCACAGTGAGGGTATGGGTGGCAGTGACAGAGGCGGCAGTGCAGGTATGGGTGGCAGTGACAGAGGCCGCAGTGCGGGTTTGGGTGGCAGTGACAGAGGCCGCAGTGCGGGTATGGGTGGCAGTGACAGAGGCGGCAGTGCGGGTATGGGTCTTTAAAGAAGGTATAAGTCTTAAAGGAAGTATTGAAAGTGCTGTGGTGACCTCACACAAAAGTAGTTCCTGATTTAATTAATGTAGGAAGATAATACTGAGTACTTTGGGGGAAATGGAGAATCCAGTGCAGTGCTGATATATCAAATAATGGAAGCAGTACCACCTGAAAGGCCGTTTGAGCCACTATATCAGAGAGAGGAACTGGCACCGCCCAAATGTGCTCGCGTGTGTGCGTGCGTGAGTGTGTGTATTTGTGTGTGTGCGTGTGTGTGTGTGTGTGTGTGTGTGTGTGTGTGTGTGTGTGTGTGGGTTATGCATATATTACAATACTGGGACCAAATGTCCCCACCATGTGATATAAACCTGTTATTTTGATGTTGTGGGGACATTTCCTTTGATCCCTACAAGGGGAAACTCAATTTTATAATTGTCTGTGATTGTAATAAAAAAACTAAAAATGTCAGAAGTCATGTACTTTGTTTAGTTACTTACAGTACAGTTAAGGTTAGGGCTGGGTAAGGGTTAAGGTTGTCACAGTTGGGATAATGGGTATATGCCCATAAAAATGAATGAATGAGTCCCTATAAAGGTATGAATACAAATATGTGTGTGTGTGTGGGGGGGGGTTGTTAGAAATAGAAATCAAAATCCATATTTAGAATTTTTTTCCTCTCAAAAGATGACCATGAAACCAGCTCTCTTATAAAACTGCTACGCCAAATAATTTTCATTTGATGTCTCTTATCATTCTACATCTTAGCATTGAACACAAAGAGAGAAGCCCAACCGGATTGCTAACATCCACACTGACAAGGGCTAAAGCGTGTGTCTGTCGTCTGTCACAGTTACTGGAGGTTGAATATACTTATTTCATGCCTACTTCACTTCTGCTGGCCAAGAGTGACCCTTTGGGTGCTCAGCCCATCTCTACCCACACGGCCGGTAGGCAGATGTTAAACTCGTCCACGACTTCTAGAGTGGAAGCTTTTAAAAGCCACTGACAGCCCAGTGCTCTGTCTGTGAGCGTGCATGCATGCATACCGGTTTGCTGTTTGTAAGTCCTGTAATATGATAAATGTCTTCCACCTCATAATGTATGTGCTTCACAATATGATATATGTGAGCGTGAACTTTGAATTATGACCCAAACAGAGGCCCATAAATCTTTGGAAATGTCCACGGAATACATTCTCGGAGCTGCATTATTCATGGGTGCGGGGGAGACGGCCAGGGTACAGAGCCAGCGTGCCAACCACTGAAGACAAACAAACGATGCACTAATTTGGACTGTTCTGGTTTCAAACACCTGGAACATCTACAGGATGTCAGGAAAGCAGGAAGCACGGAACCAAAAGAGGAGTCCGGGTAAGGAACACGGGTGTTTGGCTGACAGGGAACAATGGAGTAAATAATACAATTATATAATGCAAATGGGGCCCAAAGTGACATTTGATGTCAGAGGACCCAGAAATGTTGTCAAACACAGAGGAACTGAAAGGCGTCACCTTTTGCGTGTGCACATGCATGCGTGTGCGTGTGTGTGTGCTCTTTGTTTGGCAGGGGGTACCTACGGCACTGAAGCTCACACTGTCCTGCTCCTGATCTACACGCCTGGCCCTCCAGGTCGGCACGGAAACCCCTGGGACAAGGTACGCTAACGAGGGCCATCTGCACGCCGTCAGTCGCGACACACGGCCGCACGTCCGAGACGGTACCCCCCACCCACCGACACCGAGACAGTGCCCCCCCTGCTGGCTACCGTCCAGACACCCGCAGATCAAACAAACTGCGCTCAGATCTGGCCCCGCTGTACCGGGGGCGGGGGGGGGGGGGAGAGACAAACTAAGAGGGATTCACAGCAGGACGGCTCATGATCTGGGATGTAGTGAGCTGTGGCAGAGTCATTAACGTGCACACTGCTTAAATTAAGACTTTCAGAACACAATTCACTTTTGTTATCACGGACACATAAAACCAACATATGACCCAAATAAAGGAGATGGTGGGATGTGTGTGTGTGTGTGTGAGGGGGGGGGGGTTATAATGAGCCAGACAAAGCATCTTACTTTACAATCTGTCAGAAATCAGCATGCTAAAAGCGACTGCCTCTCCTCCATTCTAAAAGTCAAAACAAAGCACATGCAAA
>JAABNY020000136.1:8792076-8819612 GCA_015164015.2 Brevimyrus niger
CGCATGCGGGGAGCGGGGGAAGGCGGGGGAGGGCGGCCGGCGAGGGGAGGGGGGGGGGGGGGGGGGGGTGGGGCCAGGGGCTGGAGGCAGAGACAGCAAGGGGTATTAAATGTGGTATTTACTCAGCCTCTGAGTGAGAGAGATTAGCTGGCGGTCCGCTGATTTATCGGTGGTAAAGGCAATGCCTTACCATCTATCGCACACTCCTCCCATCCCATAATACCCCGCAGGGCTCGGCTGGAGAGCCCTTGATAGCCCATTAGCCCGGGGGTGTAGTGTTTGAAAATATAACCCAGCCCCTGTCGCCACTGCGTGCAAGTCAGCGCGTACATGCATAAAAGGATGTATAAAGTAAAGCTAAAGACTCAGCCTTGCTCCTTGGTTAAATGGAAAATTAAAAGAGATGTATACTATATATAATGAATTAAAAGCCACCTCAGACGACCAGGGAATGTCAGTTATTCCACAGCTGTCGACATAACAATTGATAAACTAGAATAGCAGACACAAACAAAGCCTTTGAGAAGCAGTAATGATAATAAAATAACACCTTCCCGCGATCATAAGGAGTCTATTAAGGGTCTCTTCAGTCACTACAGCAGCGCCCCCTATGCTCACACTGTCATTGTGTCGGATATGTAAGCCAGCCACCACCACTGAGCACCCCTCTGCCTTAGTGACCCTTTGGTTGGTAACACCACAGCAAGGGCACAGAACCGGGGGGGGGGGAGGGGGGTGTAGATACTGGACCAGAGGGGACACAAAGAACAAGAGACACCTGTGTCTCCACCAAAATGTTTGCTCTGTTACAGGACTTTTATGAGAAGCTCGTTTGCCGCTTGACGGCTAAAGTGCAGTGTCGTCACTCATGAGGCAGCCTGAGCGGTCAGCGGCTGGGACTTGAAGGGGGCAGAGTGAGGTGACGGGGAGTTCGGCAAGAGGGCCCCGGGGTGGTCACCAGCAGGGTCATTCCGAGGTTAGTGGGAGCCTGGGCAGATGGGGTCAAAATAAGGCCACTCTGAGTTCATTGGTGGGGGGTTAATGCAACATAGCCAAGCCAGGTCAATAGAAGTTTACCCCCGGGTCAGTGCAAGTTCACATGGTGATCAGACCCCCACCCCCCCACCCCAGGGCTCAATTCAGGAGCGACGCTGTTGCCAGTATGAATTGCCCTTTCCTGTCTAAAACAGTCAGCTGGCTAAGGAGTAGGCAAAAATAGGTGCCAGACCTAAAACAGGAACACGAGGGACATATTCTGAGCAAATGAATAACATCAATCTGGTGTCCGATATGATAAGCGATTTAAATATTTATGTCAGTCCCGCAGAGCAGTCCCCCACTGCGACAGGCCACGGTGAAACACACAGCTTTAGAGGATGATGCGGGGAATGTGCATTACCAAACAAGAAGCGAACGACTCACACAAGAGCAGAATGACGCTGAAACTGACGGAAGCTTCCGCGCGACGGCCGTGCAGATTTAACGGGGGGAGTCCCATTAAGTGGCAGGCGAAGGGATACAGGTCTGGTCGGATTCACGGTGATCGTAAAGCAGAGCGATAACTCCAGCACGGCACCGTCAGCACGCGTTAACGTCGGGGGCTCTCCCAGATCAGCAGACACGGCAAGGAGACAAAGTGAGAGCTCATGCCAAAAAGTTTACGAGGTGTTGTCTCACGCCTTCAGGGGAAGGCTCATTTCAGCTTCGCTGTCACACTCCATAAAGGCTGCGGACTGAGTTTGCACAGAGGTATTATTCCGAGGCCCAGAGCAGGGCCGGGATCGTGGGCAAAGGCATCACAGAAGAAACATCAAATCACATGTGAACCCTGACAAGAAACATTTCTCTCACAGAAGTAAGGTTGGGTGCTACCAGCACTGACAGAAATGCACCAAGGTGATAGTTCACTTCAGATTGCAACTTCAGTCCATTTTTGCAACCTCACATTTGGGATTCAGAGGGATTGTAACAAAAACTCTATAAATGATCAAGAAAATCATCACGATGGACCTTTCTCTCTTCTAATCATGTAGCCCACTTGGGAAGGAAAATGACTGTTGAAAGGACACGGGAGAAAAACAGATCTATCTATTCCAATATAACTCATGTGAACGCCAGTAGAAGCTGTGTTTACCATGAAATGAAATGTATTCATGCTGGCGGCGCAGCCAGCAGACATAAGAGAATGGAGCAGTGGGCTGATCTCGTACAGATTCTGTTTGTGGCAAATTTCAAAGCTGAAAATTTATAAGAGACTATCAACAGCAGGGTATGTGAACAGTATAACCAGCAGACGTCTATTCCTCCAAACGGCTATACCGATTCGCCTTTGGTCCATTCAAAGCTCCTTTGACACGTACGTTTCAGAGAAACCTCTATTTCCTGATGGCCAAGTTTCAGTAAGAATCCACGTATAGAACACGCAGGGTTGGACCGAGAACCTTTGCTGGTGTTTAGCATTAGCGATTAGCTCCCCCCGCTTCTTCACCGCTGGTTTGTGCTCCAGTGCCCTTAAAGAGAAAATTAATTAGTTTTAATCACGTCTAATTGGTCAGGGAACACGGTTAGCACCTAGAATAACAACACCAAGTCTGATCACCAGAGAGGGACGTCATCTCTGTGTGGAAATGCCGTTAAGAAAGGCAGCCCACATGCTATCGGCATCACAGTCATTGGTTCCCAAACAGCCAACAGCCCATTGACTCGTTTTGTTTTCATAAGCTGTCCAATATTAATCGGCAACTATCAGCCGCTCCCCAGTGTGTCGTGATCCGGGCCTCAACGTCGGCCTAGAGGTGTACAAAAATACAGCTCTGCTTTCCATTGACGTATTTCATTACTAAATAATGGCCATCAGGATCAGACTCTGACAGCCCATGCTGATTAATTGAAACGAAAGCCCCTTCGTCTTTATACCCAAGTGCCAAGCTAATCAAAGTTTGACAGTTGAAGACATGGGCCACGTTAGCACATCATGCTAATAGATAGAAGCTGTTAGCTACATCACCGGGCCTCAGGACCAGATTCTGAATCCCCACTTCCACGGGGCTAAGCTTTGAAATTCCTTCAACTCTAAGCAAATGACACATGGATTCTGACTGATGAAGTCTACTTCACAAGAACGATGTTTCTGTCGCGACTCTCCAGTCATGGGCCTGCCTGTAAGTCCATCATGGCCACAATCCTGCTGGTTTTCCTGCTGGTCTTGTGTTGGGTCCTGGTTGCCATTAATATGATCTCTGTAGATTCCTGCCCCCACCCTTTCCAGCCAGGACCTGATAAAACATCTGGCCAAAGTCATCAATAACTTCCTCATTATTGTCACCTGGCTGACACAGGCAGTGAGGGAAGCTCACGATAGCTAAGGCCTGTCGAACGGATGCCTGGTGCCTCTGTCAAATCCGGAGCTGCCTCAGGCAACAATGTGGGAGGCCCTGCAGAAGTGCCAGTCAGCCCACTGCCACCTTCAGCCCATGCTGGTGTCCCCCAAATTTGGTCCAGTTTCATCCAAACAGCAAGCCCAGGAATCTTGTTAGAATAATACAGGAGAGTGCCTTTGTTACAGCGGGAACAATTTCTGTTGTCCTGTGGCGACCACGCAGTCAGCTTAACCTCCAGGATTGTTGTTGTTCTATCTTACAGAAAGTCCCAAAGTCGGAGGCGCGATGTCTGCCCATGAGGGTGCTAAGCCAGTAACATTTTACTTGGTGGATTACAAATTTTACAGTATTATACTGTTACTTAAGCATTCATTAACCACAAACTAAGTCTTATTTACATACTGATCTCATATCAATTCATCATTAATGCATTGTGATGCATGTTTTATCTGAAGCAGTTACTATATTTGTTAAATATATAAATTCTGTAAACCTTTATGAACTACTGAAGGAACTAGTAATGAATAACACAAGTGAAATACTGACCTCGTGTTTGTTCATCATTCATGAGTCGTGATGCATCTTTAATCTCAAGTAGCAACTATATTTGATCATGATTTGTTCATAATTCGTACTTCAGTAGTAACTGAGTTATTACTAAGTATTTGTGCCCCTTCAAATAATGTGTTCCTTTCGATGCGGAGAAGCAGCGGCTCTACATTGAGCCCCTCCCAAACATCTGAGCTAGGCACCCTGTCTCTAAGGCAGATATCAACCGGCCTGCTGAGGAAAATCACTTCATCCACTTGTTCTGTGATCTCATTCCTTCGGTCACTACCGATGACCATAGGTGAGGGTAGGCACGTAACTCGACTGGTAAATATAGAGCTTCACCTTCCAGCTTAGCTCTCCCGGGCTCAAAAGAAGCCAGTTGAGGTGGTTCGAGCATCCCTGGGGAGGTATGTCCAACCCGGAGGAGGCCCCGGGGCAGATCCAGGACACACCAGAGAGATTATATCTCTCGCCTGGCCTGGAAACGCCTTGGGATTCCCCTGGAGGAGCTGAAGGAAGTGGCTGGGGAGAGGGAGGTCTGGGCATCCCTGCATAGACTGCTGCCCCCATGACCCGACCCAGGACAAGCAGTGGAAAATGGATGGATGGATGGATGGATGGATGGATGGATGAATGGATGAATGGATGGAAGTAAAGTGTTACTCATAAGCCTTTAAATGACAATAATGGAGAAGCCACCCAGAGGAAGGGGAAAGCCTTTCGTTTGGTAGATGCCCAGCGGTGATAGCATGTGGCAGTAGAGATGGGGAGGGGCTGTAGGAAGGGACGTGAATCACGATGCATGCAGAGCATACACACTCTCTCATTGGTGGGGGGAGACAGAGAAAAGGCTGCATTGCATCAAGTTAAATTTCAAGAACAAGTATTTTAACATAAAGGGGGCCGGACACCAGTGATATGGTTTGAAACATGGCACAAGCATGCCAAGCATTAGGCCACCTTGGCCTCAGATCCTGCACCCACAGGATTTGTATGGTTTTAGTTCAGACGGTTCAAATGCTTCTGGAAACTTATGACTGTGAAAAGAGACAGCATCAGGACCATCACCTGTCTGTGTTAGGGCTTCCTGGAGCATGTCAGACACGCAGCTCTTCCAAAAAGGCAGGGTGAGAATCAGCCGTAATATTGACGACGTGCTGTTCAGGACTGCTTTGTTTGTTTGCGTATTTGTTTGTTTGATTGTTTGCTTAACAGGGATTAAAACTAACCAGTTACAAAAGCCCATAACTACGCCCTTTATCAGCGCCTCACGGGCTCATTTGCATAGTCTTGTCACTGACGAATCGTTTCAAGAGCATACCTGTTAATTGCAGGCCGCATGCAGATTTTTTATCAAAACAAACACTTCATTGGAAATGCAGACGAGGTCTGATAATCATTAATGCCGAAACAAATCTTTCACGAAACCATCATGGCGGTGCGTGTGATGGCGGGGGAGGGGAGGCGGTGAGACACGTGACTTCAGGTTAGGTCAAATTCATTAATGCTAAATAGGAATCCATTCAGAAACGCATGAAGATGAGAAGTGTGGCGTGTTGTGGAAGGACTCACGGTCTCTGCAGGTGAGCACGGCTGAGAACACGCGTGTGCATCTTCCAACACCCGTATGTTTTCTGCGGTACATGATTAAATGACCCAGACCAAGCTGTGATTTGATTTCCACACATAAATTAACAAAGAAAATTACCACACGCTATCTATTTAACAGTATAAAATATTAATTATTACCACTGTTTGCACCTTGTCTCCTTTCTCCAAAAGGGAAAGGAAAGGTTCCACCACAAATCAAATAAGCCGTTTAAGGAGCTAGTGAGGCGTGAATTTATGATTTGAAGGTCGCACTGGTGCCTCACACTGCAGAGCTGGAACCCTGCCCCTGCCCTGCATGCATCACAAGTTTCCTGTGAGTTCACTAGTTTGCTCCCGCAGTCGGAAAAACACGCAGTTAGGCTAACTGGAATCTCCCAACCGAATCACCCATAGTCTATGACTCTCTGGGGGTCAGTGTGCCTTGCACAGCCTACAGAAAATGTACGGACGGGTGGATGGAGGATGCGAGTGAGCATGAGACTCGACCACAACTGTAATGCAGACACCTGCCATCTCCTCAGCTGTCCTCCAATGGGTGGTTTAACACCTACAATCAGGAGCTGGAACGACGAACAGAGAGCTGGAGACCGAATGCATAAGGAAGAGGGTGATGCAGCGATGGACGGACTTGGCGGGGGAGGGGCTATTTCTAGCACCTGCTGAAGCACCTGCTGAAGCTCTGGAAGTTCTCCATTTTTCTGCTCTTTGAGGTTGCCTCTTTAATCATAACTAGGGGCGTAGGAATCAGCGTAGGAATCCGCGTATCACCCAATGTGTACCACCCAATATTTAATTTGCCATCATTCAACCCCCCCCCCCCGCCACCCACAAAAATATGACCTTAAGATTAACACTATAATATTACACCCCATTTCACAAATGCTTTGTAGCCGTGTGTCAGGGTCTGTTCTTCCATTTTTCCGAGAGACAGAAATCCCCAACTCTGCACTGGCCTGCCCCCCACCCTCTATCCCCATCAGAAAGCCAGACAGAATAGGCTCCATCACCAACAGGAATTACCTTTTCTCCCAGTTAGCGCTTCTGTGGTGCATTTATCCTATACGGAAGGAGTGAGCTGGGCAGGTACCCTGCAGAGTTTCATGTCTTCTCACACTGCCGGGCCTGCAGATGGACACAGCTTACCACGCCTGTGACAGCGGCACCCCATTCCCAGCGGTGTAGAGAGACGCCTGCTCCACTGAGGGATGCCAGCTGAAGAGCCTTCAGAACAGACAGATCGCTCCAAACAGTGCGATTAAAGTCACCGGTCGGTAAGTGAAGGCTTTCGGAGTGTCTCCGACGTCTGAGCACTCGCCCGGCATCTCCGCAGGTTCCCGTTTCTTTCAGCTGTCCTCCTTCCACAGGCCCGGCTGAAATTCGGCAGGATCGACCCACGCCGTCTCTCAGCTTGATTACAGTTCCTGCACGGCCCACTTAAGTGTGTCACAGGAGAACGAGGGTGGATTTGGGAGCTGGAGAAATCAGTCACCTGTGCTGAGCTACACCTGGCTCGTTAATCAAATGAGAACAACAGAGAAAAGAAAAATGATTTACTGGGCTGGGCTGTAGATTCATTAACAAGAAATATTTTGCTGTCCTATCACAGCAGGGACTCAAAATATTATTATTATTATATTAATAATCATAATAATGATTGTTAATAATTAAAACAAAAACATTTGCAGTATTACGAGTTTGAGGAGTCTGAATTCTCTTATTTATAAAAATTAGATGAGTTTTATTGATCCCAGAAGGAAATTCTTGTGCACAGAATTAACAAGGCGTGTGCATCATTTAGTGCAAGACAGACAAGGCGCACACAGTATACGTGGTGAAACAAAGTAAAAACTGATATTTAATCATTATGAACAGTTCTATATAATAGTCTAAAAATGCATAATGTGGTTGAAAAAAATCCTGCCTCGACACTCAAGCAGGTATCTGAACCTACGCCCACATGGTCACGTGACGCAGCAGTCTGACAGCATCCCAAACATCCAGGCATCATTCAGCATATATAATCACATCAAATACAAGTAAGAAGAGAGAGAGGTGGGCCTCTCGGTATGAGGAAGGGTTAGGGTTAGGGTGAGGGTTAGAGAGAGAGGTGGGCCTCTCTGTATGAGGAAGGGTTAGGGTTAGGGTGAGGGTTAGGGGTTAGGGTTAGGATTAGGGTTAGAGAGAGAGGTGGGCCTCTCTGTATGAGGAAGGGTTAGGGTTAGGGTGAGGGTTAGAGAGAGAGGTGAGCCTCTTTGTATGAGGGAGGAGCATCCCAGCCACCGTATTGCTGTTTGGCAGCCCAGTATTACACCATGTGATCACAGGTCCCATGACAAAAGCAAGATCCTTGTCAAAGACAGGTCAGGATTTAACCATCTACGGCATAGTCCATTGGAGCACCAAGCAGTTAACAGACATCCCCCCCCCCCCTGCTCCTGCCACTCCCGACCACACACACACACATACACATATCCCTTGCTATTTTCCAAGGAATGTGGGCTAAGGTCAAGACACGTTCCCCCCTCCCCCCCAGATTGTAATAAATCCCCCGCCCTGCATTTTTTTATCTCTTTGATTAAAACAGAAATTACTGCCAGCGGCTGGGTGAGATACCCCTAACCAGGCTTATGACGGCACAACTCAAAGCCAGAGCTCAGCACAATTGATACTAATTCTTTCACAGGAGTTTAATAAGAGGGGTAGTCCCATTGGTTGAACCCTGCGTTTGTCACAGGACGCAGTGGCGTTTCACAGAGAGGGTGAGGGTGACTTGTCAAGAAGGATGACAGTCATTGTAACAGACACCCTCTTAATGACACATTACAGCCCCCCACGCGCTAAGAGCTGACATCAGCGGTCCCAACTCCACCCCCGTGGTGGTGGCCACATGGACCAACATCCCAGAACTGGAGGGGGGGGCTGCACGGGTGGGGAGGGGGGGGAGGGCTCTCTGCGTGTGCGCACACCTCCATATTTTTTCCGCATGTGTACAAAACAAGATTTGTGCTGTCAGGATTTGTAAGAAATGGAACCATGACTGGAGAGAGGAGCAAACGATCAGTGTGCATGCTGCACGCTCGGTGTGAACTCTGCACGCTCCCCGTGCATTCTAGACACTTGCTGCAAACGGCAAACGCTTAGCGTGCATGCCGCATGCTCGATGTGAACGCTGCACATTCGGCGTGCATTCCAGACACTCACTGCAAATGGCGAACCACATGTATAGTGCTACATTTACCTGGTCAGGTTTTAGTCAGCATACTCTTAAAGTGTCCATTTCAAATTAACACCCATCGTGGACCTGAGGGAGTCCAGAAAAGACCTTTTTTCTCATTTTATCAAATCTTCTTTGTGAAGATTCGTTCATCTATGTGCCATGATATCTTACTAGAGTTGAGCGTCCCTTCCCTGAACTTACACCTGCAGCTATCACATTATGAACCATGTTACCCACAATCCCACACGTCAGTGAAGACATGTAGGATTACTTGCCCCTAGTGGGTGATCTCCAAGCCTGATCTCTGGTCACCTGCCTGCACCCATGCCCTTTCCTGTCCGCCATGCTCAGCATAAAGATCACGTCCCCACTTAAATTATGCATGTCAGGTTCACACTCTGTTGACATGTGTCAGGGCTCCGTATGTCGCTGCAGGATAACAATGTTGCATTGCCCCTCCCATCAGTGCATGCTGGGTGGCATGTCATTTCTGAAGAGGTGGGGGGAGGCAGGTCTTCTCTTGGCCTACCTCACACCATGACCAGACCATGTGACACAGATACAACATGACAACCTTGTTTACGACGCCTTCCCTTTCCATGGCCATGCCACACCAAATGTGCATGGTTCGGTTTAATCACCAGTCCAAGAACATCACCCTAGTGCATTTAGGGTTGTTTTCTGGGCCAGGAGTTGACTAAAGGTGTTACACTTGAATAATTAGGTCATCGACCTGCATACATGCATTACGAGTGTGAACTTGAGTGTGTCACAGCACTGATTAACATAAACTGCATGGCATCAAAGTTTACACCCTTCCTTGGCCGGCCCAAGAATGATGGCTTCCCCACTGAGTCTGGTTCCTCCCAACGTTTCTTCTTACTAGGGAGTTTTTCCTTGCTACTGTTACTCTGACTTACCCTTTGAGGTCACTGGGCAGTGTGGGGAGTTTTACTTACACAGACATGTTGTGTAGGCAGAAGGAAAAATGATTGGTTCAGATTGTAGAATAGGTGTGTCCAAGCGACTAAAAGAGGTGGGACCAAGACATCTGATTGATTGGATCTGATTCCTCAAGATGCTTTTTTCCCCAAATCCTTTACAATCTGATTTGTTCTCTCTCTAAACCAACCATTTTTGTGTCAGTAAAACTCCCACGAGCAATTGGGCAGGGATGATGTAAAATGTTAGAAGACAATGTAATGTTCTGAAAATGTGCTATACAGAAATAAACTGAATTGTAATGAGTTAAGAATCATCACCAACCAGTCATGTTTTATTACAGACCATTTTTATACTACAAATTTTGTTTACAGTGATTCACTATGTGAACAAATGGCGATAATTGCTAGTCATGGAATTTCTAATGGTTTGGGGGATTAATAAAGAAAAAGATGAGAGAGACATTGATTTTTACAGTTCATGCAAACTTTGCAGGACTTAATCTCCTAGATAATACTTTCATAGCCATGGGATTATGGACTGAGACCATTATATGAGCAGATAGACAATCACTATTTTACATTTGGTAAACAAGAAACAAGGAAAAGTATGAGGAACATCTGAGGAACATTCACTTTTTGACCGATACACCATTATTCACAAAGACATCTTGGGATGCTGCAATATCAGATCTGGGTGGCAAACGATCAAGGGTTCAACAAAATAGCCAAATTAGAGCAGTGCTCTACGTATGCTCTACAGTGCTCTACATATGGCTGCAGAAGAACACCGACTGGCTCCTCTCACATTCACATGTACGGCAAACTTCATGTTCTGATGAATTTTCCTACTTTAGAACAAATCGATATTTATTGTGTCAGAAAATGCTACCAACATATAACTGGTGGGGGTATATTTGATTGTCACACATTGAAAAGTAAAACAGACATGAATGGCATCAAAAATCGGCATATCCTGATATATTATAAACGTATCAGACTTTAAACTGCAAAAATTACCACCACACAGTCTTTTTACCTTGTTATAAGATCTCTTTTAAAAGCTGTCGTGGCTGCTGAACTGTTCCTTTTTCACCACCACTACAGTGCATGTTGCACTGTAAGTATACCAAACCATAGTATATCAAAACAGTAACCAGCCTATGTGTTGTGCTCTGCCACAGTGCATATCGCACTGAAGTATACCAAACCATAGTATACCAAAACAGTATTGTGTGGTGTGCTCTGCTACAGTGCACATCGCACTGAAGTATACCAAACCATGTAGTACACCAAAACAGTATTATGTGGTGTGCTCTGCTAAGCGAATTTAATAAACATAAAGATATGCCATGTACTACTAATCTTCTTAAATTGTGTGCATAAATAAACGTCCGTATAGTACTGAAAAACTGATGTCCGGCCAAATGTTTAGCCTCTCACATGAAGCCCTGGTGGTTATTGTGCATGCACCATATATAATATCGATATTACATCGCCCTGCCCTACTTGACATGTAGAATGAAAAGAGAGAACATGCGTTCTTCCCGAGGAACGCATGTCACCAAATAAATTTGCCCATTCCACTTTCATAACAACGCATATAGCTAATCCCTATAGTGAACTACGCTCTGTTCCACCAGCAGTAAATATCTTACTAATCGCAATGGACACACAACTTAGCCACAACTGGAGACACTGATAGAATGCACATGATCATAGTACTAGCTGGACTACTAATCAGGTGCTAATTAAGGTGATAGCTAGCTAAAAGCTGTTAAAGAAATATTTTCTATCTGCGACTATATTGTATAGAAATATTCTAGTGGTTGAAGTGTCGAAAAAAAGTACTGGTACTCCCTTTATACAGTACCGGGTACTGGTAGTCGCCTTGTTATTCAGTCCAAGCAGATACTGCATATGGTGCCTGCAGCTACTCTGGAGAGAAAAACAGGCACCCATAGTACATGGACCTGAGGGAGTCCAAAAAAATGTTGGTGAGTACCGGCCCACTAATAAAGTACTGAAAATACTCCAAAAATGGTTTGAAGATGGATGGATCAATGTGCTGTTATACATCTTCTATCACTGAATCAAAATATTGTGGCAAAGCTCCGGAAGGGACTCCAAGGCAGGCAGCTTTTGTCGAACATCCTCTTAATTAAAAAGCAAGTTAGCTTTGAACAAAGCTGTTGAGGTAGCAGGTGCGGCATCCATGTCTTATTTACATGAATTGGTAGAGGTGTTATGTGACTTACAACTCAGCAACGCCCCTCCCACTACCTCTCATTCACATTGCCGGTCCACTCCCCACTGTTGACAACCTCAATCCCGATCATGGTAGCATGCAAATCGACCACACAAACTAACACCTAAGATAAGGACATAAACTAAATAAACAGCAGGAGTACAACTGGTGGTTTCCTGCACTGACGCCCCGTTATGCCCACAGGATCAGGGGCAGATGGCGGTCCCAGTCACGTTAATGGTGGTCCACGACAATGGCCAGCTGGATGGCCAAGGTCTGGTTGAATTTCTCAACCAACCCATCACTCTGAAGGTGAAGGGGAGTAGTGCGCGTCTTGTGCACACCAACCAGCTGGTACACCTTCCCAAACACCTCAGACTTAAAGTTCCGCCCCTGGTCGCTGTGGAGCTCCTCCGGCATGCCAAACCAGCTGAAAAACTCCTCCACCAGTTTGGTTGCAGTGGTGAGCACACTTTGGTCCGGAACAGTATACGCCTCGGGCCACTTAGTGAAATAATCCATGGCCACAAGCACGTACCGGTTTCCTGCTTCTGTTTGTGGAAATGGGCCAAGTATGTCCACCCCGACCCTCTCCATGGGTGCTCCCACCACATAGGGTTGCATGGAAGCCCTAGACTGCTGATCCGGTCCCTTTTTTGCTGTGCAGGCGTCGCACAAATGGACATACTGCTCCACGTCCTGCCTGCACCCCAGCCAGTAGAACTAGGCCCGCAACTTCCCCAGAGTTTTGGTAACATCAAAATGTCCAGCCCCCACAGCGCCTTGTACTGAACGTAGCACCTCCTGCCGGAGCGCTTGGGGCACCAGCAGCTGCCATACGTCCCGGTGGCCAGTTGGGTGCTGCCACCTCCAATATGTAAGCCCACATTTAAGCTCCAGTGACCGCCAATGGGACCAGTAAATCTTAAGTTCTGGCCCTTCGGCGGCGAACTGTGCCCACTCTGGACAGTGCTGTTGTTTTAGCCACAGCAAGATCTGCCTGAGTGCGGGATCAGCCGCTTGTGCTTGGGCCAACCGGTCCCTGCTGAACTCCTCCAGTAGGGGGGGGAGGGGGGCTCACATCTGTTGCCGCTACTCACTGCTGTTGGTGTTCCCGCTCATCAGCCCGCCAGCAGTGATGGCATTCCTCCGCCTCGCAGGGCCGCCGGGAGAGAGCATCTGCATTCCCGTGCAACTGCCCCGGCTGGTGCTCAATGGTGAGGTTGTACTCTTGGACCTCCTCCAACTAACAAGCGAACTGCCCCTCAGGGCTACGGAAACTCAGAAGCCAGGTCAGGGAAGCGTGGTCGGTGGGCAACTTAAAGTGCCACCTGTGGAGATATGGACAAAAATGCCTGACCCCTCGCACCACCGCCAGCAGCTCCTTCCGGGTGATGCAGTAATTGCGCTCTGGTTTACTATTGGCCCAGGTATAGTATGCGACCACTCGCTCCCCGCCTTCCGCTGGTTGTGAAAGGACAGTTCCAATCCCCTCGTAACTGGCATCAGTGTCCAAGATGAAGGGAAGGGTTGGATCCGGGCACATGAGCACCGGAGCCTCTCCCAGTGCCTCCCGGGGGTGCCGGAAGGCCGCGTCGCACTCCTCTGTCCACTCAAATCGTTGTCCCAGCTCTATCAGGCGATGGAGTAGCCATACAATTGCCACAAAGCCCTTCACAAATCAGCGGTAGTACGAGGCTAGCCCCAGGAAACTCGAAGCCTCCTTAGTATTGGCTGGGGTGGGCTAACCTCGCACCACTGCAATCTTCTCGGGATCAGTTGCTACGCCCTGCCCACTGACCACATGCATAGTCCCAACCGCCTAATAGCCCCCAACACGATTCTCAGGTTCTCCAGTGCCTGATAGTAGGTCGGCACATTTACCAGTACCACACATTGGCTTCGGGGATGTCTGCCAGGACCTGCTCCATCAGGTGCTCGAAGGTGGCTGGGCTATTACAGAGCCCGAAGGGCATCACATTGAACTGCCACAGTCCCTGTCCCACGGAGAAGGCGGTCTTGGCCTTGGAGTCTTCATCCATCTCGACCTGCCAGTAGCCGCTCCGTAGATCCAGGGAGGTGAACCACGCCGACCCGGAGATCCAATCCAGTGCGTCCTCAACTAGCAGCAAGGGATAGAAGTCCTTAAGGGTAATGTCATTTAGACAACGGTAGTCGACACAGAAATGCCAGGTCCCATTTTTCTTTTTCGCCAGCAAGGCCAGTGCTGCCCACGGGCTGTTGGATGGAGAGATCCCTCCGGTGGCAGCCATTTCCCTTACTTTTTGTTCTGCGATTTGCCTTTAGCCAGGGCCAGACGGTGAGGTCGCAGTCGAATGGGGGTAGCATTTCCCATGTCGATGTGATGTCAGACGAGGGAGGTTCGGGTCCAGGTCGGAAGCCACGAACAAATCCACGTTCTCTCCAAACACTGTCTGTAACAACTGGCACTGCCCCTCAGCCCTGCTGCTTCGCGTGCCACAAGCTCCTGGACTGCCTTCCGAGTCTCCTTTGAAGGTTCGCTCTGGGGTGTAACCATCATCGCCCGGGGGTTGGGGCAGCGATTCATTGGTCCTGCCACGCCAGTGGGGAACAGTGCACGCCCTGAGCCGCAGCACGCCTTCCGACTGAACCACCGTCGCTCCCCAGTGCGACAGCAAGTCAGGCCCCACAATGCAGTCATCAGTGATGTCAGCTAACCATACCTCCTGCTGAAGGGTCACCCCACCTATGCTGATCTCCACCATCTTCCTGCCCCATATGGTTGTGGAGGCCCTGTTGATCATCACGAGGCGGACGGCCATGGTGGCCCAACCCTTAGGCGATTGCCCCTCCTTCCCCGGCAGTACTCCCGGCTGGACCAGCATGACCATTGATCCTGCATCCACGAGGGCCTTGCAGCAAACGCCATCTAACCGACACAACATGTAGAGGCCCTCCGTCTTCCCCAGACGGCACACTCTCTGCTGTGTGGTTGTTTTCTTCGGAGGGGAATTGCTGGGGGAGGAGACGCACCCCTCACTGCGCAGCCCCCATGGTGTTTCCCGCCTGCTCTCCTGGTAGACTCAGTGGCGTCGGTGCAGGGCAATTCCGAGCGAGGTGTCCAATGAGGCCACATCAAAAACAGGCGCGCCTTTCCGGTTTCTTCGCAACTGATTTGGCCCTCACGCCTGCCTCGCCTCCACCTGCTCTGCCATCACCTCCTCATCACAGCCCCTGGCTAGAAGTCGCTGCTGCCATCACTCCCCATGCTTCCCCAGGTCTCCTCCGGCAACTTCATGAGCCACCTCAGCACTCTGCCGCCGGCCGAACCTCTGCTGCAGAGCTGCTATCAGTTGGTCGTGATTTTGTGATGGGCAGGTCCAACAGAATCTGAAGCACTTCACTCTCCAGTGCTAAGACCAGATGTACTGCCACCTCGTGTGAGCCCCAGGCATTGTGCCATGCTGCCAGCTCAACCTGGGCCAGGTACGACTCCAATGGTACCCGTCTATTGTAGCGTGGCAGCTTCACCGCTGCCCGCCCTGCCTGCATTGTGGCGCAAGCTTCATTAGATGGTCCGCCCTCATGCACCGGGTAGTGAGGTAGGCTAGCATAGTGCGCCATTGCCGCCCTGCTCTCAGGTCATTATGCAGTGCTTGACCACTGGTCATCTGGGGAAGGCACTAGGCTGGATTCCCCAGCTCACTGTTCTTCAGGCTTGCTCCTCGAAGTCTTCTTCAGGCTGGTCAATCTCACTTCTGACACCAATGTGGCAAAGCTCTGGAAGGGACTCCAAGGCAGGTAGCTTTTATTAAACAGCTTCTTTATTAAACAGCAAGTTAGCTTTGAACAACGCAGGTGGGGTAGCAGATTAGGTATTCATGTCTTAATTACAAGAATTGATAGAGGTATTATATGGCTTATAACTTAGAAACACCACTCTCACTAGTTCTCATTCACATTGTTGGTCCACTCCCGACTGCTGACAACCTCAATCCCGATCATGGGAGCATGCACATCGACCACATAAACGAACATCTAAGATAAGGGCATAAACTAAATAAACCCGAGGCAAACTTTAAACATCACGAAACACTGTAACAAAGACAAAACCAAGACATAATTAACAGTTGAACACTGGGGCATGCTGGGAAATTAACGTCACGCAATGTCCCCAATCAGATCGCCACAATATTATAGTCCTACATGATCTCTACGAATTCGTTTGATTTCGCATTTAAACTCTCCAAACTATCAATGTCACCTGAAGCATTGCATTTTACCCTTTATTTCAAGAAATAAACAGAACTTTGCTTTTAGAGCTGTTAGTCGCCCGTTTTTAATTTTCTGTCTTTTAAACCAAACACCAGGTGTTTTTGATCCACACACCATTCGCAAGTGAACTGCCAAGTCCTTTTAACGGCGTAACCATTAAGTCCGACGTTTCAGCCTGGGTATAAGTGACATTTTGATTAGAACTACTAGTATTTTACACAATCGCATCAATGAGGTCTTTGTGTTCTGACAGACAGCTGTCTCATGGGATTGGACGCCAGTAAACAAGTCAGCTGCCATGGGCTTTGTAAACTGCTCTTTTTCTGTGAAATTGCGCAGACAGTACCTCTTTTATTCTGTTTTGTTCGTCTCTGTGAGACATATAGCGTTTCTAATCTGGACTTCTTCCAGATGATTGTTCAAAGGTGACAGTTACGTGAAACCCTGTACTTTGCGGAGATCAACATCAAGTTTTTTTTTTTTCCCCCTTACTCCCCGCTTGTCATTATCAACAAAGGACCCACGTTTTCCCTTGATCTTTTACACCCAGCTTCCTGCAGGCTAGTTCACATATCGGGAGCAAAACATATTTTTCATACCTTTCAGGTAGTCTCCAGACGTGGATTTTTCCCCTCTTTCTCACTCTCTTTCTTATTGTTTTTGAAACACATTGTTGTTCCTCTGTTTACTTGCGTCTTTCTTTTTTTCTTTTGCAGAAGCATGGTCTTCTGCACATGAAGCCGAGATAGTACTGCCTGTAAGCCGCTGTGACTTTTTTGTCTTTTTTAAACCAGCCGCCTCTAGCAGGAATGAATGAAATCTGCGAGGAGGCAGTAAGTCATTTAGGAAAAACCTGCAGCCCTGCCTTGCCCCTCTATCCACAATAAGCGTCTGGATCCCAGGTGTACGGACTTAATTTTATAATACGTGCACTCGCATTGCCCCAGGGACCTGATTTTAATAACAAAGTTTTATTTTTGTAGTCATACAATAAAAAAACGGCGTTGGGTTTGCACAATTTATTCCGGGTTCTCTTACAAAGTAACTTCCACTGCCGGTTTTTTTGTGTTCTCGGGGTGATGAAGATTAAGTTAAATATGAGGTCCTTGACCGCATCCTTTGTGGAGAGGGTTTATGATTTAACTGGTGACGTGTGTGACATCGCCGTCCTACAGCAGGATAAAGTGTTCTCAGTAGACTATGAAGAGTGACATCAGTGTTATATGTTGTTCCTTTAGTTACAAATGAGCTCAGATCCGTTATGTTAAAAATGAATAAAAGTGCAGCTGCTGTTTTGGCTGAGCAGACAGTGCAACGTGACCCCTGCAGGGTGTGTTTGTATGTGTGTGTGTGTTCGTCCAGATGCATGTAAGCATCACTCCAGCCATACTCCCACCTCTAGCAGTGATACGGTTTTGCGCCACATAACACGACCGACCCCCCCCCCCCCCAAGCTTCCAGACCACGTCAGCCATCCGCATATAGTGTTTCACTGTATAATCATGGTAAGCATGTGCCCTCCGACACGGTACCTGACATTTCAGGCAGTATTTTTACATTCATATTCATAGCCTTTATATTTTGACAAGACTACGTCTTATTTTTTGGCGATCGGTCACGACTCGATCAATAAAAAGTTTTGCGCATCTTTACATTAAATTTGATCGTTCCGTTTATTTTTATTAATTTTTGGCCACCGCACGAGATCTACCCGTCAAATTCAACAGATCGTTTATGGAAAAACACACTACGAATGAATTTGTAAAAGAAATGGAAATACGCGCTGACATACACATGCAGATACACACGGATCCCTAGGCGCATCCCACAATTCGACTGCAACAAAAGCTCCGCAAATCTTCTTAGACTGTTTATCTTCCCGAGTTTCAGTCCGCGCTGCAGGTACCGACATTGTAGAATTTTGTCATGATTACTGTAGCATTTACATATAATGCACCGAGGTCCTTGACAAAAGAAAAGAGTGCATCCGTGAAACGAACAGAAATATATTTCGGGCATTAAACCCACAAATAGCCCAAACCACCAGCTTTTGGGAGCGCGTATCTCTATTCAAAGCTTTTTTCTGTTTATATGTGATACTTTAGCCTCACCCTAGCTAATCTTCGCACTTCGTATTTTCCTTTGTTGACGAATTTATGTAAAATGCGAGGAAGGTCAGGCTGTACAAAAGGCGCATATAACGACGCGGGATAAAACGATACATCCCGCCACAATCGTGTGCCTTTTTCACCGTGAGCCTCTGGGCTAAACGCGGCCCCTTTTGAAGCTGCACGGCCGCGGTGTTTCCACACCAATGCAATTGTTTTAAAAAGGGAAAGACACTAGCCTGTCATAATGTGAATTTAAAGGTAGTGCATGGAGCTGCGGCTGGCAGGACGGGGTGATGTGACCCTCCACCTGGAGCCGTGACCCGCAGCATCTGTGGTTTTCTGGAGAGCCCACATGAAGTTCTATCTCATTGTCCTCTTTAATTCGCGGCGGTCTCACTGACAGGGTAGATGTAAAATATGTCGATGTTTTCAGCGAGCTTTTGAAATGGACGCCCATGAAAGACACGGATCTATTCCGGTTTTAGACAGATATTTGCGTCTTTGACGCCTTTCTGCGGGAAATGTGCGGATTTATATCCGATCAGGCGGATCACAAGTCCAGCGTAAGAGCCTTATTAAACAGCACCCACACTCGTAATATTAACTGCGATCGGGACGATATGAAGATTCGGGCTACTGTCATTTATCTAAAGTTGAAACGTAATTTTTATTTGTCTGTTGAGTTTTCTAATTTCGCTTTCATTATGTGAAAAGGTCCTAATTATAAAATGTTACAAATTTTGTAGAGATCAGTGCAATAACTTATCGATTTCAAGGGTAAGGGTGTAGGCTCATCCGGAATCACACGAAGCTAACTTGAAGCCCATTTAAACTTTGGGATATGACATTAAGCAGTAAAGCATAAGTCACAAGAACAATGAAATCAGAGCTGTTTTACGGTTTATTTTACAATTAGGAAAAAACAAAATGAAACATAACGTTTATTGGTGCGAGCCAATTTTTACAGTAATAAAACATTGAAATGTATATGCATTTCGCATTGCCTTTATTTTCACACAATATCATGCATCAAAACGGATGCAAGAATAGTTAAAATTACTTCTGTAAACCAAGCTGTAGGAGATACATTTTATTAAAAAAACAAAACATTTTTTGTGGCTCTACAGTATATATTTATATACATAATTTGTTTTGTTTTTATTTTAATATATATAAAAGGACAATATAAAAGTTAAAGAATGCACATAGGTCTTAAAGTACAAATAATCGTAAGCCGTTGCATTTCGCAAGATATGTCATACGTAGTTTTACATAATGTTGCTAAGCATTTACACGTAACAGACGTCCATGTTTTTACATGGTTTGAAATAGAAGTGCCGCACTATAGAAAGAAACTTGTAACAAACCATATATTTGGAAATTACTAAAAAGTGATACTTTACAATGGAAAATACGACATGTAAATAAAAAATTGCATACATTATTTTCAGTTGGTTTACAAGTCTAAAAGCAGCAACTGAATATTACCTCTTGTCGGTACATTTAAAAGGGGTTTGATCTTACTCATCTTCAGTGCTTATCGAGAATTTACAGATCCTTTCAGAGCTGTCAACTTTAGAACTGTAAATGCCAGTAAATCGTTTTAGGAAACAATAGAGGTTACGACATCGTTCAAATCACTCCAATTTTTAGCTATTCAAATAAAACCAAACCTGGGGCTTTCTTCACAAAATAAGCTTTTATGTTTTAAGGTGCTACTTCCGTCTTCATGTGGGCAGCAGCCCTTCGTTTGATGTACATAATTCTCATTAGCATCTTCGTTTAAATTATTTTTTACACAGTTCTCAATTTTTGTTTCGGCCACTGCTTTACAAAATAATAATAAAAAAACAGTAGTATCTTGTTTCTTTGTTTTCGCATAAATGAAAACTAGTATATAAGCTTGAATCACTATATGACATGCACAAACAAGATAAAAAAAAGCAATAAAGTCATGGTCCAGTTAGGCAGTTTAACAACACAAGAAAGACCAACTTGAAGGCTCATTTCATGCCCAGTGCAGTAGGGTGATCAAATTTAGTGCAAACAAAATTCTCTGGTCAGACTAAACAGCTGCTCCCTTGGGCTTTAAGGTGTGTCCAGCTTCTCTAACTCCGTGACGAACACCAGGTGGTCCTCGGGGGACTTGCCATGCGTTTTGCTCAGGTGCAACTTTACCGCGTGCTTGCTGACGAAGGTCCGAGTGCACAGCTTGCACTGGTAAAGCGAGTCATCCTCCGACAGGGCCAAGGAGCCGAAGGCATTGTCAGCGATCGCCTTCGCCATAGCCTGCTGCTCCCTGATGTGGTCTATGGACAGCTTTGAGAGGTCCTTTAAGCTGAAGCCCAGATGTGACTCCAAATGGCCGATGTAGGTCGAGGGAGTCCTGAACTGAGAGGAGCAGTCGCTGCATAAGAACACCGGCTGCCCTGAGTCTATGTTCTTCAGAAACTTGGTCCCGCCTGTCCGCCTTAGCTGGTACTTGACGTTGGCTAGCCAGTGAGAAATTGTGGTCATGGAGAGGCCTGTGAACTTGCAGATGTGCACCCGCTCCTGGGGGCTGAGGTCAGTCATTACATACTTCCCCTCAGGCGTCTCTCGAAGGCTGGAGGCAAACTGGGCCTGGAGGATGAGGAGGTGTTGGGGATTCCAGTTTGACTGGCGCCCTTTTCGCTTCTGAATGGGGGACATGTCCTCAAGTGGATCCTCGAAGGTGCTGCCATCGGCGTCTGACTTCTCCGACATGGAGGACGGGGTAGAGGACTTGGGTGTCAGCCTGCCCGAGAGGTTTTTCACCATGTCTGAAATGTCCATCAGCGCATTCTCCCGCAGTGGGGATGGGATGGTTTCCGGCAAGCTCGTGCGAGCAGGTCGACTGCCGTTCCCATTATGGCTGCTGTTATTGACTGGAACAGCGCGGCTGCCATTACTGTTTTTGGATTTGGTCAAGTCCATGGGCTGGTCATCATCTTCATAGTAGTACGAATTCATGGACTCAGCTGCCTTAACCTGAGTTGGCTTGAAGGTGGGCTTTTCCATCATACTGTTGCTGATCTTGTATAGCATAGCCAGAGGGTCCAAGGCGGGGCTGGCAGGCTTTGAGGGCTTGCCCAGGTGGGCATTCATTATTGATTGCAAAGCACTCAGCGGGTTAACAAAAGGCTGCTCAGGTGAATGATCGGTGATTATCCCCAAGCTGCTGCAGCCATTGCTAAGGGGTGATTTGTGACCCTCTGTGCCGTTCTTTGCCCGGCAGTCCACAAGGCTCTCCCTGGGCTCTCGCTTGCAGAGGGATACCATCTCTACACCTGCACTACCGTTCTTAACCCTGGGCTTGCTGCTGATGTCATCAGGGGTAGGGGCATCCCTGTATGCCTTCAGCTCAGGAGAAGGTACTTTCACAGGGAGGGACTTGAACTTATCAACACTTTTCTCTTCCTCCTTCTCCTTCTTCACAACAGTTTTCCCCATGACTTTCTCCACCAGCTCCTCCATGGCAGAGACGTTGTTTCGGTGGAGAGGGGACAGGGATGGGCTTCGCGGAGAGTGGACGATTGGCACAGAGTCAGACAGCAGTGCTTTCGGGTGGCTGCTGAATGTCGACTGGACCTGGACACTCTGCACTAAGGGCAAGGACGACTTCATGGAGCTCTGGATCTGATAGGCAGCATGAATGCTGGGATATCCCCCCCAAGTTGGGGTTCCAGTCTGGGCCTTGCTGATTGCACTAGACACTGTATTTTCCAAAGACTTCAGGATGTCCAGCCCACCTTTAGGAGTTTCCTCCAGGTCTTCCTCTCTGAGGTACTTATACGGTGCATTTGCATCAGTCTTCTCTCCGGCCTCCTCCTTCTCTACTTTGATCTTCTTTTCCAGCTCACTTACATCCATCTTATCCTCCTCCTGCTCCCTCTTCTCCTCCGGGCCGGAGGAGTGACTCGGGGACTTGGGCTGTGACTTAATGCTGGGCGTCGGCAACCTTGAAATGGTGGGTGGCAGCGGGATGGACTGGATTTTCTCCTCCACCACCGGATCGAACACCAGCTGCTTGCCCTTCTTGGAAGCCGAGTTGGTGACCTTGAGAAAGTGGCCAGTGACCATCATGTGGGCGGTGAGCTGCTGCAGGGTGTCGTGGGAGCTGCCACACTCCATGCATTTCAGGATTTGGGCCTTGCGTGCTTCAAACTGCCAGGTGTAGCTGGCCCCATTTTGATAGCCATAGCGGTTGTTGGGTGTGACATAGGGGTTAGCTGCTTTGGAGTCTTTCCCCGTCTCACTGATGGGTGTGCTACTAATAGACTCTGGGGAACATGGTGAGACCAAGTCCTGAATTGCCGCCCGTTTTTTTGTAGAGGGGACCAGCTTGGTGGCTAGGGCTGGAACGGGCTCTTTGAGAGGCACTTTCTGGTAGTGTTTCGTTTTGATCATGTGGACGCTCAGGTCTTGCAGTGACTCAAATGAGTGCCCGCAATACATACACTTGAGCACCTTCTGTGCATCCTCCTTGCCCTCCATCTCCATCAGAGAACGCTTCCTGGGCTTGGACCACCGCTTGCCCTGCTCCTCCTCTTTGTCCTTGTTGTCGTCCCGGTAGTGACCCGTCTCGTTCATGTGAACAGTGAGGTCCACCAGCGTGTCATACGCGGCACTGCAGTCCCTACACCGGAACTTGCTGGCGCCAGTGAACACGGACCCATAGAGCTTGTTATTCTGCCGGTACAGCTGCACGGTGCTGAAGAGGCTGGGCTCGGGGAGCAGGTGGTAGGGAGCCTGCTGCAGCGTCTTTGCCAGAGCAGCCTGATGCCAGTCGTAAGTCACGCCTGCCCCGTTGCTGGTGACGCTGGTAGTGCTTGTATTGTTGATGGGGGGTGCCGCCGTGGTGGTGGAGGTGATTGTGGTTGTGTTTGTGGTGGCTGAAGCACCAACTCCGGTGCTGCTGCCACCATTGCTATTGCTGCTGCTGTTGCTGCTGATATGACCACTTGCGGCGCCCCCCCTCTTGTTGTGGCCCCCGCCATTGACGCCGGTGGCGCTGCCAGCCAACTTGGCTTTAACGACGTCCGCGCCAATGCTGGTCCAGGAGGAATCAGAGATCAGGCTTGCATAGACTGCTTTCATCTGTGCCAGGCTGTCCTGCAGGGACAGGCCATTGGCCGCTGGGGGGGTCTCCCCCTTCTCCCGGACATCCTTCAACAAGACGCCCCGAAGGTCCAGCAGTCCGTCGCTGGCGTCGCTGAGTGGGGAGCCGTACCCAGCGTCGGCATTGGTGGTGGTGCTGAGCGGCGAGTTCTGGAAGCTGGGAGGCTCTTTGCTTTCTTCCTCCTCGTTGCACACCAGCTCGCCGTCCTGGCCGTCCAGGGACAGGCCGTCATCGAGCAGGTGCTCCTCGTCGATTGAGGCAGCCTTTAGTTCATCTTCAGGCACATAAGCTGAGATAGGGGAGGAAAAACAAAACAAATTAAGAAAGATTAACTAGATATGTAGTAATGAGATGCAGAGAGCACGCTCCATTTTATCCGGCTTCCATTGTCTATGTAGTAATATAAATCATTTCAGTGCGTCCTACAATCATGCAAAATATTAATATTTTGAGATAAAAATGAATATATTAACCCTCCTGCAGCAGCAGAAATGGGGTTAACAAACAGTGTGAGGGACAAAGCGCTATAGGCACAATAAACAAACAGCTGCAGCCTCCCTCATGAGAGTGACAGGGAGGAAAAGATTAAAAAGAAATTCACTGAACATACTCGGTCGCTTTAAAACACCTTCAGAATGTGACTGTTTAGATTAAGGCAGATCAGTCATTCTAATGTTCTCATTTAAAAGCAGCTAAACAGATTAATGCAGACACATTATCTATTTATTCAAAGGTTTTTAAATGTTAGGCTGAAATGTTAATTAGGTTAATTAAACATTATGTGGTTATTATTATTTACATCATGGTACAGTATGTAAAGGATTCCAATTAAAACAATCTTTACGATATGCAGGTTGTAATCTGCTTCACAATGCTGCTGTCGTCTGGTTACCCCTTTCCCACAGTTCCTCTCCTGTCCTTTGTTTTTTCCCCAGAATTTTCTCCACTAGCCTTGGGGGAAATATGACTCTTTACCCAACACTTATGTCAGGCCCTCCACCTATGTCTCCACCTCCAATACCTGGAGATGGGAAGCAACACCAGTCAATTACCAGCAAATGGCAAAGCAACCTTTTCCTATCCTGGTCCCTAAATGCCCCCCCCCCCCCCCAAACAGCAACAACGGGGGGGAATGGGCACCTCAGCCGACTGGAACCCGAAACCGCATATGCAGTTCCCTACAGCTGGGTGTTGTTCCTGATGTTGCTACATCAGCTTCCATATTCGGAACAGCAGGCAGTAGCAGTTGTTAAGGACGTGGACAAGAGGGGGGGGGGGGGTTCTGTTGAAGTGCCCTTCCGCAAAGATGTCGACCTGAATTATTCCAGCACAATGTCCAGAGGCTTGAACAAGTAACAGACAGATGCTTTGAAATTCCGAGCTACACAATCAGGGGACTGCAGGAGGGTCTCACTTGCAAGAGACCCAAACTTAGATTTATGGAACCTCTCAGCTACCTTACAAAGAAGAATAACTCTCATTTCTTAATGACCTGAACAAGGGATGAACACTAGCTGTGTGTCAGTTCTCAGAGTCACGTGTTCAAATTCCCCCGCTCCTACTGCCTGTGGTGTCCCGGTGTGGACATAATGATGCGTTCGTAAGGAAGGAAGGCAGGAAGAAAGAAAGAAAACGTATGTTCCAAAACAAGGCCTACATAAACAGCTTCAGACTGTTAGCTCTGCTAACGCCAAGGTACGTAGCTGGTGAGGATGAGGAGGGTGGAGAAACATGGATTGGGGCAGAATGATACCCAGGAAGGGAGCTTGTGCCTAGGATGGAGAACATGAGAGAGAGAGAGAGAGAGAGAGAGAGAGAGAGAGAGAGAGAGAGCAGCCCCCCCCAGCCCATTCTCTTTATCGGGCACGTCCCCCCCATGCAACTCGCTGTCCTCTCCTGTGGAAACAGATGTTCTGTCAGCTTGAAGCAGCGTGCAAAGCCGCTGTGTGGTAATGCGAGAGGACACGCTGCCTGATAGGCACAGGGCTGTGCGCAGTAAGGCCACCCGGGATGTGCAGGGGACGCATGCATGGCTGCGACGACGCAGGAGCCGGTGTGCGCATGTTTGCACAGCCCGCTGCTCTGACTCCACATCACGAACAAACGTGCAGAAGCAGGATCTCCATTACAATTTATTTTATTATTCTACGTATTATCTGCCATATTTTAAATAATTTAAAATAAGTAAACATATGCAAATATGTACAAAATAATACAATATAAAAATAATAAACTGTAAAGCAGTTCAATATAAAAACGTACAATCGACTGACGTCAGTGGGGTGGTGGGGGGTTTGGCAAGGGCAAAGCACAGCACTGAGTGTCCTGGGAAGGCTGTGGACCAGACTGCTGTGTCTGAAACGTTTGTCTAGTAAAATAAAAATTAGTAAATAAAAACAATCGGGGGGCGGCGTGCTGCTGGGCTCTGGAGCCGCACGTCTTCCGAGAGCGCCTCGACTGACACGCCGCCGTAGGAGTCGCTCTATGCGCCCGTGAAATCACAGATGCCACATTTATGGCGCGGCGTTCCAGCTACGTGCTTCCTCCCGGCCCACCGCCCACGCAGAGCGAGCGACCCCGGGGGAAACCCCTCGCGGTTCAGTTAGGTAACGCACAGCTGCTGCTCATCTCTGCAACCTACCCCACACGTTTCATCTCTTCGCATGACTGCAATTTCCGCTGCAGTTATTATATAAGACACGGTGACTGTCGATGCCTTCACTGTTTTATGCTAAGAAAAACTCCTGTTTGGGGACAGGCCTGCTTTGCCTTTCCCCCATCACCCTGACGTCGGGTTGTCAGGTCGACGGAAATGCCCAGCGGGGCCGCATCCTTCCCGACGTTAAATGGACCCGATGGAAAGTTGGACTGGCATTCGAGCAGAAATGAAACTAGACAGGGCCGCGAGAATGGTGTGTCACCTGGCCGACTCCAGCCAGTGCCGCGGACGATGTCGTCTTCGCTCCTCTCCCCCCAACCTGTGTTATTTATTCATTTCTTTTGATTTGGGCCGAGAGCGATCACAGCACCGATTTGGGGTCGCTAATGTCCAATTCGGGCTGCCTTCACTCATCCAATTTAGGCGGTCCTGTCGGCTCCCGAGCTGACTGGGGACGGCGGCGCTTAGCGGAACCTTGCCTTGCCGAGGCCACTGACAGTCTTATTTCTCTGCTAAATTCACTCTGTCACCGGGTCTCCATTACGTGCCACTCAGCACCGATGCCTTTGGACAAGACTGATCAAACGGTGCCGGCTGACCCAGCAGGCTCAGCAGGAAGCCTCCCCCCCCCATCGCGAAGTGTAAATAAAAGGGACATTATTATTTCCTATGTCCTGGTGTGTGGAGACCAAGCCAATTATGGTAACTCTGTGCCATGGCAACGGAGGAGCCAGGTTTGCTGTGGGGCATCGGGAGCCGGTTGGGTCACCTGCGACCGCAGAATAAAATTTCAGAGTGCTAAGTGCAGCGCGAAACGACATAACGACACATTTCTACTTACAATCATGACCGTTAATGTAACGTAAGTAGAGAGCAGCTTGTGTCGTTACTTAGTATCTGTATTTCAATGAAAGTAACAGCGAGAGCTTCAGGCATCTCAGGCTGGGAGTTCTTTAAACAGGCACATAATACTCACAGATACACGCACAGACAAAACGAAAGGCAGCCCAGAGACTAAACTTACAGGCAACCAAACAAAAAGAAAGACAGGCTCACAGGCTCAATGAAAAGCAACAAAGACTAAACATACTGGTATAGAAACACTCAGGAACCAAACCAAAAAGGAATAAAGACTCAGAGGCCAAAGGAAATGCAACACAGACGAAACATACAGGCACACAAACACTCAGGAAGCAAACGGAAAGGAACACAGGCTCTCAGGCCAAGTGAAAAGCCACACAAACCCACACTGTAGAGCAGCATATGTGGGGATGCAGGTCTTCCCTAAATTAATATCCGCCCCCGCCGTCCCCCTCCTGCCCCCCCGCCCCCCCCCCCCCCCCCCCTTTCCGGCTCCCCCCCGCCCCAGCGCCGGTGGCCCGCGACCTCACCGCACCCGCTCACTCGCGCCCCCCTCCTG
>JAABNY020000136.1:8858788-8875065 GCA_015164015.2 Brevimyrus niger
GGGGGGGGGTCGGACAGCCCAGATCCACTCCTCCCTCCGCCAGGGATGTGGTGCCTCGTCAGGGGGGCAAGGACACATATACATCCAGCAGGAGCTAGGGCCACAGCAGAAGTATCCTGAATTTTAACTGCTGAGAATGCGCACGCTGTCCGATGTAGGGATGGGGGGGGGGGGGGGTTAAGCATCACTGCTGACAGGGCAGGACACGCACACACACAGGCATGCGGCCTTGGACCGAGTATCCAGGAGTGCTGCAGCCAGAATGCACCGGTGGTCACCGGGTGGTCCGGATTCGGTGTCGGGTTAATGGGCGAGGGGAGCAGCTGCCCCAGTGGAGGTGCGGACCAGCTGTCTGCTTGGCCTTGGTTCGATTCTCATTTATTCATGCCTAATGTAGAATCTTGCTAATGGTGGACGATGCCCACATTTCTGTCGATAGAGGCTGCCAATCACCGTCAGCGTCTCTAGCAGGATTCATCGGACAGGGTGTAACATCTTTTGTGACTGGCCAGTTGGAGAAGGCCTTGAGCTGTGCGTACTGTGTCTCCACTTCCCACAGCCGTCACCTCAGAGCGCACGGACGGCATGCTGGCTTACAGCGAGCCTTTAAGACACACCGCTACATTTTACGGCTTATTACCAGCTGTTTTTCTTCTTCGACCCACCCTACAAAAGCTGCTTTGGTACAAATGATTGGCCAGGCTCCAAGATACGTTATACGTCATATGCTAAATACATTAGCGCTTCTGTGGCATGAACGTGGACAGCTACTAGTCACACCCAGGTCTCTGAATGTGAAGTGGGCTTAGTGTCACACCTATAATGCATAGAGCCGGGTTTCTGAACAACTGGGACAGGGAAACAAGATCCAGTCCGTAATGGGCTACCCCATGGATATAAGCCTGATCAGTGCCTAGGAAAATTTGTGGAATATAGCAGTGGGTCAGGGAAGTTTACTGATGGGTTGGCAATATTTATGGGGGAGACACCCCCCCCCCACACACACACACACAAGTTGGCAACTTGATAAATGAAGGATAACCAGCCCTTATGCTTGGAAAGGTTTGAAAAACCCAGGATGCAAAAATCCTACACAGAAATTCCAAAGCAGCTCGTCACATTAAATCAGACTGGGGATGAACATGAATTGAAAATAAAGAAATTAGCGTTGTTCTAAGGCTTATCACAGGGTTTTGTCTATGTATGATATATGTGATTTACGTTTCACCAGGCAGGAAGTTAAAAAGGAGAATTCATCCAATGGCCTGCCCCCCCCCCCCCCACACACACACACTCACACACACAAACACCCAGAAAAAGATACAGGATCGAAATCATTGTGAGGTGGTGGCAAAGATTCCATCCACCCATAAGTCCAGAAATCCCACCATAAGTGGGAAAAAAAGATCAAAATTTGGCTTTGGTTTTAAAAGTTTAAAAGCGCAGCATAAAATAGGAAGCAGGCTGCAGTAGCAGGGAGTGACACTGCAGCTCTGAGGGTGACAAACATTTATGTTTGACTAACCCCTAAGCGACAACGTGGGGACTCTCATATGGGACACAGAGTACGCCCAGCAGTTACCAGCTGCTTCTGCAGCATCAGAGAGAGCGAGTTTGACTCGTTGCATCAGCTTGGGTCTCTCCAACATAAATCAACATACAATGAAGGGATATTAAATACATTTTCACTCAAAGTCTATACACGACTCTGTGAATCCCTCACTCTATTCACCGTCGTCGTCCTCATCTTCATCCCCATTTCCCTTCTTTCTATGTCTTTATGTTCTCTTCCCCTCAGCTTCTCCTTAAACACCTAAAGTTGAGAAACAACTGTCATTTCTTCACTCCCTCATTCTTTTTCTCCCTCACAGTCTCACCTTTATTGAGTCTGTCCTCCCCCCAGTTCGATTTAAACGTGCTCCTTGCGGAGGTAAAAGACCATTAGAGAGATATTATAAAAACATCATTGACCTTTAAGAGGCGACACCACGCACACGGAATCGGCCGTTACCGAGTTTTAGGGCCTCACACCTCACAATACTATCAACATATGCCAGCATTAATAAATCGCCTCCGTCACTGTATTAAGAAATTTAAGCACAACAGTATAATTCTTTATGATGCCTATAAAGGAAGAGAACATTCATTTTATTTTCCTCAGAACTTTCATAGCACACTACAGAGTTACCTGATTCATTCTGGCTCTGTCTCAACCCTGACCCGTCCTTCTCGGTCCTGGTTAATTTTCAGGTTTGCCTCTGACACCAGGTGGTCTGTCAGGGGGCGGAGTCATGGAGTGTGCCGGAAGCCTGCCTGGCTGTCTGCATTTGTGTGTCTTTTTCCTTTTCCGTTGCAGGTGGGTTGATCGGAGTCCCAAATTTGCAACAGCTGAAGGGTCGTTTGCGTACCACAGAATTTTATTTAAAAACCCATAATAATGTTGATTCCAATGTCAGTACAATATTGGTGCTAATGATAATTTTTTTCAGTACGTATGTTTCCTTAAAAGCAAGAAGGAATAATGAGGAAATACGGCCTGAGCCATAATCGAGAAGGAAAGTAATACCTTATCAGACTGTGTTCTCTACTATTCTGTCCCTCTATCTGCCTGTCTGTGTCCCTGCCTGCCTGTTTGTCTGTCTGTTTCTGTCTGTCTGTCTCTGTCTGTCCCTCTTTCTTCCTGTCTGTGTCTGTCTGTCTCTGCCTGTCTTCCTGTCTCTGTCTGTCTCTCTCTTTCTCCTTCATCTAAAGGTTAACTGAGGGGGCTCTTTATCAGGCCACTGTCTCTGTGCAGTTTCTTAATCATGTCCCCCCCACACACCCCACCCCAAGGCACTCTCACCACAACATATACTCAATCACATCTCCCCACCTTCCAGCCCCCAGAGAATATTGATCATCACAATTTTATAATGAACGTAGATAGATGGTTTGTGGCCTTGTGGTCACCGTCGCGAACTGGGAAGAGAAAGGCCAGACCAGTATGTGTTAAAAAGGATACAGATCCACTCAGTCTGCTCTGTGTTTTCTCTCCCCCCTAACTTATCGAAACAATAGGGAAGGAATCGCTGCAGGCCAGCATCAGAGAAGACAGCCCTGATTTCTGGTGCGGCTCCCAACACATCACACCTAACAAATGTACTTTCATCCTTTCCAACCTCAGATACACGAAAGGCATCACCTGTTTCTTCCTATGTCAGCAGGTGGAGGTGGGGGGGGGGGGGGTGAGCCAAGATTGGCTGAGGAGGTGCTGACTGCATCTCCTGTCCTTCAGGAGTGTCCCTGTTCCTCGGAAGGCAGAGGTCCTGCAGGTTTAACAGAACGCATCCCGACTGGCATCTGACTGTCAGGTAACACAGTGAGGGGCGTCACTGCTGAGATGGACTGAGTGAAGGCACACCAAAGCCACAGCCTCACGAGGAGAGTTATTCTGTGATAGATCATCTTTTTATCCATCTCCTACCTGCTTATTCTGGTCAAGGTCCCAAGGTTGTGCATCATTCTGTTGATTATATCCTCAGCATTGCTCAACCCCCCCCCCCCCTGAAGTCTTGCATTTACCTAACCCTCTATTCTGCTCCTCTACTATCATAAGACAAACTACAGCATATATCTTAGGAATCAGTAGGACAACATGTTATGTCCTTATTATAAACATCCAGGTCTTTCTTTTATGTTCTAGAACTCTACATTTTATAGTCATTTTTTTTTCAGCACATAAGCCTTTTAAGGGGTGTTTTCAGTTAACCAAATTTCACTCACTAATTATTTATTCATGGTGCTCCTCCCACAATCAAAAATAGGCATTATTGTGAATTGATGTTTGTAGATTGTCTGTGTTGTGTGACGGTGCCCTGTGATGGACTGGCCTTCTCTCTGGGGGGGGGGTCCTTTTGCCCGCTGCTGCCTAGTTTGAGTCCCCACGATGCTGTATTACATGCATGCAAGAGTTGTTATTACATAAATCATCTTTCCTCGTCATTATCTGCAGCAAAACCTTGGTTGTTATCTGATTTCCACATCATTTCACCGCGTTCACGTGATGCCTCGATGCAGAGATTACATCACTGTTTACAATCCAGCTATTTCTGCACAGGCAGGGGTGTGGCTCTGTTAAAATATAAATAGTAGATGATGCAAAGGGGATGGGGGGGACTCTTTTCCTTGTTTTAACACAGAATTCCTGTCATGGCTTTCATCGGGCTCTGGGTGCCTGGCACAGGATAATTAGTGAGACATTTTCACATGGCTCAGCTCAGGTTGTGGGCCAGGAGGAGTCGCAGGGAATGAGACGACAAAAAAAGGTCTTTATTCCAACACCCGATATAAAATATGGTCTTTGAAGCTTATTTTAAAAGTTCACTGTTGCTTATTAAGGGCTTGAATGAATGAAACAAAATTATAAATTAAATTAGAGCAAAAGGTCTGAGAAACATGTTATGCATTGATTAGCCATCCTAGGTAAGGGCATAGTGAGCCCACGACAAAAGGCAGGGGACACTCTGGACGGGACGCCAATCCATCACAGGACACACGTATCAGGAGCAGTGGTTACGATCCCCAGTCTAGGGTTGGGGATCACCAGAAAGGTAGAGGAGAGGGAGAGGGGAAGACGAGACAAGCAGGGGACAGGAAAGGGGAACACAGGAAAGAAAGGGATCTTTTTTTGTATTTTTTTATATTTATTCAAAGACACGGTTACAAACACGAGGTGCAACAAACTTCGGGAGTGACCCAGGCCAAAACAACAACTCACATAATTTAAACTAAAATCAAATCAAAACTCACATAATAAACAAAAGAAGACATAAAGAACCAAAAAACAAAAGAAGACAAACAGACCACATCAAATAACCAAAGGAGTTAGGATCTCGAGACGTCGGCTACTGGATTGCTGGCACCTTTCTTATGTCTGATTTCTAAGTTGAATGCCTGTATAATCAGTGATCAACGCATGAGGCGCTGGTTCACGTTACACATATGGGACAGGAAAAGTAAAAGATTATGGTCGCTGCATATGACCACCGGATTAGCATAATCCCCCACATAAACCTCAAAATGTTGTAAGGCCAAGAGAAGAGCTAGGGCCTCCATTTCAATTGTGCTATATGCTAGCTGGTGTTTCACAAATTTTTTTGAAAAATAACACACAGGATGGTCCAAACCGTGATTGTCCTCTTGAAGGAGAACCGCACCAGCACCTAAACCGCTAGCATCCACCTCCAATTTGAATGGCCAAGTGAAATCTGGAGGAACTAGGACAGGGGAGCTACTGAGCAACATCTTAACAGAGTCAAAGGCAGCTTGACAGGCTGGGGACCATACAAACGGTACACCCTTACGAAGCAACTGGGTCAGAGGAATTACAACATCAGAGAAATTGCGACAGAAGCACAGATAATATCCGGCCATCCCCAAGAACCGTTTTAACTCACGTGGCGTTTGCGGGACGGGGAATGACCGGATAGCTTGAACTTTGGCATCTAGAGGCTTAACCACACCATGACCCACTAACTTTCCCAAGTAACTAACAGTACCTTGTCCAAAATCACATTTTTCCAAGTTTAGGACTAACAAAGCATCTTTTAAACGAGCAAAAACTAGTTCTAGGGATTGCATATGATGTTCCCACGAATCAGAATAAATGACAACATTGTCCAAATATGCCTCACAATTTGGGACATCACCGAGTACCTTTTGCATGAGCCACTAAAAAGTGCCTGGGGCATTAAATAACCTAAAGGGCATGACTGTGTATTGGAGGAAGACATCGGGGGTAACAAAAGCAGAAATTGCTGATGCACGAGGGGTGAGAGAAACCTGCCAATAATCTTTTAATAGATCTAATTTTGTCACATATTTGGCAGACCCAATCCGATCTACACAGTCTTCCATACGTGGAAGTGGGAAAGCATCCGGCCTGGTTACAGCATTTACCATACGGTAATCAGTATAGAACCGGGATGTTCCATCAGGCTTGGGGACGAGCAAACATGGGGAACTCCAGGGACTGCAGCTAGGCACAGCGAGACCAGTTGTCATCAAAAAGTTAGTTTCCTGAGCCAACAAATAATGTTTATGCAGGCTGACACGGTAAGGGTGCTGTTTAATAGGGGCATGACCGACAACATCTATATCATGTTCTATAACAGAGGTACATGAAGGGGTATCCAAAAACAGGGAATGAAACCTACCTACAAGGGACGTATTGTCAGATTGGGCGGCAGAAGGCAAATGGGTTAACCGGCTAGGAAGAGTCTGAAGAGCTTCTGAATTTGGTAAGCGAGTACACGGTAAACAAATTTTCCCTAGGTGTAGCTCATCATCCTCTGACGAATAGGCACTGACCGACAAAACCCCTACTGGTGTGGGGGTAGAGAGAGGAACAGACAAAGGGGCCGAGACTGAACGGTCAAGATAGGGTTTCAACATGTTAACATGACAAACCCTGGACTTCCCCCTACAATCTGGTGTTTCCACCACATAGTTGGTAGCACTCAGCTTAGAGCGGACAACTTAAGGACCTGAGAACCGAGCGCGAAGGGAGGAACCGGACAATGGGAGAAACACAAGGACATGGTCACCAGGCTGAAAAGACTGCTCTGTAGGAGCTTTATCAAAATGTGCCTTCATTTTGACTTGGAAGGCACCTACAGACGTCCTAGCGAGGGCTCTAACAGCAGACATACGTTCACGAAGGGAACTAACATATTTCAGGAGGTCCTGTGATGGCGAAGGCGTGTTAGGCGACAACCACTGCTCCTGAAGAGCTTTTAGGGGACCTCAAACCGAATGACCAAACACGAGCTCAGCAGGGCTGAACCTGGTCGACTCCTGGACGGTGTCGCGGATAGCAAAGAGGAGGAGGGGCATACCCGCATCCCAGTTTTTCCCTGCATCTAAACAGAAAGTGCGAGGCATATTTTTAAACGTCTGGTGAAACCGTTCCAGCTCCCTTTGGCTTTCTGGGTGGTAAGCGCTGGATACTGAGTGCCAAACTCCCAACTCCCAAAAACACCTTTGGGCAAATAGTTTTGATGCGAAGTTGGTACCTTGATCAGACTGCATGTACTTGGGAAAGCCGAACGTAGTGAAGAATTTGATCAAGTTCTTCACTATAATGGGGGATCTAAGACTGTGAATGAGGATAGCTTCGGGAAAACGAGTTGCAGTGCACATTAATGTAAATAAATAGCTATTGCCTGGGCGAGTTTTCGGTAAAGGACCAACACAGTCTATAAGTACACGCTTGAAAGGTTCACCGATCGCAGGGATGGGCCGTAGCGGGGCTGGAACAATGACCTGGTTTGGTTTGCCCACTACTTGACACACATGGAAGGATTTACAATACGTCTTTGTATCTGAATTTACTCCATGCTAGAAGAAATGACCTAGGAGTCGGGACAACGTCTTTTTAATTCTTAAATGACCTGAACATGGGTGATCATGGGCGAGGGACAACACATATGCCCGATATTTCTCGGGGACTACTACCTGATTAACCGAAGACCAATCAAAAGGTGAATTTGGAGGGGTCCACTTATGCATAAGCACTTGATCCCGAAGATAGTAAGCAGTGAGGTGATTCTTCAAGTCTGTCTTGACAGCGGCGGCACGACAGGACTCCAGGGAGAGATCAGCTCCCTGAGCCTTAACCAGGGCTTCCCTTGTGGAGGGAACTTCAGGGTGATCGATAACTGGGCAAGCAACAGGGGTGTCAAAATCACAATGAAAAAGTAACTGGAGGGGAGTCAGACATAAAAGTTTATGTTGTTGGGCACGTATGAGCACACAGGCCGAAAACACCTTGGGATGTTCCACAGTAACATCATCTGAACCAAGCACTGGTTCATGAACGACTTTGGGGAGAGGAACAACTCTTTCCCCCGCTATGTCATTCCTTAAAATAAATGAAATGCCCGGAACGGGTAGGCGAGTCTGGACTGCAACTCGTACAAAACCAGAGAAGTCAGGGGTATTTAGGAATACATTGTGTAAAGGAACAGCCGTCACACACAAATCAATGCCTTGTACCGGAACACTGGTACGACAATACGATGCATTATCAAGAGGGATGATGCCTTCCATCAGAAACGATTGGGCAGCACCCATATACCGCAGTCACAGGGTGTCATACATCAGTCTCACTGAGCGAAACCGACTCTGAGAATACAAAGGGCTGGAAGGCAGCCTCCACTTCTTGAGATAGGGGTGAAGCACTGTCTATAACAGCTACAACCTGCACCTTTTTCATCACGCCACGAGTTTCCTTTCGTTTAAGGGCCAGGCTGAAATAAGATGACACACCTCATGACAATAAAAGCACTCACGCTTCCCCACAGGCAGTGGGGGAGAAGCAGACACAGGGGAGGATGTATCCGGCCGAGACTGAACTTTTCGAGGTAACGGAGTTGGAGTAAACACAGTTTTGTGCGTAAGCACAAACTCATCTGCGAGGGTGGCAGACTTGGTCAGTGAAGCTACCTTCTGTTCATTCAAGTACACTACCACGCAATCAGGGACACAGTTTTTAAACTCTTCCAACAAAATCAATTCCTTGAGCTGTTCAAGGTTACACACACCACTGGGGGTACACCATATATCAAACAGGGTGGTCTTGTCCCTGGCGATTCTACATGTGTCTGGCTGGGGGATTTATTAAGCTACGGAAATGCTGCCGGTAGGCCTCAGGTACACGTTTCTAAGCCCTTAAGACCGTAGCTTTCACTATATCATAATCCAGGCTCTGCTCTAAGGCGAGGAGCGAACACACTTCTTGCGCCTTACCCACTAGCTTGCATTGTAACAGGAGAGACCAAAGATGCCTAGGCCAGTTCAAAGTCATGGCAATGCGCACAAATATGGAAAAGTAGGCGTCCACCTCATTTTCCCGAAACACTGGAACAAGCCAAATATGTCGGCTAACACCAAAACCAGAATTACTCCCATCCTGAGGGACTGGTGAACTCAGGGGAGATCGTGGGCAAGTTCGAGGAGCATCTGCAGCATCAGACCCATCTCGGGAGACGTACCTGGTTTTTGGCACCCTGCACGGAAGAGGCACCGGCTTTGGTTCGCCCATGCTTAGCCGCCGCAGTTCCACCTTCTTGTTAGCCTCTATTTCCACAGCCCTAAGACGGAGAAGCTGTGCCTATTACTCCTGCCTCTTGATCTCAAGCTTGAGTTCCCTTAGTCGTATTGTAAGCAGGATCTCCTCCCTGGATGAGCGGGGACAACCGAGATCCATACGGAAACCTGTCCCAAGCTCATCGCCGCCAGCTTCCGCTGCAGCAGACGCATGGACAGGATTTGATGCAACACTTGTGGAGGTGGCCACCTCAGGCAGGATCCCCTGCTGAATCAGCTCATCCGAAAGGACCTGGTTAATCGACCGCTTAGAAGCTTCAGCGGGGACAACCACATTAAAAAAAAGTCTACTATCGCTAGCAGATCATCCTTACGGCACTTATCGAATTGCTCGAGTGTGGGGAAAAGGGTGAAAGCGATGAGGTCGAACTTAGCCATAATCACTAATACTAACACCACCCCCCCCCCCACACAAAAAAAATCCACTAGGCAGACCCGAAAAACAAAAACAAAGCTCCCACCTATGGAGAAAACAGCAGGAAGAAAGGCGACAAAAGCAAAGAAAGGACAAGCCCAGAATCCCAGGAGGCACATGCACCATAAAACAGAAAGAAGGAATGGACGAGCCCCCAATTTCTGTTACAATCCCTAGTATAGGGTTGGGGATCACTAGAAAGGTAGAGGAGAGGGAGAGGGGAAGACGGGACAAGCAGGGGTCAGGAAAGGGGAACACAGGAAAGAAAGGGATCTTTTTTTGTATTTTTTCATATTTATTCACAGACACGGTTACAAACACGAGGTGCAACAAACTTCGGGAGTGACCCAGGCCAAAACAACAACCAAAACAGCTAACGAACACGACCAAAACTAAGCTAACGCTAAAGGTAATGAAAAAAAGAGGAAACAAAATGACAAAGACTAAGTGCAACTCCCTAACCAAAACAACAGAAAACACCACGTTCGCAAAAACAAAAAGGGAGACACTCCTTACGCACCTAACAGACATGTACAGAAAACACACAGTCCAAAAGCACGGTATCCAAAGGGGCGAGCAAAGAGAGTAGTCAGGAGACAAACAAACCGAAGGCAAAGGTACAAAAGGGGCAAAGCAGAAAGTCAGAAACTAGGAAACCAAAGCAGTCATACACAGAAGTCAATCAGAGGATAGCAAACCAACACAGCAAGAGCAGAAGACAAAGCTTGAGCAAGAGCGCGAACTAGATGTGACCAGCAGGCTTTATCCGGAACACAGGGCCAGGGTCAGAGGTCAGAGGTCAGGAGGAGTGTGGCCGGAAACTGGGAGGCGGCAAATGGCGAGTGGAGCACTTGGGGCAGAAGACTGAGGTGTCCTGTACACATCCAAAACACTTACGGCCTATAACACAGTCCAATAGCTCTACCCTAAATGACAATGACACCATCAGCACAAAAAAACACTCTTAACAGGAGTATGAGCAGCAAAAGCAACACTGGCTCCTTGCTGCTATTTAGCACAAAGAACGGACGAGTCGTCCAGCAATGACGGTGACGCTCGAGAGACACTTTACGAAAACCATGGTCTTTGTCAGGCGTGGAGCTGCAGGGACCTGAGGGCAGGCTGTTATTAATGAGGATAGCATCTAACGGGGGGGGGGCTCCAAGTCGCTGGGTATTGAGTGGGGAGGAGAGAGAGGCCGGGAGGTGAACTTCCATCCTGCTTGTGTCTCAGGTCCAGGATACTTCTGTCTCAGGTCCAGGATACTTGTGTCTCACTACAGACGCTGGGACAGAGTTTATTTATATGATTTTTTTTTTTTTTTGGGAGTTAGTAATAAGCAGTGAAGCTCCTGGAAGAGGTCAGATGTTTGCTTTGGTGAGGGTTCAGCAGCATGGCTTGCTGGAGCTTGTCCACATCTGCGTGTCAAACACCCCCCCCCCCCCATGGAAAACATACAGGGGATAATGTACCTGTTGTCACTGGGTGCATCTGGTCACTGTAAAATATAACCCGACCTCTTATAAATTTCCCTTCCACAGCTAAACCCTGGTATCATCTGACTTCCTCAAACCCTCCCCGAATTCAAACCCACTAACTGGGTCAACGAGACACAATCAGCAGCATGTGAGACCAGCACGAGCAGCCACAAAGTGGTCCTTCTCTCCCTGGCTGAGGCGGCGATCTGACAGGCCCCTCCCTCAGAGTCCCTGACACGACCCATCTGTGACTTCCCACCGGCTGACTGATTGACACCCATCCTGCCAGCTGTCCTGTTTCCATGGCAGCAAGATGAGACCAATACAGAAATAGGTTTTTTCATCATTAAATAAATCCAGCAAAACACGTCGTAGGCCTTGCAGGTAGCTCCCTGCGACTCGGGAAATTGAATAATCGTGATCTGCCGCAGAAATGTCAGTGATGGCCATATATGTCTAAAAGTCCTTTCAGAATGTGGTGGGAGTCTTTGCCTGGGGTGACGATCGAACATTCACAGACGCACGTAGGAAGCGCAAGCGGAGCTCTCTTTTTGGCAACATGGAACACGAGATGTATTCCCAAAAAGCCAAAGGGAAAATTCAGACGAAATTTTAAAAAAAGAACAACCAGATTACAGGGCAAGGGCAGTAAATCTCCATGTGCCCATTTCTTCACAAAAAATAAATAAATAAAAAAACACTGAGTGAGTCTATCAGCTTGGCACCTGCTCCGGAACATTCCAGATGAAGCAAAGGTTGTCTTCATTAAGAACATTAATATTCATGACACATGGTAATTTTGACACAGAAAAGGTCTCAGTAACCTTTTCTTGTGTGAGATTTTTTTTTAACTTCTCAAGGAAATTACAGTCCAACAATGACTTAATTAATGCTGGGCTTCCTCACTGGAGTTTGGGGGGGGGGGGGGCTGTCAGTTTGGGGTCTGTGGCATTCGTCAGGCACAGGGGACTCAGAGAGAGGACAGACACCACATCCAGGCCCATCCAGGCAGGATAGCCAGGCACCTTCTTTGCAGATTTACGATTTCTGACGCCCCTTATCTTACACTGTTTTTTGTTATTGTTCAGTGCTTTCTTGTTTATGCTTTTCGCACCTCAGAGCCACGGAATGTACCGGAAGAAAAGAGGCCTCCGAGGGTAAAGGTGTGCCTGGAGAACATTCCCTCACTTCTTGGGCGTCATTGTAACAGGTTCTTAAATCCTAACACCCCCCCCCACCTCCCCCACACAAGCAAGCTTATCAATTCATGCCTTCCTTTATCACTAAATATATTCATTCCCAACACCGGCAAAAAACATTTTCTTCTCTTCCCTTCTATGGCTCCAAGGCAGAAAAGAATATTAAAAGATAAAAAAATAAGTTCTCAGTAACAGGAGCATACATATGTATATATGGGAACACACACACACATACGGGGACACACACAAACCCTAGATACCCAGTCAAGGCCTTATACCCAACCCTCCCACCCCCCAGCACCCAGACAGTAAAATATTTGAACGTAAGGTTGCATTTTCTTTATCGCGTCCCATAAAAATAGCAATTTGCCAAAGCCCTCGTAGCACAATACAGTAGGCAGTGTGTAACAGTGATAACACGGAGATGACAGATAGGCTTACACTGGGAGGTTTCCATCCCGTCTGCTCCAGTGGTGTAATAAATCTCATGGAAAGATGGAGGCAGAGGAAGCCGCCCGCACGACCACACCTCCGGGAGCTGGGAGGAATGTGGCCAGCGTGGTAATTACACACCGGCAAAACACGGCATTAATTAGGCCAGTGCCGGAAAGCGAGGCCGCCTCATTTCGGAGACAGCGCTGCTCCTCGCCTGCACCTTGTCCTTTCTTTGTGTCGCTGCTCACACTGGGCTGAGTCTCACGTGGCAGGACGCCGGACTGCTCTCTCCTCAGCTCCCTTAGCTCCCAAAGGTCCTCCTGGCATGAGAGAGGCCTTTACACAGGCTCCCTCCTCACCTGTCGCGCATAAATGAGGGAGGTCTGGGGGGTGCTTGGACTTGCAGGGGGGTGGCAGGTTGCACCTGGGTCGGTATAATCGGAAATAATTAACACGGAGGAAGCGACAGAGCACAGGCGCCCGGGGGCTTTGCCAGTCCGAACTATAATCTGCTTTATTTTTCACTTTATTCCCGCCTGCCGTCCCGGGGCCTGATCCAGCTCTCCACTGGCGGTTCCACATTCCCCAATTCAGTGATTCCGTTCTTATCAGTTTGGCGGCTAGCAGCAAACATTTTTTTTCAATAATCCATGTGGGAACGTGCATTGGCGTGCACGGACACCTGCCAGACTCCCACGGACCGGCGGTGCTGACTCATTACATCTCTTTACGTCTGGCCTTCTCGGGCTGTGCGGATCACCTGCAAGCCGGACGGAGCGGTGGGATTTTTGGCGGGTGGGCAGCTCCTGCTGGCTTCACGTGGGGCCCCATGGCATGTCATGTGACTGTCGGCTCTGCTTCTCTCACTCGCGCTACACGTCCAGCCCCGTGTTGCGGCTAATTGGCAGATTTGCACCCTGTAAACGTCCGACATTCCTGGGGTGAGTGACAGATACCGCAGCGCGTTTCAGTCCCAGACCTGAATCCCGTAAAGGCCTGGCTCAGCGGCGCTGATCAGGCACGTGGGTCCGGGACCTGACTCCCATTCCCTGATCTCTGTGGGGTCTCACCACCCGCCACGTTTCCTCACTCATGCAGGCACCGGGCGCTTCTCCAGTGGCATTAACATTACTGACAGAGGCCCATTAGGGCACATAGGCGGCTGCCTGGGGCACCATCTTCAGGGGGGACATGAGGTCATCAATCCACTGGTGCCTCCACCCCCAATGCAGACCATCAGGAGCAGAGTGAAATTGGCCGATGAAGTTATGGGGGGGGGGGGGGGGGGGTGGTGAAGCCTGTTTCAGGGGCCACATGCTTTTGAAGCAGCACTGGTGACAACAAAACGCAAAACCGTGAAAAAAGTTCCAAAATTTAATTTTTCCCTTTGCAAAATGAGTTTATCTCGGTTACAAAAAATAAAAATAAAAAAAAAACACAAAATCCTTCCGTTTTGCCAGCCACTGAAGTCAAGGTAAACACACGATGCTGGAGAGAGATGCAGGATAATAAGGGCGATGGGACGCAAAGGTGCTGAGGTTTCCTGGAGCCACCCAGCCCAACTCCTTCCCTTATGGCTGCCGGTGACCTCATTACCTGCCCCTTGTCCCCCCCCCCCCCTTTGGGAAGGCTTGGGTGCCCCTTGTCTAATCACCTGTGCCATGGCAGAGCCACTCAGTGTCCTAACGGGGAACCTGGGGACACCCGTGTGACGCAAATGCTGCAGAGTGTGGAGTCAGTGTCCATCAAATGACCCTCTGGGCGGGGCAGCCTGGGGCCGGGCGGGGATTGTGCATCCTATTTGTTTTGGTCTCCTTTCGCATGACACCCATTGTCTTCCGTGACTGATTGACACCCATCCTCTTCAAACCCATTGCCTTGTCCCAAACCAAGAGAAGAGATTCAAAATGCATGTAATTAGCAGCAAAGGAAGTCATTGCCTTTGAAAGCTGAAAATAAATTTCAAGCTAATTAATAAATTATTACTAAAGCAATAAATGGACTGTGGCTGGAAAGTTTCCAGGATGGTGCTGAGTTTAAGGCAACCTACCTGGCTGACGGAACCAGCTACCCGAGCTTGTATGAAGCGTAAACTCTAATACGACAGTTCAGGGAGGTTCAGCTGGACTCTGGCCGAGCTCATGAAGCAGCACTGGTCTCACAGACGGCCAACCCAAAGATCATGACCCAAACAGGATGGTTGGGGGTTAGGGTTAGGGTCCGACGAGGGGGTTCTGTTCACAGACCAGAGATGCAGTCAAAACAGGAATAGAGGCATGCAGAGGAGACTTCCTGGAGGGGAGGTGGGGGTCAGCTTTACCCCACCCTGCCAGGTCCTGTTGATACCAGCTGATGGTCATGCCAAAAAAAGCAAAGCTATGAATTAGCTGAGCCCCGCACAGGTAATTAGGCTGGTGGCATATCATCCAGCTGAAGGCAGACCACGGTTATGGCAGTTATGTACAGCATTGTGCTAAAATGTAAACACACAGCGGACGTACAGCTCTCTGCCAGAGGTCCCTCTTCATGCTAATAATTACGGCTCATCCAGCTACATGGGCACGACATGCTTCTGTGTGACGGCTGGTGAGCTGCTGCCCCATCGGCGCACGTCAGGCCTTCGCAGTATAAGCGCATTCTTAGCTGCACTTGTGCAGCTTCTCTGGAAGCTGTTGGGTTTCCCTCTCTCCCATTCTGTGGCTACAGGCTCTTTAGCCCCCCCCCCACCAAGCACTTGAATCAAGGCCTATTGAGGCGGATTAGCGAGCAGGGCCTCCCCCGCCACCCCCGCTTCCATCCACGGCCCATTCTGCGCCCCCTCACAGCTGCTGCTTCTCCTCCCTGTCCTCCGTCTCTCTCCTTCATAGCTCCCCGGCTTTCTTGTGCACCGGGCTCGGTACCCTTCTGCCCCCCCGCCCCAAAGCCCTCGCAGCTTACGCTGCCCAATCGAGAATCCCTGCTATTAATTCACAGATTTTAACGTGCCCTTCTTCCCAGATGTTCCCTTCTCCCTCTCCCTCCCTTCCCTTCATTCCTCCTTTCCTCCCTCTTTTATTTGCCCGACTAGCTCTCCTTTACTCCGTCGCCTCTTTCTCCTTTTCCTTTTCTAAATGTATCCATCTATAGTCCTGTAGATGCTGTCCCATTTGTATTTTCCCCGGTGACATTCCTGCAGGGATTGCTTAAGGATTTCGGAGCCGGGGCCAATTCTGCCTCCTGCTCATGGATCAAACTGACAGTTGGTCAGCATCAGCAGATTACCGACCATGTGGGCCTGACACCTCTGCATTGTTCCCCCATCTAAATATGAACAATAAGGTCCAACAAATATGCCTCTGACAGCTCATTCGCTCCATTCACTCTTATCGCTCCCATGGAGCCATACGGCGTGATCAGAGACGCCCCCCCCCGCCACCGCCAACGAGCGAGGCGAGCAGGCAGTGGTAGGGGGTCGGGGGGGGCGGTGCTCCGGCTGCCCGTGTCTGTGCTGGGAGGGGCAGCGATGCATTCTTTCCCGGAGCAGAATACTGGTTGCTAACAGCATTTTCATCAAACTTTCACGCTAATGTGCCAGTGCAATACCTAAGCATGTCCACCGGATGT
>JAABNY020000136.1:8945658-8957292 GCA_015164015.2 Brevimyrus niger
TGGACTCTACAGCCAAGGCCTGCAAACAGCTCGGCGTGAAGTATTATTCACCAGCTTCAAGCGAGGCCTTCTGATCCTCTGACAGGGCTGAGATGGAGGCGATTTCAGCAATCCGTCTGTGAGACTGAACACTCCAGGTTACTCAAAAACGCACCGGCATAACAAAGGACAAGTACCGGGGACCTTTATCTGGACACTGCAAAACGAATCCAAATCAGTCCATAATCTTTCATACAGCACCGCACAAAGAATAAAACACTCTCTACTGCAATGGCTCCTTTTTATCAATTTTTTTTTGTAATAACTTTGTTCGCTCATATATCAGAAAAGTTGTGGTAGAGTTGGGTTTTAGCAGAAAGGTTATATGTTGCTGTATGTCTATAGCAGAGGTTACATTCATAACTGCCTGACAATGCAGCAATAATTTCAGGGGGATGGTGGCAGTCAACGCCACCACAGTGGCAGTTAGAGGTCACTGGAGGATAACAAGGCGTGAAAAGCAGAGTAATGGTGAGTCTCCATTACAGGTAATCAATGCCGGGGAGGGGGCAGGTTTCAAGTTAAATACAATGTCTGGCTACCACTTCACCGAAGCTGACAGCCTGCTACTACAGCCGCAGGAACAGGGGTCAGCCCCCCCCCCCCCCCCAGCACCCGAGGCCCTATCACAGCCACAAGATCATGCATGTCAGACCTGGGGAGGCCAATCGTTAGTCTTCAGTAATCCCAGAAACATTTTTGTATTGATTCGCCAAAGCAATGTGCTCTCCTTACGCGGGAGCCAGACCGCTGGAGCCAGGATGGACTTGACAGGAACCCCCCCCCCCCTCCCCAGGCCCTACCGCCCTCCACGCAGATGTGAGACAGTACACACACCCCCGATGTATGAGATATGTCAAAATACAGGTCATACAGGATTCTACTATTTTACATACCACCAATCCAAAATGTGACGTATCTTACATATGGCTTATTATTTCAAAACATTTTTAACATACCCAAGGTAGCTAGAGGGAGCACAACCAAGGCCTGAAGTCGCTGGTGAATGAAATAAAGAGACCAGACCGCACACAAACGACACGCGTGCTTTTAATGGTATTTCAGCCATAACCCCTGATCACTTCTCTCAAATTCTTTCAGGAAATTCATTAGGAGTGAATACAAAACGTTTTGACATTAGCATTATGTGCCTGACTTAAATCAGCCTTGGTGTGAGAACACAAACAGGTTTTCTGGAGATTACACAATGGCCCACGGGACACTTAAGTGCTCAAAAAATAATAAAATTATATAAAAATTTCACCTAATCCTGATATCTTTGCAGACTTGGGGAATAAACTGTATGGCCAAAAGGAGTTTGGTCAAACCATCATCTATAGCCTCAACCTTTTGTAGAGCTTATTATGGGACTTTGGATAGAACAGCAAAACGTGCCAGCGTCCAGAAGCTGAACGCCACGTATGACCGCAGGAAAAGTTAAAGAAAAAACCAACAAAACAGACTGATCGCCGTGGATGTAAATTAGAATGCGGTTAATTGGGGCAGACGCGCGTTAAGTTGCGGTTGTCGACGCTCTTAGATACGCGGGCTGTTTACAGGCTTGATTACAGTGCTAATCTATTTACCACGCGTCTGAATTGTGGCTAAAACGTGTGAGTTGCCTACAGACGGTAGATGGTTACACACTGGTGCTGGTTAAAGTTGAAACGCTGGGCGGTGAAGTGCGCCGTCAGTCCGCCGCCAGACCAGGGGAGCGGAGCGCGTCAAGGGGTGTAAACGCACATGACGGGGTGACCTTGACAAAGCACGATTTAACAATGTAAAACGATACACGGGCTCACGTACGACGACTGGATGAAGAGGCCGTATAACAGGTATGATGGAAACAGCTGGAGATGTGCCGCATTTGTAAGTTTTTGCGGTTACGCCGCCGCGTATTCAATTAAGCTTTAATGGCATCAAACTATGTAACATCTGCACATGAACTGAGAGAATATAAAATTCATAAGCGATGGTGGCTCAGAAGTTAAAAATGTTAAAAACATTTAAACGGCGCTTTAAATAAACAGGGCCAGGTGCACGCTAAAACAAGTAATAATGCTTATTAGTATAGTGATAATACCAAAATACCAATAAATAATAATATTATTTACTTCTAGGCTAAAGTATGTCTATAAAGCAGGAGATAAAAAAGAAACTGCATCCACCTTTTAAGAGGGTTTTACTGAAAACGAATCGACCAGCAAGACATTAATATTCACCAAAATAAAAGTCGTTTCGCGTTTCTAACGTTACATTTGTTTGATTTACTTTAAAATCGTCCTCCCTGAATGAAATCGTTTCTGTTTGCCAATAAATGTATAGCCCGTTGCTCTCGACTCGCCGTCGCGCTCAGAAATGACGGCTCCTTCCTTACTGCTTAAGCACAAATCATTCCACATTTTAAGGGTTTCAGGTTGCAGTCTAAACCCCCCAAAATATTTTCATATCGATGTAGAGGGAGAACGATATCAAATGAACAATTTCTCTCCTAAACGGCGTTTTGGGAGTGCTGCTTGAAATAACATTACACGTAGACATATATTTGAAAAGTATATATTAAAGAATAAAAAAACAGAATCATATATGATGACGAATATCATCGTTTATGAACACCTAGGTTTTTAGTACAATACTAAAAATAGACTACAATTAGCAAAGCTAATATTCTTCAGAACAAATCACGGTTAAGTACCACACTCAAGGGTACAACAGCAGAAGTCGTGTTGAGACCAGGCCTCAATTTGCTCGAGGCCGTTGGTGCTTGATAATAGGCATGGTGTCTGTCTAAACTCCTTCACCTGATAACGGTAACCTGTTCAATTAGAATATACCAGTCTAAGGTCAGACCGTTCTGCAACTTTATACAAACAAATCTCTTTATAGTCTGACAAACTCTGTTATTTTTTCCAAAAGCACTCTGATACTGTAGTCAATATTAACATATCTTAATTTCACAGACAACTATAATATGTCAAAAATAAGTTTCCAGATGCAAGTGGTGTTTTTTTTAATGTAAGCTTGGCGGTTTGGCTAAAAACCTGATCAAACCTGTCTTTTCTATTAACAAAATAAAAAGCCAAATAATATTAAATCTGTGCCTAATTCAGTGACATTGTCATTATTTTAAATTAAAAATAAATACAGATTTGCTTACTGCTAAGCAAATATGTATTTTATCCTGCACAAATCAGAGCCACACAGCCAGATGGCAAGTGGCAGGGTGATGGAAGGAGACGTCCTCATTGAAAGTGATGTTATGGCAGGAGGCTTTAGGGGTGCCTCATGGTACCGTCCAGAGTCTGCAGAGTTTGCTTGGCCTACTACGCTATCAACTGGGAGATAATATCCAGTATCAGCAACACTATTCATTTGAATCACCTCTGATCTTCTGAAAGCCCAACAAATTATTTTCTAGAAACAACGGGGCGAGGCGAATGAGATTATAAGGATTACTCACATGCTTGAAGGGAACTGAAAAAATAAATTCCCCATGTAATGCTTGCAGATCATATCATGAACAGTAACGTTTCTCCCTTTTTAATTTCACCGCCTTTCCCCATGCCCCTAAAATACCTCATATTTTCCTCAACACGCTCTATTATTTGTTCTTATCTTTGCCCCCCCCCCCCCAACCCCCTGGCTTTGTAAAATGTGACCGTATCTTCCAGACCACATCTTCTGAATTACACTCCCCACCACTGTACTCGATCTCCAGCTGAAGTGGCCGACTGCAGTTCACACAGATAATCCTCGTCTTAAATAAATCTCACAAACTGTGCCAATAATTAGGTCCTACCAAGCAAATGAACATGTCTTGGAGTTTTGTAAATTTGCAGTTTTTATTATCCAGCACCTCTTAGCCATTATGAGCTACCACAGCGGGTGCACCACTGGGTTTGATCACCGCTGGGTTTGATCACCGCTGGGTTAGGTATACACAGCTCTCAGCTAAAGAGGTGAGGGTTAAGCACACGCAGTTTACTTAGCTGAACTTTACTTAGCTGTGGGTTTATAGGCTCCGGAAAGCACACGGCACTCAGGGCGGGGGAGGGAAGAGCCACATGTGTTTTTGGGGCATGTCCCTCAGCGTAAAAGTTCAAAGCTGTCATCCCTAATGAAACACTTCATTTCCGGGGCGATTGACAGGTGCTCCTCTCCTCTTCGCTTAATCAATGGGACAAAAGCAGATTCTGTGTTCCGAGGCAGCAGCAGAGCCACATGGATAATTAACTCACCCCCACAATCAGAAGCAGGGTGAGGGGCACGTGCGACGTGGCTCCTAGATATGTCCTCTCCCCACTCTCACCCATACTGACAAGGTAATTACCACTATTAACAGTGCCCCCCCCCCCCCATATCGATGTGCTTTTCAGCCAGCAGGATTATGCAGTAAGATAGGAGTAGAACACACATGTAACATGCACAGACCCAAACACATATGACATGGTACACACGTGTGAACAGACACATGCTCACAGCTGACACGTGTACCAAAACACGCAGAGAATATGCCTGGATACGCATGCAGTGGTATGATCATGCACACGTTGTCACATGTACACGCCCATCGTGGGTTAATACACCATGCTTCCCATCATTCTGCCAGCTCTGCATCTCCAATATGTCTTATGAGCAGGTCTAGGAGTACTAAGGTGGGGGGGGAGGGGGGACTTGGGGGATGGCGCTCATCTTTGGAGTGGGGGGCCTTACGCATCAAAGGGAGACTCAAGCTTCCCGTACAATAACAGAGGCTGAAATGTTATTTTAAGGCGACTGCTGACTTTAGATTTCCCTGCTGCTCTGAGAGGGGGGTGCCCCCTCCCCCCCCAGATGGCCCCACAGGAGCCACACTGATATGGGATTGACATCGCTGCCCAGCCTTCATGCAGCTACTTAAGCCTGACTGGCAACATCAAGAGCCACGTCATCTACACCAACAATCGGCATTTCCTCCTCGGAACGCCTTATATTTTACCTAAACCTCATTCAAACCAGAGAGCATAATTAATGGTCAAGTTATGTTATTATGCTGGGACAGACAGTTCAGCGGCCAATGACAACAAGGAGTAGTTTGTTTTGGCTGCACAGCCCCTTCCTGAAAGGCAGGAAAAGCTCCAAATCCCCTTGAGTCCTTCCACCTTGTACTTGCCCCCCAGACACAGATCAGACAGAACACAAAGGTCTCAAATATACTGGGTTTAAGCAAGGGGAAGAATCTCCACAGATACGCACACACACGCACGCACACACACACAGTCTATGTATTTATATCTTTGCGATGACTGCATTCTTTTCCTGTGCATTATCCATATCCTTAACCTCTACCCATCCCTAACCTTCACCATAAGTAACTAAACAAAATACAAGAGTTTTGGTAATTTCAGCTTTTTTGATTGCAGTCACAGATTTTTATAGAACAGATTTTTGCCTTGTAGGAACTGGAAAAATGTCCCCACAAGGTAAAAATGTATGCAATAAATTCCAAGAGCGAACACCTCGTCAGGAATTCTGGACCATGCAGACGCACTGCAGAGCTGCGAGCAGCCATGGGGATGCAGGTACCGTGTGTAAGCTGAGGGCTGACCAAACGTCAAAATGAATACTGTTTTGGGGGAGGGGGGGGGCATTGGGATGAAGCAGCGCCAATTCATCACAGTTAAAAAGCAGCTGGCTTGGATGTGGATGGACTGGAGAGCGCCCCCCCCTAATGTCTCACCCAGCTCCTTTAGAGAGGCCGCAGTCGGCCTCCCTGTGAACGCGTCTGCCGTGTTTATGGAGGGGGGGGGGTGGGGGGGCACAGATGAGAAGCTGGTGGCATTTCCAGCCAAGGCCCTCTGCGGCTAATCATAATAGCAAAACATTATTATCATCTATAATAAGGGACAACAGAATCTCTCTCTCACACACACACACACACAAACACACATGGGGGGGGCAGCAAACATGTTTGAGGGCCCTCTTCGTGCTGCCATCATAGACCACAAAAATGATCACCCCCCCCCCACCCCCATCTGCCTTCTCTAGCCACCCTCAATAAACAAATGAGGATCAGATTTGTTTGGCAAATTGTTACACTGTCTGAATAGTGAGACTGGTGCAGCAAGCTGCGTGTAAAAGCCCAAGGGGGAGGGGGCTGGTGAGGGCTAGGCGCAGAAACTCAGACACACAAACAATCCCGTCATTAAAGGCAGTTTTGCACCACCCTGCATACACAAAGCATTACGGCAGGCCAGCTCTCTCACCGCGTCGCACGGGCGCGCACGCACACAACCAAACACGCTCTCGCGGAAAGCCCGCTCGCGTTCCTCCTTGTTCTCAAAGTGGCGCAAATCAAACGTGGAAATGCACTTGACGCAAACCAAACACGGCCGGGCTTTAAAGCAGATTTCGGCGGGTACACAATACACATCTCACATGAAACGCCAAAGGGGGAAAGAGAGAAAAACGTCAAAGGCCGAAATTAATCAGCTTCAAATTGAACAGAAAATTGTTTCCTACTTTCCAAAGGCAGTGACTCAGAGACACGTCGAAGTCTGTGGAAAAGAATTCCACAGTTTGCAAGAAACTGAGGCCTAATTGCACGTAATTTTAGCTTTTGATTTCGACAGGATGAAATAATTTGATTCTGTTTAAGAAGGGTCTGGTTTATTTCAATGTGGACAGCAGCCTCTGTGCCCAGTTAATCCACGGCAGGACAATAAAGATCGTTCTGGAAAAGAAGGAGTCTGCCAGACGTGCATTTTGACCGTAAATCATAAAGGTAGTCTTCAGACCACATTATTTGTGTGCCCCCCCCCCCCTTTGCGGCGGTCCACATCAACGAGATTAAATAAACAAAGCCCTGACGAGCGAAGCCGGGAGGAAGTGTAGCAGACGGTGTCCCAGAGAGGAAAAACAGAGCAGAAGGCTTCACGTTCACCATTCACCATGCCAGTTATGCTTGGAGCTGACTTTTATAGAAAAGCAAAAGAAATCTGAAGTTTTCTAAAAGGATTCCAGCATGGGGGCCCAGACGGACTGCTTCAGTCTGTGTGGCGGTGGTGTGAGTGTGCTTCAAGAGCTCTGTAAACATTAGAAATCACATAAATAAACCTGAATGTGTGTGTATGTGTGTGTGTGTTGCACAAGGAGAGACATGACCAGTGACCGTCATTAATGATGTGCAGGACCAGTTTATCATTCCCGGCGGTTCTTTTTCCTTGGTACCAGGTTGCTGGGTCCTGGACCTGCCATGTCACTGCAGGCTCCCTTCGGATTCCTCAAGCCACCTGTCCAGAGATCGGTACCGAGCCAGCTCCCCAATCCTGTATTTGTGTTTTGCGCTGCGTGGTTCCCCTGAAATGGAGAAAACTAGCAGTCTGATGATCGCTGCCAAGTCCCTGGGTCATGTGACTCTGTCAGCTGACCCAAGCCGAGCTCCCCCCCCCCCCACTGTGGGGTAACTGTCTACAGCAGTAGAGGGAGCCGGATGGACGGCGATATGGGAGACAGGAATGAGAAGCTGGACGCAGTGAGCAGACCAGGACGTGCCAGACAGCTGCTGTGAGCCCACCCCCCCCCGGACAGGATAGCATGGCTCCCCCCCGGTCCTGCAATACATCACCCGTGTCATCGGTGAGGATTACAATGCGGAGACTGTCCCTTACGATGTGTTTTATCAATAACATCTGACACTGATATGGTCACCTTGGGGAGGTGAGCGGTATACTCCAGTTTATTTTGCATGTGAGGAATGAGATGAGTTACGAACCCAATGCATGGATCTTTATGAGAAAGGACCACAAAGATAACTGCTATGGCCATTGTTTTTGTGTGTGTGTCTATAGATTTAGAAATTCTTTAGCCGGAATATAAGAGGAAGCTTGGCTTAGTTTTCAGACATTTATATAATTCTTGGAATCTAGAGTTTTAACTGCGTTTTAAGTTCACGGAGGATCTCCTCCATGCACAGAAAACGGCATCTGTGCACACAGATGCCCAGGAGCCACACACTCAATTTAACTCTATGCTATTCCTCTGACTGCTGCCCAAACTAGATTCACGTGCCCCCCTCCCCGCCAGTATCCCTGTGCCCGATGAGGAAGGCCACAGGATGTTACTTATTTGGGCCGGACAGCAGAGGCGCGAACCTAAAGTCACGCTGGCTGCTGCTTTTAAGAGGACATTGATGGATTTGCTGTAATTAAGAACGCCCGTTCATTATTCTGTGAGTCGCACTGGACCCGACTGGGGATCAAGGGCATTTTACGATCACAGAGGCTGACATCACTGTTACCCCAGAAGCGAATGGAGACAGTTCTGCTCCGAAGGCTGGTTTCTCTCATAGCCACTTGGAAACAAAGATCCTACATGTGGCTTGAACATATAACCACAGCGGGAACAGGAACCAGCCCAACTCAAACCTGCTGCTCCTCCGCTGCCGATTGATTGGTCTATCTGCTTCAAGATAAGCAGACAGGGCCGTGTGAAAAGGGAGATTTCATTTCACGTTAAACAGTTAAGGTTTAACAATGCATTTAGAGAGTGTGTTCAAGAGGTGAGCATTTGTCCATCTAACTGTTTTCCTTGCTGGCTCTCAGTTTGACCCCCCCCTACCCATACGCACAAACACGCCCCCTCCCCCCGCCTTTTTCCTCGAGCGGAGCTGGAAATGTAGACGTAACACGTGGGACAGCTCCAATCCACCTGAAGGCTGGGTGCTGAGGAGCGTCCGCATGACAGGACGTCGATTTCACTTCTGGCTGTGCACAGACGCCGAGGTGAAGGAGCCCATTTCGGGCTGACAGGTCTTATCCGCACTGACTGACGGGCCCCGACGGGCCCCAACCGCGCGGCTCTGCCAGGGGCCTGGCGGCCTGCTCCCCCAAACAAGCCTTCAGCTCGGCCTAATGGTTTAAAACGCTCTCAATTACCCGGGTCATCCGGATCCCTCAGCCTCCCCCTCGGCCGTCCCGCATCCGAGACGTCGCTCAAGCCAGGGCCCCCCCGAGTCCCACAGCGCCTCTAACCGGATCAATCACCATGGGACCGAAACCCACAAACCGTGTGAGGCCAGCCTGACATCCGAATGCAGGTTCTGGCAGCCACCTTGCTCTGATCCAGTCCCCCCCCCCCCTACATCCCAGTCTGTGCCACCCACCAATCCAAGGGGGATGCCTTTGGACACCATGCGAATGGGGTGTTTCTCTGGTCGGATGGTGATTAGGCGGATGCTGCCTAGAGAGGAAAGCGAGACAGGGGAAGGGGCACCTCACCTGGGACGACGGCCCCCGCCCCACAGCCCTAATTGTATTTGTCTACGGTTCCCCACAGACGGGTGTCACAACGCAGATATCGACCCACCGCCTGTTGTATCTGTCATCTGCCTGGACGTCTCGGCCTGTTTTCCTCTCCCCCCGCACTGTACACCCAAACCAAATGGAAGTGCTCAAGCCCCGGCCTCCGGGGGCGGGGGGGCAGTCGTGCCGATAGACCCGCTGCTGAAAGTCCGTGGCCCTTGCAAGGGTAACAGCCCGGAGCCACGAGGCCCCTTCAGCTAGAATAAGGAAAACTTGAAAAATTAAAACTCACCCTCAGAACCTGAATCTAAATTCAGGAACCAAGAGGCGCTGACAAAGCAATGCTGCACCAATGCCTGGAAACAGGAGCTGCTCTACGGCTACAAATTCATTCAGGTTATTTCCATTTTTAATTTCTACCCCCCACCCCCACCCCCCGATTCCGCTCTCATACACCGCTGAAATTGGGCACTCTCGGCTAAAAATTTCACATATAATTCTCCATTTTCTGCTATGGAGCAGAGCGTGCAGATTGACTTTCCAAAAACTACTGGAAAGAAGTGCTAAAAATCAAAGCCTTTATTAATTTTAATGTTTCCTATGGCATAATCAGCTGATTATATCTTTAACAGGCATGCAAAGTGTGAAGCAGGAACGTCACACAGGAAAATACTACGGAGGCAAAAGCAATTTGGGTTTAGTTTAACAGTGACTGTCAGCGCCTTATAGGAGACAGATGCGACGACGAGTAACAGGCACGCAATGTTCGGTTTCTCTGTATTCGCAAAACAGTGCCCTTTGACCGGTAATTAATTAATTAGCACTGGGTCACATCGTTCTGCTTCATCTTCCCTCTTAACAATGCCACAGATTTGGGTTGAATGCATTGCCAACACTTTTTATTACAACAAAATAACCAAGAAAGCACCAACTGGAATAAAGCATAACTGGTGACACACATTTAGCTGGTCTAGTTTGCATTATGGGGGGGGGGACCATGCAATGATATAATCCGCTTAATTGCCTGTAATATTTTACATCTGCATTAGTAAAAATGTCTAAAACATTTTTATGGTTTGAAACCACAATTTATATATTTGAACATTCTGTGTACACTGTTTTTTAAATGGCAAGTAACAAAAAAAAATAAATGAAACATCACAAAAACAGCTGTTTTGCCACAGAGTTACACAAGTTTAAATAGGAAAAAGGCAAACATGTGTTTATGCTTAAGTGTATGAGAAGTGGCTGTGGTCGGTCACAGGACCCGGGGACAGGCTCAGTGCACAAAGCAGCCCTGAGTTTATCTGCATTTTATTTTTAATACCCTATACTCCTCAGCCATGAATCCTGCCCGTCACACACACATATATTAATCCCACTGCAACTATTTGCTCATCATTGAAAGCAGTAGTTAATTTACAAGCATCTCTTTCAGAAATTATTCACGTAATGTGACTGACAACACAGAAAATAAAATAAAAATCCTATGCTTTTAACTGATGTGGGGTTCTGCAGAAACTCATATGTGTCATAATCACCCCGCCTACAGCTAAGCACACTAATTAAGCCCAGGGAGGGAATAGATTAAACTTAAAATTTGATTATCAGGAAGTATGGGCTGAGGGTTTCATTTTTAGAAATAAAAAAAAAAATGCCATTAAAGGGGATAGTCCATAGAAATTTCTAAATCTAGTATAAAAAGCTTTTGTATATTTTAGAAGTATTGTAATGCAAGCAGCTGCATGTTATATTGTTTATATATGCGTATATAATACGTAATACATGTACACACACACAGATACACTAATTTCTGTTATATTCATACATCAGGTTTCATACATATATACAAATGTGTGTGTGTATATATATATATATATATATATATATATATATACACACACACACGCACACACACAATCACACACATGTGTATATGTAACACTAATTATTTAGGATTGATATGATGGTCTTTAAATATTTGTTCTACAAATGTTGTATTTTCCCTTCAAGTTTTTTTTTTCTCGATTTATCATCTTGCATATCAGATAACTTGTAAAACAAATTTTAACCGAAAGAGCCGCTGGTCAAAAGCTTAATGTATTTTGATTTCTTTATGAAGACAGAGACACGCAGAACTGGGCTTTCCTTGGGTACTGTTTTTATCAGCACATGCAGTACAGCGAAGGTGTTTATAGACACATCGTATCTGCAAGTGGTAAAAGTCACACTCTCCGTGTGATCCGCTGCAGTGAGCCCTAACCGTAAACTCACTGTGATCCGCTGCAGTGAGCCCTAACCGTAAACTCACTGT
>JAABNY020000136.1:8957392-8970816 GCA_015164015.2 Brevimyrus niger
TGTGATCCGCTGCAGTGAGCCCTAACCGTAAACTCACTGTGATCCGCTGCAGTGAGCCCTAACCGTAAACTCACTGTGATCCGCTGCAGTGAGCCCTAACCGTAAACTCACTGTGATCCGCTGCTGTGAGCCCTAACCGTAAACTCACTGTGATCCGCTGCAGTGAGCCCTAACCGTAAACTCGCCACCTCTCTCCCGCAGCTCCTCCTTCAGCGGCTGAGAAGAAAATGTACATAGTTGTTGGAAATGATTATCTGACAGGAGGTCAGCAGGGAATGGACCGGGACTGGAACCAGACTGTCCAAAGTAATTTGATGAAATCGACCATGAAAGGGCTTTTTAATCACAGGAGAGGAGTTTAATTCCTTCAGTAATTACTGAAATATGTATGTGCCTTCATATCTATTGATCCTTATTGTGCATGAAGTTATTGTACACAAGGTCCGATCTCGCCGTATCGACTCCCAGGTTCCCCGGGGGATCAGACATCCGGGTTGGCACCAAGGGTGGGGGACTATGGGAAAAGGGAGTCGTTCGGGGTGCAGTGAGGTCCTCGGGTTTTACGCGCGAGTTTTCTGGCACGTCCTTATCGCGACACAGAGCTGGGAGCTCTCGGTTGGGTGGGGGTGAGGGTGCGGGTGAGCTCACCGTGGTTGGGCAGTCCTGACCATTTCAATTAACAACTGTAACAACTATCAAGGATACAAAAGCCAAAATAAAAAATAGCCACCTGAACACATAAATATATGAAATAATAATAAACTTTAGTTCATCTCACAGTCCTAAATTTTGGGATTAATAAAGTATGTGTGTGTGTGTGTGTGTGTGTGTGTGTGTGTGTATGTATGTGATTGTAAGACTGTATGTGTATCAGTGTGTGTGTGTGTGTGCGTGCATGTATGTGTGTGTGAGTGTAAGACTGTGTGTGTGTGTGTAAGAATGCGTGTGTGTGTGTGTGTGTGTGTGTGCCAATCATTGTGTGCAAGGCAGCCAAATGTGTAAATGCCTTAAAAGTTCCAGTGAAACACAAAAAGGTGAGAAGATGCATCAGGTGTCCCGTCCATGGCACCAAAAAGCCATGCAGCTGCAGAAATGGGCTGGGGGTGCAGACACACTGCTATGAGAGACCCCTCACACGGATAGACGGTTAGGGTTAGGGAGAGAGAGAGAGACCCCTCACACGGGGAGAGAGTTAGGGTTAGAGAGAGAGAGAGAGACCCCTCACACGGGGAGAGGGTTAGGGTTAGATAGAGAGAGAGACCCCTCACACGGGGAGAGGGTTAGGGTTAGAGAGAGAGAGAGACCCCTCACACGGGGAGGGGGTTAGCGTTACAGAGAGAGAGACCCCTCACACTGGGAGAGGGAGGCCTTGACAACTGCTGCCCCCCTCCTATTTTAGGGCGTAAACGATCAGCCCACATTAATGCTTTTCTGGAATTTTCCCTAACCCCAGCTAGTTGAACTCGGTGCAAAAAACCTCTGCTTTTAAGAGGCCTCTCCTCCTGCCTGCACACGGCTCTGCCTGCACACGGCTCCGCGTGCCGGTGTCCCCGACCGGGCATCTCGCCGTTTGGTCCTGCAGTCGCAAAGCTTAAGTGGGCAAAGTCAGGTACAACAGCGGCTTGTCCCCTCCCATTAAAGAAGAATTAAAAACTAATTTTATTATTATTGCAGCAACAAAGCAGAGCAAACCCATTAATTAATGCCCCTCTAATTGCACGCGTACCTGAGATGAGAGATGAAACAAAGACCCTAACTTCCCTGCCTCGGCTCCATACACTCACTGCTAATTTAATTTAGAATAATAATTAATTATACATTAAAATTATGGGGGGAAAAAAGTTGTTTTCATCCCAGCCATCAAACATATGCATTTTTAATGAATTTCCCCCAAATCAATAAATTCAATTTTTAAAAACTGCAACAAAAATGTATGAGACATAATTACTGTAAGGTCAGTGGGTATTATTCAAAGTCACTTTGGTTTATCACATTAAAAAAAGACAGGACACAGGGCAAGAAAAAATTATGAATTCCTTCCCTCAATCTGTCCCATTTTGATTTAGATGGATGAAGAATAATTAAGTCTTAATTATTCACATGACTTCAAGGCACATTCTAAGAGCACAAAGAATGCCGTTGTCACTATTGTGCCCCTTGAGTCCGCTGTCATTTATCAAATCTTGCAACTTGACCAATGATGAATAACAAATAAAAAAAAGTGTCCATTTGCCCAGAACACCACTACCACCTACACAGATTCTCACAGAAGAGCATCCCCTTTGAATTCCACAGTATGCAAATGTGACCATGTGATTTGCATTTTAAAGTATTTAACTACCCATATTTATTGGATTCCGAGGCCTCGCTGATCATTGATTTATATGCTTCTGGCAGTCATATTTCCATATTTGTATGGCTCTAACGACAGTAATAATTCAAATATGCAAAAAGTTCTTCTTTGAACAGTATCTTTAATTATGTCCTCAAAGCATCGTTGTTCTCGCTGAGGCCTCCCCAGGAAAAGGGCCCTGGGAGTGTGAAATGCCGCCGTAACAGCGACGCGCATGTCGTCCTTTGCTGCCTGCTTTCAGTCCACGGGAAATTGCTTTGTTTGTCAACCAGTCCTGGGTCTGGATGTACAGGCCAGGGGTAAAGTAAATTAATAATAATAATAATAATAATCATTATTATTATTGTTGTTGTTATTGTTATTATTATTTTTTTATATTATTGTTATTTTATTATTATTATTATTGTTAGTAGTAGTAGTATTGTTGTTGTTATAAAAACTACCAATTTTTCACTTAGAAACTTTATTAATTCTGACACACTTTCATGACAAATTCAATCACATTTCACAAGACTTCTCCTCAAAATGCAAAGCTCCCCCCCCCCCAAATCCCTGCCATCCTTTTAAGCCAACATCTCTTTATTGGAGTTGTCACAGTTTATGTGCGCCCGTATGAAAGGCATCAGGGGCTGCAATCGTGTAAATCCACCGGCGCTGGGGCCGCCTGCTCTGGCGTAAGTCGTCAGACGTGTTGGCGACTCCCCCCATTACATGACGGTGGGGAAACTTTCCAGAAAAACAGTGCAAACCACGTACTGCCATACAAGATACACCTAAGGGGCACAACGGCCAGTAATACTCTGCAAGTAATACGCAGCCTGCAACTTATAAAGATATATTCAGACTTGTGACAATTAATGTATTTAATGTATATAATAACGTGGAATTAGCTACGCGGCTATTAACCACATACAGCTTACAATTACCACATTCAGGAATTTTCTATATTCATTATAAGCTCAAGTATGTAACAGTTTACAGTGAAATAAATTGTGAGATTAGCCCCATTCCTTTTAAAAGTATTACTTAATATTGAAGGACAAAATTATTACCAGTTTAATCATGCTTTCAGAACAATAAAAAACAGAAAAAAAAATTTAAAAGACGACCAGACTGATTAAAATTAAGTTAAAATTGTTATATTAAATTTTTTTCCTGGGTGGAAAAAAATACCCCAGCTGAATTTTTCAATTGAATATTAACAAAGACTAAAAATAGCCATAAAAACACCAAGTATAACATCTTCGTCTGGAGTCTTGCAAAAGGCCTATAAATAATGACGTATTTAAAACTTTCACATGGAAAAAGGCGCGTTATTACTGTAATTGAGACAAGTGAGTATGACAGTTGATTGAGAGAATCACCACTGATCACAATCATATTTACTCAAACTTTTCCATCACAAATACATATGTGACAAAACACCCTGCCTGGCCGCAAAGCTTACATGCAAGACAGTAATTTGACGTTTCATTTTTGTAACATGAATAATTAAATGACAGCATTATTATTATTATTTATTAAACTAGATTAAATAACCAGCCCTCAATGACAATAACGTGAATAGTAAAAAAAACTGTTTTTTTATCAAAACTATAATTGTGCATTATACATAGCACTAGGTCTGTACATCTCCCTCAAGAAAAACGCACTTCAGGTTAAATGCACTGAGAGCAACAAGGCGGCAGACGGTAACAAACTTGCCAAGCATATTAACTGAGGGCACTCTCCCAAAGGCATGAACCCCGCTCTCCGTCGCAGAACGCCCCGAAAGCACTCATCAGGACTAGGACCGCTCGGCAACCCCACGCCGCACTCACATTTCAACTGCCCTTACATCTCCCTCCTCTTTAATTTAGACCTATATATTCATTTTACCTTCAGAAATGCTCACTTAACAATCAGATTTTGCGGGCAACGCTACTTTGATTTTTCTGTGCGAAAGACGGGACCTTCACTTAAATTGGGTCCGTTAAAAATATTTGTAAAGCATATTTTAAATTTTACCTGTAAAGTCAGTTTGCAACAAGTGCATTTAATTCAGCATGATTCTACACCTTAATGTAAACTTTACTTCCTTGGCCTTTTCTTAACCATTCTCCATTTGCCTGCCCAGAGCTGCACAAACCCGACATTAAAACAGCCCCCTTGCCCCCTATCTAATTGCGCAAAACGGCATACCAAGAAAATGCCGTCTTCATAAAAAGAAAGGGCACTTATTTGTGTCCCTCGAACCTTTTCGCTGACAGTAGGACGTCTCTGAAATCAGATGGTTCCCTGTGAGGTGCAAAGTGCACCCAGACACTCCAGCAATTCTCATAATGTATATCCAATACTATTTATTTCCCTCCTTATTCCACATCTCGTCATGCGGCCCGCTTTTCTCCCCTCACACCGCTGACCTTCTCTGTGCTTTCGTGCTTTTCTGTAGCTACGTGCTACAAAAACAGCATAAAAATAAACCCGCTGTACCATTTCGTGGCATCCTGGTTGAAAAGGCAGAGACATTAGGAACATTACAGGCCATAAAAATACACTTCCCAGTCGGAATTAGGGAATGAAAAGTTGTCAGACTTTAGCAAAGACAAAAAAATACCAACTTTCCATAAGATACATTTTAAGCATAATATACTCCATAGATATTTTATAAGGGAACATTTATTGGGAATCATCATGTATATCTGATGAATTTTGTAAATTAGAAACTCATTAAAATTAAAGACAAATAGTAATAAACCATTTGTCTGATTGGAAAATCAGTGAATGGGAAGAAAAAAGGTCCCCGACACCACCTTACTGAACAATGATTCGTGATCAGAAAAATAAAAATCACAAAACTGACCTTGTAATTTTTGGAGGGCAGAGATTTGTGAACTTGCAGGGTATTGTATGAAAAACCGCACGCGTGTGCACACGCAGTCCCTCATTAACAGTCGTGTTAATTTCACCGCTCTCCGTTCATTTTCATTGCGGTGCTGCGGGGACTTATTACCGCGCGGTCTTTGTCCTTGCAGTAATTGCCCTCTGCGCCAAACAGTCTCTGAGCACCGGCATGGGCCCCCCCGGGGACCCGCAGCCTCCCTTCAAGGCCCCCCGGTACAGCCGACATGTCCTAGTTAAAGACACACCGGGAGGGACGGCCTCACAACATCGGAGCCTGGCGCTTTTTTAACGAAAAAAAAAACAGTTCCTTAATCACTTCATTAGGGAGCTGAGAGGAGTGGAGCGGAAAACGCGGCGGGATTCGAATTCGCGAGGTTCCAGCTTCCATTAAGCGGGCTTTGTTTGGCCCGCACTGCTTAAGCAGAAATCATGCTAAACAAACAGATACACACCCCGCAAAGCGCGTGTTATGTGTACGGTAATAAAACACGTGTATGCGATCTATTAGCATGAGTCCCTGGCATGATTTGTGGGCTTATAATTTTTCTTTTGCGCTGAACCTGAAAAATCAGCGTTTTATGTCCCCTAGATTTACGGAGTTCGTGTTATTAATTGTTGTTCCAGTGATTAAGTTATTGCACTATTTACATTTAACAGTATTTCTTGTCATTTTGAAATATTTTAAAAGCTATTAGTCAAATTATTAAAACAAAGCACTTTTCTTAATTCAGCACTATAGAAACATCTACAAGCATCAAATACGTTGAACAACCTAACACGGTCGTCGTTCAGAAATACTCATCTGACGACTCTATTTTGCTGCGTGAAAAAAGTGACCTGGCCCCACCTACTGACAGAAAATTGACATAGCAACACAATAAAAATGGAATTAAACCGTTTTTGTAATGATAATGTCTCGTATTTTACATTTTACAATATATTAATATAATAATATTAACAATTTTTCTTCCAAGGCAGATTTTGCAATATAAACTATACAAGTTTTATTTTGATAGGTAAAAACCTCAAAATGCACAAAGGAGACAAAAAGCGAAGACTGGGCAATTATTTCTGTATCAGACTCAGGAAAAACTTTGAGTATGAAATTGTCTCTTTTGAATGCACTGTAACTAATTCCATAACGGCAATGCAGCTGACCACAGAAAATAAATGCAGGAAAAATAAATATTAAATCCACAGTAGAAACTACTGGATACTATGGAAACTACATAATATTCATTCACTTATAAACTAAGTGACAATAGCAATGAATCTCTCAAAACCAATATTAGAAGGTGCATTTAAAATAAATAATCTGGTATGAACTAAACATTTCTCAGGCAGAGCCTTCATTCCAGCTCTACCATAATTTTGTTTTACGGTTTCTGTTAACAAACAAAATGGCTGCCATTTGTGTTTCCACGGCTCCATTTTCACTATTACTGAAACCTTCAACATGGCTTTGAAGGAATGTGCTTAAAAAAAATACTATTTAAAGACTGTAATTCTACCTGTTAATACGACACATAATGATGTTTTTTTTATTATTATTTGAATTGTTGCCTCTGAGCCTTAACAAAATGGTGTTACGTGTCCTTAGAAAAAAGTACAGATGAACATTTCTTTAACATGTGCCCTCCTGAGGCCCTTCTCTGGTTATGTTTAACACAATGGTTAGGGCGTAACAGACACCTGCTGTCGAATATTTCAAACTTGTTTTTACATTGACCTTTTTGCAGGAGAGACATCAAAGGGGAGAAAGTGCCGAGAGCACAACGACGTATACAAAAATGAATGACATCTATATACATTATTTACATGTTATTGCTGCAAATAGTCTACAGATACTTTTCCCATGTGATCAAGTTGTCAGTAGGAGTCACCCAACACACTGGATGCTGGCAATGACTCTTCCATCCTCCTTTAACACCCGAGAGGAGAATCCTGGTGCACCATAAAATCCGAAGGGTAGTATTCATCCGTGCCGCTGTTACAGACCGTGACCCTTTTACAACACCATCCGGTGACTCGATTAGTCCTTCCGAGTTCTGTCTTCTCACTCTGGATGTGCTCGGAGAGATGTGTGCGTACCTCACGGTCATCATTCAGTCCCCTAAGAAGACTCTCGCCCCGCACACTCTCCCCACTGGCAGAATGAGCCGTATACCGAAATCAGGAAACGAACCAGCCCACGCATACATTCATCCACAGCGCAATAAATGAAAATGCTTTGTGACCCAAAAGTAAACAAATTACCACAGTAAAGGAATGTAAGTTCCTTGGGAGGGCTCCCGAGAGCCCTCAGCTCCTCAGGCTTAATGTAACCACTGCGCCACTGAGCTTTCCTACGCTTTATCTGCACTGGGTTTTCTGTCACATTTCGCTTCACCAACTGTACCTCTTTGGAAAACAGCCCGTATCCCAATTTTTCATTTATACATCTTCTGAGACCCCCTGCCCCACCCGCTGCCCTCTTAAACGGTGTGTCCATGAAGCATCAGTAAGCCAGACAGATGGATGTGGCCTTGGGGAGCCCAGGGCTGGCTCTGCCTGAATGTGAGATGTTGCAGTGTCACTTAGATGCTGTGAGATGTTGCAGTGTCACTTAGGCAAACAAAGGCACGGCAGGCATCTCCCACCCGGCACAGTCTCACACTTCGGGCGTCTGGGGGCCAGACTCTAACCAAGGTGTTCAAAGCGGGCAGTAGATTCTGGGTGAAGGGTTCTGTGCAGTTCAAGGTTAGGGGTAAAGCAGGTAACCATTTTTAAAATGCTGCACTGTATATTTGAAAATAATGAACAATAAGGCACTTAAAGAATGTTAAGCTCACACTGCAAAAGCATCTAGTCATGTCGCAATTTACCCTTCCATTACAGCTGATGAAAAGAACTCAAGGCTTCCAGAGGTGTTTACATTTGAAAGGTAGTATGAAAGCGGGAATTAACTATCCTCTGAGGATGGCATCTGCTTTTTGCAGCATGTCTTTTGCCTTTGGTGTGTAGCTCCTACTTAACCCACCATGCGTGACTTACATTAACACAGATAAAGGTACAGTTCCCACCACTGGTCTGAGGTTCATGTGAGCAGTGTTAGTAACAATGAGTGACAGATGTGCGAAGGCCTGGCATCAACCGGTCGATACCCTTCAATCGGGACAGAGTCCCCTCAACCTGGCCACCCTCGTCATCTGATACGGCAATGAGCAGTTGCTCGCTCGTGGTCAAATTTTCAGCTGTGGGGGGAAGTGGACAAGAGGTAGTGGTGGTGGTGTGTGTATGTGTGTGTGTGTGTGGCGGTGGGGGGGGGGGGGGCAGGTTCCTAACAACTGTGAGGCCCCTTCATCTACACCAGGGCCACCCAGATACTGTAACGTCCCAATTCTGTTAGCAGGGACTAACAAATGGTTTAGTGCTCTAGGGCTCAGCAAATCGCACGCTGTCCTCGGGTACCTGCCTGTCAACAGACCAGCTCATCCTTCCCCCCGTCAAGGGCTTCTTTATAAGCCCACTACCCCAGACCGAATAGCAGAGAAGCTCCTCGGTGTGCTGAGCTTTACCCTAATTATCAGCCACACGCCCCCCACCCCCAGAGCTGAGGCTAAATGCTGCTTCTCCTTCCCCATTCTTCTTTTCAGGGCTACGCAGTGCATGACACAAGCATTTGACAAATTGAGGGCCGCTACTGTAATGACATACCTTTTCCCTCATCTTTTAATCACCGCTGTTAATTACTCATTAACTTCCTTCCCTTTTAGTGTGCAACTCCTAAATCCCCCACCATGCGTCTCTCAAATAAATTAAAGCACTCCTCATCTCCGACGTGCAATTTTCATCTTTTCTTACGACTGTCATTTGCACAAACAAGAGTATTTTTCAGTTGTTCTGGGAGGGTACCAATAAATGGATTTTAATCATTACCTCCACGAAATGATGTGTGCAAATCTCTCCAGATGGAAATCATTCGGAGCGCCGTAAAGGGCTTCCTGTAATTTTGCTTTACTGCAACACTAAACACAGTGCTGATGGACTCCAAAAAACTGCGATCAAGCCGCAGTAACTCTCCACCCCCCAGAGGAGGCGCTGAATTCATGCCAGAACAAAAACTAGTTGAACAGAGATTCCAAATCCCTGCTGAAAACAAATATAAAACTCAGAGTAACATCATCCAGATGGATACACCTGGAAAAGACCTCGTCATGAACAGAAGCTGGGGGGGGGGGGGAGAGAACCAATGATGCCAGACCAAAAAAAACAGCAATACAGGCAATACGAGAACGACACCAACAGTGATATATTTTTTAAATGGCCGAGTTGAACTGATGTTCAGTGGATAATTGGACACATCCACTGTCTGCAGCAGTGACACTTTATTAGCTCTGACCTTCATCACACAAGTTTTTCGTGTTTCCGTCTCTTTATTTCTCCTTGGGGCCCGTGATGCTATTTGGCTTGATTTGTCTCCTTACTGTCTCTCTCAGCTGCGACGTGCTCTGCCACAGACCCCGTACCTCTAAACACACAGTTCCCTAGCCTCCCCTTAGCCACCACACCCGGCTGGAAATGGCGGACGGCAACTTTAAGCGCCCATTTACTGACGACAGCCCGGCTTGTGGACGGACACACAACGCGAAGAAATTGGACAAGCGCCGTGCAAAATTCTCTTTACATTACCTCTCAAATTATTAATAATCCCTCATTCAAGGACCGTCCTTGTAGAGAGAAGCATTTCAATTATGGGTTGTTTTTTTTTTTAATGGGGATTTAGTTTATTGTAGCACCAATCAAAATTACAGCCCTCCCCATCCACCACACTTACGCATATACACCCAAACCTCACTACTGTTAAGGTTCATAAACACATCAGGTCAGCATTGACTAGTCACTCCGTAATCAACCAAACAACCAAAATCCCCAAAAAGCACTGAAATACCCAGGAAAACACCAGGATGCTCTGAAAGGTGACCTTACAGCTGTAATTTGTGGCCTTGCTCAGTAGCCCAGCAGTAAAACCACTTTGCTGACCTTGGGATATGAACAGGCGACCTTCTGATCACAGGCACAGTATGTTCTGTGGTTAGTGCAGTTAAATGCGGGTCAATGGCTCTGAGATCAGAGAAGAGAATCTGCTTATGTTAGGAAATGGCCCTGGAGACCTCCAGATACCTCAAATCTGAGCAGACGTCCTTCCCCTTTTCTCCTAAGAATGCCAGATAACAAAGTTTCATTTCAAATGCACCGATTTTGGCAGGTTGCAAGCATAAGTCAGAGCTTATCTGAGCTCCCAGAGAGACGCGACACTATTATGGAGGCCCGGGACTGACAAGAGCAAAGGAAATTTTGCGCAGGAGAGGCAGAGCAAAGTCTTTCATTAGCAATGCAGATGTTCAGTCGTAAATTAATCTGAGGTCACTATTCTTGTACTTAAGCGCCATTTAATGGGAGAGGCGGCTCCGAGGAAGCATAAGGCAAAATCGATGCCAAGACGAGGACAACCATGTTGCTGCCTCTGCTGCTCATCCTGGGCCTGGGTGTGGGGGGGGGGGTGGGGGTGGATGGACAGTTGTTGCATCTGTGAGAAAACTGAGCCCCGGTTGACTCGGCAAGGTTCATCATTTCTGGCCACTTCTGTGTTATGTTCGCCCATCACACATTATGGAATTTTAGTTCCATTAAAATCCACCGTATAGCATCTTGCAGAGACTTCTCAAAAGCAACAGAAGTATCCTTCTTCAGGTAATGGAAGGCAGGTCCTTCCTGGTGCTGAGGGGGGTATTGTGTGTCTATAAAAGCATTAGCCCTACCAATGCTAAAACAGTGCCAACCCTCTATACTCACTGGCTGTGCACGTGGGCTCCGACCCACAGGTGGAAGCCCTTCTGGTTGGTGGGCTCTTCAGGGTCACGTGACACCGTAGCCATTGCGCAGTCTATCTCCTGCATATCCCGACATGGACAGCCATTAACCAAAAAGCTAAAAAGCAACCTCACGAAAAAAGGGAATAACCGTCTGCCTGGCGCATATTTATCCAAATCATGATTAATTTCACGGAAGCACACCACCTAATCCACCCCAACTGGAAAAACAAGAGACACGTTTGATGGTCCTGCCCCTTCTCACGACACCTGGCTAATTCAGCTGTGCCACAGACCGGTGTGAAGACCACCGTGCGTGGGGCCCATGGCTCATGCACTGGACTTGCGTCTCACGTGACCAACACTGGATGCCTGAGGAGGCTGGGCGGACATCTGCTGTGGTCTTTAGCGTGAGGTATGTCAGCTTCCTGTGTGGACTTCCACGTCACTTCATAGTACACATTCATTTGTGCCACGGACGAGTGAAGCATTATGTGCAATTTTATCGCATTACAGAGGTTAACGGACCATAAAGCTGTCCATTCATGGAGAGCAATAGCTTGGAGACCATTCTAAAACCTAAAATGGCGCTTTGAATGTGTCATTACAGTTAGCTGACTGTTTCCGACAACAGCTCCGTCACATACTTAACCTTTATGGTTTAAGGTTTAAGAAAAAATATTATTTATCAATTGACCTTTACTATTCCTTAGGGTTATATCATCCCAGATAATGTGATCCTGGATCCTGCTTCCAGTTAAAGTATCTGGGAAAAATGTTTTTTAGAACTGAATGTCAGAAGTAACACACAACAAAATATATTAAACAGGCTAACATGGAAGGCAAACATAAATTAATGCTCATCTTCACAGGCCTGTCAAAAGACCTTTACAACAAACGTGATTTTAAAAAGCAGCAGAAGCATTTTGCCATGCAGACACATTTGTACAAAAGAGAAATTCTCTATCTTCAGTGGAGGAATTTGTCAGAATTATTTTGTGTATTCAAAGTATGAGAGAGAGAATAATAAAAAAAAAACACATAAAAGCACAATGATTCATCGTGGAAAAATACATATAACGGCTGTCTTGAACCATCAAACCACATACCTTGCTAAAGATTTTATAGTAGACACAAAGGTAGCATTATGTTCGTCTGGTTGGGGCGGGTGGTTAGTCATGTGACAGGCCTGCTCATTTCGTTTACCTGTTTCTTGTTACCAGTCCCCTTAAGACTTAATTTTCTCCCCCTTCAGTAATCGTACCCAGACCCTAATGCCCTACCAAGCCCTTCCAATGGGCCTGAATAGGATTTGGTTTGCTGACCCCCCACCCCTCACCGGATTATGTTAAAAGACCCACCATTATTTATCTGTTTTTGTTCTCCCCACACCCCCCTCGCGTGACTCTGTCCGCCGTCCCGCCTGGAGCAAGCCTTACAGTCTTGACGCGGCTGAATCGCCCCAGGCTCCCCGGGCTTCATAAATCCCCAGGCACGGCTCCTCTGCCGCCCCGAGTTTAAATACTGCGCCGCGTTTCAGCCCCAGAATTCCGCGGGAACCCGACGAGATCGCTAATGCGCGCGACGATTAAGGACGACTCAAATGCTATGTTGTTCAAAAGGCTGACAGGCTGTAATTTTCCCTATTATACGCTGCCGTTTAATTGCCTGCTACCGACATCCGCTGACACATTATGAAACAATGATTTACAATTATTCGGGCCACGAGAGGCGAACAGTGACATTATAATCAGCGACACTGCGGTTCCATCGCGTGCTTTGCATCTACAGCTAAATTTAAAAATTGTTTTTGTGCCCCCCCCAAAGGAGTGTTAACCAAATTGTATTTGGAGATGGTAAAACATAATATTGGAGAGGGTGGGATAACAGCGTGGGATTGAGTTTGGGTCAGGGTGTCAGACGCATGAAGTAGCCCTGCAGGGCAACGGTCGACCTGCAAAACAGATCGGAGGAATGCGACGGTCATCCAGCACGAATCCCACCATGAAGCAAAAAGCAAAGACGCCGGCAGGGCCGCCAATATAAATGATGGACAATTAAAGGGAACCGTGTGGCGTGCGGATTGGGCCGGATCAGCTCCCACAGACGCCGTTTCCTTAAACGGCCGGATTGGCCTGAATGCGCTTCCTGCTCGTAACTATAATGCGAAACATTAATAAAACACAAACGCATTAAAATGCGATGCAAAGCGCAGCCCCAGCTCCTTTCGGAGAGGTGCGCATGTGAGCGTGACTGCGACCACTGCGCTAACACCTAGCTGTCCTAATATTACGGCCGTGTGTTATAGCTATTAAACTCCCCATGCATAATTTACT
>JAABNY020000136.1:8970916-8988338 GCA_015164015.2 Brevimyrus niger
GATACCACAGCAGAATTCTGCATTGACAGCAGTTTTTCTCCATTAAGAGGCATGTGACATTTGTCAAGGGGGAACCCTGGCACAAGGGGCCAAAATGCTGAATCCGGGCCGCATGCTGAAAGTGATGGAGAAGAGCAGAAGCCCTCATTAAGGTTGTTCTGGCCTCACCCTCCAGAGGTCCCACCCTGTTTTGTTTTTTCATTAAATATGAGGAATATCGCAATATACATTTTCGCCCTGTCGGCAGTTTGTTTGGGGCGTCGATAGGCAGTTTCCAATGCTTTTCCAGACCAATTTACCGCTCTTCGGCCTGTTTCATTTCTTTTATTTCACCACCGAGGCAAGCTTTGTCCCCACTGTGGTCTTTTAAAAACTATGTTTTTCGGGCATTAAATACTTGGGGCTGCAAGACAGCTTGTTTCTGCGAGAGGACAGGAGAGAGCACAAGGCACATCATAAGCTGGCGTACTTGGAGCGGTTTGGGGTGTACATGGTCAGGAATCCTCACTGTACAATTCAGAAAGGTCCTTTACCTCAACCACAGTGGACTTACCATCTGGTGTTTTCCCAGTGGCCTGATGGGTATACATCACGGGGGACCCCAAACTCTAGGGATGAATTTTAACCCCAGTCCAGCCCTAACTTCGACTGCTCGAGGTTCCAGCTTTATGAACCAATAAAGGTGTAGAACTGCTATCTGCACAAGTCACTTATGAGAGCCTGAACTCACAGAGTAATCAAGAATTAGTTCACTTGTCTCTTGACTAAACATGATATATGGATCATAAACCCAGAAGTCTTAAGACGTGCCACCCCTTGGGCACCCCATCCCTCTGGCACCCCCTTCTCCTAACCCCAACACCGTGCCTTATTCTCCAACAGTATGCCATCAGCCGCTTAACGCTTCAGACCAACCCAAGTCATGACACGGACCTCATTGCTCACCGCGTATTACCGGATGTCAAGTCTTCTGTCAAGAGACTAGACTCACAAATGTGAGGAAAAGAAGAGATGAAGAGACAGGGCAGAGTCCCTCAGCGAATAGGTTTCTCGTCTGACTGGCAGGTGGGTCAAAGTTTCGGTTGGGCTATGGCCTTGATTTGCATCTGTTAATGAAATGCCACGCACAATGCGGTTTCCAAACATCAACAACCTTTTCTTCGGTCTACGCCAAAAACATGCCCACCCATGCTTGGGTAAAATAAGGTCAGGTGCTGGCCTGTTAGCGTGGTATGCTAAGAGCTCTGGAGTCGTTTAGGTGGCGCATCAGAACCCACCCCACTGTCGCGTGCGGGGGCCGCAAAGAGGCAACGGTGCATTAATGAGAAAAGCACACTCGTTTTGATCAAAAATAAACGTGCACTTAAAGCATTCATTTTCCATCTCATAATGCAATGAAAAAATAAATACACAGCATATAACACTGGCCTGAGCTGGCCTAATTCATTAGAACGTATTTATGTTATTCTACAAAATATAAATGAAGTACTTTAATGACCACGGGAGATCAGTTATGGAGAGAAGGTATTCATGAAAAGAGGCAATTAGCATGAGCGGAGTAGTTTTCTAAATAGTCATGCAATTAAGGCAAATCGAGATGACATGTATGTAATGGCGCTCGAGCTCCCGCTAACACAGCTGCTGAATGGTAATACTCAGAGATGTGCTCCCCCATTACTGCGAGCAGCCACTTAAACACGGAGCAGATGTTAAGTCTTGTCTGTTCATCAACACAACAGACGCCTTTGATATCTTTCCCCACTTCTGTCAAGGAGACATCAGAGGCAAAGAACCAAACAGGCACGGCTACATCATCTTCGCGTCTGCACACAGTGTGGTTAGCAAGCGGGAGCGGCCCCTTTATGATAGAAGCGAGAGGTTATAGCACTCGACGGTTCCTGAGACTCTTGTGTGCTCCATCAGTGTGAAGGTTAGCTTTGGTCGGTTTGTTTGTACCTGTGTGTGCGTGTATGTACTCAAGGAAGAGTGCGGCGTGTGGCGCCCAAGTCCAGGAGGCTCAGAGTGAGGCTGAACAAGAGAGACGACTTGCTATCACTCCCCACGGCTGAAGGCCCACAACCCCCATGCTGAAAAAAACGCTACAACACAACGCTCTGCGTCAACTTACCCTTTACACCAAAAATAACCCAAGGAGCAGCAAATGAGTACAAAGTAATGGCAGAGCAATACTAATACTAATAATGATACTAATAGCAGAGAAATTAATCATAGAAAAGCAGGTTGGAGGAACCAGTTACAGTGATACCATATTGGCAGATCACCATACCAACATGAAATCAAACATGTCAGTTCACAGGATGGAATGAGACCAAACCCGAGTACACATGGTGTTGAGCACTATATTAACAATACTGCAACAACGCTGCCATGAATGTAGGCAAGTGATTAGCCAGGACCTAAGCGTATCTCCCTATACCCAACATCATCTTACTCATTTTGCTGCCCTGAAAGCCAGACTTACTGTATTCCTGTAAAGAATAAATCACAGAGACTGGTGTTCTGCCATGCAGCTCGTAACCTTCTTCTAAGCTCCCCCCTCCTTCTCTCCTGCTGCTCTTCCTGTAAAGGTCCCTCGCCCGCCGACGTCACGGCACTCACCCACAGACGTGGCACTTGTACTCCCGCATGCCCAGGTGCCTCTTCACGTGGTTGCGGGCATCTCCAAGCTGAGCGGTGGCAAAGTTGCAGATCTTGCACTTGAAAGGCTTCGACCCTGATGAAAATTAAACATTAACTGGTGTGAGGCAAACCATTACCCCAGTGTAATCATGGGTGTACTTGAAACTGCTACCCCAGCACAGTCACAGATATAACATACCGAAATCAAGATTTTGGGGCAAACATGATTTAATGTGAAATGTGCAACATCCTTGCCTTTTGAGAAGCATCGTTAGCTCCTGCTGGATATTAAAGCCAACAAACTCTGCTTTCGACACTAATTTGTCTCCTCCTAATTCGAGGGCAGCCAGGGAAAATCACGGGACAGTGAGAAGCCCAGGTCTGCTCCTTCTCCCTCCAAGCGAGGCCAGGTGAGATGTGTAAATCAATTCTGTATGTTCACTGGTCACTCCATCACCAAAGCGCTAATCACCAAGCTTGGGTTTGAGAGGAGGTTTACTCCTAATTATTGTCATTAATAAATTGAGGAGGGGTGGGGGGGGGAGGGTCATAAGTGTCTGGATGAAGGAGTATGTGGTGTAGGACATCATCCATCAACATTGCTCAGCACACTCCCAGGGTCGTTAGTGGGCCACGGGCAGCTGAGAAACAAGGTATGTAGTTAAGGGGGAGGAGTCAGTCGCCAGAACTGCCCACTTGGGCCTGGACTTCCGTAAGGCCACAGTGTGCGGGGCTGGAAAATCAATAATCAATGAATAACCCAACGCCTACATGCAAACAGAAATAATGCCATTTTTATTTGAACTCAATGGCATCCCCTAGTGTGCAGAAGAAACTTTGGCAGCAAAAACTAGACCAGGTGCAATAATCTTGGCATAACTAAAGTCTGAAAGGTGGCCAGGTGATAACCAGTGTCACAATTGGTGGGGGGGGTTCAGGTCAAAGCAAAAAAGGAAGACCTTAGAGCATGTTCCCCCCCCCCCCCCAACTCCTCCTACCATGCAGCCAGGCACAGGGGTCAGCAAGCATGGACATTGCGAGGGATGTTCGATCTATTAACCGTCACTTCAAGTCAAACTCAGAAATGCCATTTTGGTAAAATGAGTTCTGTGTATCGGAAGTCGACCGTTAACACGGTGTCATGTTAAATTAACACCGGCGACCAAACTGGAGGTGACACTGGGAAAGACTGCCTCATTTCCTAAAACCTTCCCCTTCGTTTTCTGGAAAGAAAAGGTGTCCGATGGTGTGTTCTGTCCATCCCTCATCCCCCCTGTGCCCTGAAGTCAACATCCAACCTAAAAGAGGACTGAGTGAAAAAATGCAAGGTGACCCAAGACGAAGAAGCAGGAAAAACAAGCCCTGTGGATCCATTACAAATCCTAAAACCACAAAGGTGACAAAAGTGAGGAGCTTCGTATTAAAACCTACATTAGTCCCATGTTAGCACACATTTAATTTACATTTATGTGTTAGACTGATGATTCTGTCTGAAGTGTATATGAACAGATACTTGACCTGTCTCAGGGGTATAGCTGCAGGTGTCCATTTGGCATGTGAGCAGTAACCTTCAGATTTTCTTGTTCTTAACTATTAACAAACTGCAGCTCTCTACCTCTAAAGTCTGAAACACACCCAGCACATTTTCGTCATCGGAAGCCATCAGGGCACCAGTGAGAGTCAGCGAATGTCCTTCATGGCTGGACATGGTTGGTCACCATCAGTGCTGTTTTGGCCGATTGAACAATTTTTACAGTTGACGGCAGCTGATGACAGCAAACATCAGTCGACAGGAGCTGACCGTCTTAGTTGGCCCTAGTCTTTTGCTGTTAGTTTGGTGTGTACCAAGCTTAACACAGTGTGCAAAAACAGCACATGATCCATTAGCTTCCATCCATTTAATGAGGAAGCCAGGACAGTGTGTCACCTGAGATCAGCAGGTGGAATGTGGTTTTGCCAGTTTGTGTGTGTGTAACAGATCCATTCGGGCCTCAAGAATCTAGGTCATAACGTTTGTGAGGCATCAGTCTCAAACAAAGGAGAGACCATGATGGGACCCCAAGGACCAAGCATGCCTTGTGCTGATGTTTTTTCTCTCCCACATATACATCTTAAAACCCATTATAAATATGCAGCCCACTGGCCAGAATGATGCAGGTTCCAATCCTGGGCTTGGGCCCTTCCAGAATCAAAAATAAAATCACAGGCAGCCAAATGAATGGGAAAACATAACCCTATAATGTACACCTGCGCTAAGTCACGCCTGCTAAGCAGCTAATTAATGAGAAAAATGTTATGAATATTTAAATATTTAAATATATATTTTTCAAAGTTTCTTTTTTTTAATCTTTGCAGAAGTAAATTTACCACTTACTCTGCTGGATGTTCTCCAATCGTTCCTGCAATCAGTACGGACCCGCTTTGCATCGTAAACAGCAAAATTAATCTTAACGGATTAAGAATGATCAGTCCTCCACACACAGGGGAAATTAGGATCTGAAGAGCCTGCATTGATTATTTTAAAGAATTAGCCAAACTCTGTTTTGGATTTCACATGCTTTTAGTGTGCTTTAACACATCCAACAAGAGTTATTGACTGTAATTACAAGAGAATCCAGGTAATGGACACATTAATTCAAAGCAGCATGCCTGTCCAGACACAGGGAAAGTAAGCCTCATCTGCATCAAGCTCTCAAACTCTCTTGCTTTGAGTGTAGAGAGTCGGGCCTGCATTCAGTGTATTAAGACGGACCTGCATAAGATCTTATTGGGGATGTGGTGATGAGTACCAGACAGACCTGTCGCTGTCTGGACAGAAGCTACCAAGGGAGATTGGGGTGGTGATGGAGGTCGGGGCTTTAACATTTCATCTGAGCACCAGGTAATGAACAATCAGTCAATATTTACACAACGTGTCTTCTACCCACGCTAATGTCATGATTCTGGGGTACATCAAACATGATCTATAAAATTGCATGGAACAATGGAATAATCAAGAACATCTAAACACTCCACAACCTTGAAAAAAGAATTCCATTTAAAAAAAAAAAATAAAATAAAGGTGAAACACAACACATACCTGTATGCGTGCGGACATGCGCCAGAAAAGCCATAGAATTGCTGCTCTTGCACACCTTCCCGCAATACTTGCACACGTTGCCCTGGTTCTCCTCACGCTCCTTGTTGATTTGCTCAGTGTCCTCCAAGACATACTTGTTGACCTCACGCAGCAGCTCCTCATGCTTTTCCTTGATGTGCATGAAGAGGTCCTGCTCCGTCTCAAAGGGCTCCGTGCACTTGACACATTTGAAGGAGGCTCCGCCTTCGGGCAACTCCTCGATGCTGGCTTGCTCATTGCGCAGGTGGGCAGCACTAGTCAGGTGCTGGTGCAGGTTGCTCTCAGTGTAGAAGGACTTGCCACATAGAAGACAATGGAAGTGCTTCTCCTTTGACGGGTGCTTCATGGCTATGTGAACATTCAGGCCGCTCAAGCCATCAGCCAGGAAGCCACAGTCCTCGCAGCGGATCCGTGAGCTTGTGGATCCCTTGGACCTTAGACCACTATTTTTCTTGCCACTCAGAGGACTTGAATTGCCAGCAGAGTTACCAGCAGATGATGTCCTCGTAGCATGGGTTCCATCCTGCCCAGAGGACTCCAGTTCCAGAAAGGCTTTTGCAGAAACAATGGATGCATCGAAAGGAACAGCCCTTACTAGCTGCTTGACAGATAATGAACCATCTTCTCTTCTGTCAGCATAGTCTGGATCTGCATCTGACAGACTCTCCACCAAGCAGTCATCCTCAGTTTCTGTTCCTCCCTCTTGGAGGTCATCCTCAGGGAGTTCCTCTGACTCTAGAGCAGAGTCTTCCACTGGTTCTCCAGCAGGTTTAGTCAATGGAATGTCCTGCGCTGGGCTTTCTCCATGGCTCAGCTCAACATCTTTAGAATTCCCATCTAAGGCTGCACGTCCTTCATTGTTGATCATTTCCTCAAGGTTTCCTTGACTTTTTACGGCCTTCTCACTCACAACAGCCTCTATATTGTATGGTTCTGCTGAGTCAGTTGCTTCTCTAGCAACATTTGGGACAGAGGCAACATTTTCTGATATTTCAACACTCTGACATTTTCCAGCATTTGTCTTTTGGTCTGACACAGTTTCGTCCACCTGGGCACTCTCGGTAAAAGCGATATAGTTGCTCTCCAGTTTGGGATCTCCTTCATTCTCCGCTTCTTTGCTTGCCTCACTCGGCACGCTCTCATTCTTCCTCAGAGACTCGAGGTAGGACTGGCTCTTCTGCTTGTGCTTCTCAGTTGTGGCGTGTCGTGTCATTTCCCGGCGAGTGACCGCATAGTAACTGCAGGCCTTACAGACAAACTCAAAGTCCTTGGTGTGCTTCCGCTTTATGTGGAGGTCCAGAGACGGCAAAGAATGGGCAACAAAATCACAGTGAGCACAAGAGTTGACAGAGTCGTATTTGCTTTTTTTCTGAGCTGAGCCATCCAGTTCCTGACATGCATTCCCTAGGACAGACACCACCTGTCCAGACTCAGATTCTTGTCCATCCTCAGAATGAGAGAGTTGCCCACTAGCTATTGCTGCCTCATCCAAAGACCCCTGTGTGGCCTGCATGGCTTCTCCTTCACCAGGATAATCCCCAGAAGTCTTTGCTTGGGATGGTTGTCCATTGTTTAGAACTTCTACCACACTGCTTGGATCTACCTGATTATCTTCTGGATTATCAGCGTTAGCTTCCTCCATTCGCTTCATGTGCTTCTTGGTGGCACAGTGCCGATCCATGTCACCTTTGGTTACGCAATAGTAGCTGCATAACTTGCAGCCAAAGCTATACTGGTGGCTATGCCTCCGCCGGATGTGGACACTGAGATTGGTAGCATTGGAGGCTATCAGCCCACAATAGTCACAAGTTGTAACAGTGGACCCCTTTGGCCGACCTCGTCTCTTTTTAGGTAGGCTTGTCTGGTCAATAACTTCTGCACTTCCTTCAGCACCTGTGGCTTCGATGGTTTGCCCATCAAGGTTGTCTTCATCATTTGTCAGGTCCTTGCTGGTATCTGGGATCTCACTGGGAGGTGGCTGAACTTCTGACAACTTCAAGCATACTTTTTCCACGCACTCCTCAAAAGATGCTCCAAGGTTCCCCCTCCTGGCTGACTGCTGGTGCTTCTTCCTGGCGAGGTGTTTCTCCATGCCCTCTGAAGTCGATGCATAGTAACCACAGGGCTTGCAATGGAAGCGGATCTCCTTGGAGTGCTTCAGCCTCTCGTGCCGCAGCAGAAGAGTGGAGGAGTATGTTTTGTATGCACAGGCCTTGCACTGCAGCTGCACTCTGGCATTCGCTGAGCGTTTCAGCAGCTGGGCAGCAGCCAGGCGAGTAGCACTAGATTTGGAGCCCTCGCCATGAGCATGAAACTCAATTTCATGAACGTTCTGCTGCTTGGCGCTACTGGCCACTAGTGCCAGGGCACCCTGAGGCCCAGTCTTTTCTGAAACCAATCTCTTGTGCCTGCTACTGCAGCAGTGTTTCTCATATTCACACTTTGTTGCACAAGAATACAAACAAACTTTGCAAAGGAAGTTACTTTCTTTAGCATGCTGCCTTTTAACATGAATGGCCAGGCTAGGCCTGTCTGGAAATAGCTGTCCACAGTAGCTACAGGTGTTTTGAGTCTTAGATTTTAACCCTCTTTTAATAACTTTGCTGTGGACCTGTTCTTGTGCTATAGGTACTGTGGGTGCTTCTTTCCCTGCTTGAATTGTACTGGGTGTGCCACCTGCCCCATCAACATTAGGACCTCTCTCAGTGGGGTCAACGTTAATTTCAGAGTCTGTTGCTACCTTCAAACCTTTGACAACCTTTCTCTTTTGGCTACTTCCGTCGGAGGCTTTGATGCTTTCCAACTCTTCCATGGTTTTGTTCTCCGCTTCATTTCCCACGTGTGTCTTCTCCGCATTATCAACCATTTCTAACAGCATGCGAGTTGGACTGACCCTGTTATCCGGCTCACATTTGTTATTACGGCCCACCTTTGCCCCAGGAGCAGGCCTGGGCCCCTCAGGTCCACAGTCTGCTTTGGACCCTACAAGTGGTAGGTCACCACCATCGTCATGGTGGCTCTCCTGGAGGGCCATCTCACTGTTTTTGCTCAACTCAACAGCCACGTTTTTCTCTGCCTCCGTCTCCATCTCCTCACTGGGACTTTCTGGATGGGTCTCCTTCACATGCCCGTCTGTCTGGTTACTACTGTTTGCTTTAAAGCAGCACTGTTGGCTACTTTCATTGTTGCTGGGATCTAACGACACAGCGCCTTGGATGTGGCCTTCCTGTTCAGTGTTTTGATTTGCTTTTCCTCTCCTACTGCCTTCGCCCCTAAGGCCTGCCCCCTTCCGAGAGTGTTTTCTTGTGGTGTGCACTTTTAAAGCCGTAGGGGTTTTAGCCACAAAATCACAAAGGGTGCACTCACAGCTGCAGTCCGACGTGAGGCCACCATCAGGCTGCTGCCCATCTTTTGTAGTCGCTGTTGCTTCCACCGCCGTTGCCGGACAAGGCTCACCCGGGGTCTTGTCTTCATCAGTGGCGCTGCTAGTCCTGGCACGTTTGGCCTCAGAACGGACATCACATCCCTGTTTGACACTTGAGCCATTTCCTTTGTCTTCACGTACCACTTTGTCATCAGCTACTTCCTTTCCCGACCTTAACTTTCGTTTATTCTTTGAGTTATCCATTTCATTGCCTACTTGATCTTCAATATTCAGATGAATAAAATCATAGTTTTTTTTTGTCCTTCACCTGTTAAAACAAAATAATTCATTTTAAACACTCAAATTTTTCCATATGATTCATAGACTTCATATTTATCTTGCTTTCTAAAAAAAGTAATTACAGAAAAGTAATGCCATACAAATCCGTCAAGTTACTGCCATTACATTTATTTAGCAGATGCTTTTGTCCAAGTGGCAAGTGGCACATTACAAACATACATGCTGCCGAGGAGCAAAAGTGCGGCTAGGCAGAGCTTCCAATAAAAACCCAGGTACAAGTGCTTGCAGTACTGGAGCAAGAGTTACCAGTACACAATGTCTTGCAACAAAACAAGAACCAATATGATCATTTGTCACCATCTAGTGGACTAGTTTGACACTGTGGAGAAATAAAATGAAGATGCCAGTGACAGAAAATGACTCAAAAAGGTTAACTGATGTAGGGACCAAGTCATAGAGAGGTAAAATTGAAAGATAAAATCTTTGCACAGGTGTCCATTTTAGACAACTTAAAACATGTCATAAAATTCTATTAGCGATATCTTCACTTTGGGAGGAAAATTGGCACATAAATTACACTGGGCTGTTTAAGCGGGGGTGTGTCACAAGGAACACATAATATTAACCAATGACTCCTTTCTGCCAGGGAAGCCGCATTCATTAACTTTTTAAATGGTGCAAGTGAAACAGGGACCATGGGGGTATGGATGGTAACTCCAGTATGACAGTGAAGGTGGAAAACAATATTAGAAAAATGCATTATGTCAACAGACTGAGTGAAATTATTGCTTTTAAACACACATGCACTGTAAAGTAAGACATTTTTAATCCAAATCTTGATCCAGATACTAAATGATGAAGCATTATTTGTGAAAATAAAATGAAGGGGCCACCATTCAAGCATCAACGGATACTTTCAACCAAGTTCTCACTTTCAAGATAGAGGGCAAAAATTAAAATGTTAGAAACTCAGATAAAGATTAGCATTTCTGGTTACAGTTATATACTGTGTTAGTCAATATAAAAAAAAAAGTATGAAGTAACTTGTGTCCTGTTGCAACTGCGGGAATGATATTGAGTGAACTTCACTCTGTTCTGGGATGCACCCTGGACCCAGTGCAGGTGGTGGGAGACAGAAGGACTCTGGCCAAAATAACTTCCCTGATGGACAGAGTCTCCCACCCCATGCATGTAATGGTTGCTGAACTGCAGAGCTCCTTCAGTGAGAGGCTGCTGCATCCTAGATGCATGAAAAAGCGTTTCCGCAGGTCCTCCTCCCTGCAGCTGTCAGAACTGCTCCCAACAATCATAGATGTTTACATCTGCGCTATATTCGCACTACAACCTGGTTTGCCTCTTATCTGCAGTTATTTATATTTAATTTATTAACTGTACAATACTCTGCTTATAGTTACCATTGTCCTTAATGGAAATATGTAAGAAAAAATTGTGTATGTTTCTGTTCTGTGTCCTGTTTGTTTGTTTATATATGTCTTTCTGGCTCCTGTTACAACCAAATTTCCCCTTGTGGGACGATTAAAGGATTATTCTCGTCTTCTAGTCACTCACCCCTACCTTTTAAATCAAAATCATTACTACAGTATTTGAAAAATTAATGCTAACATGTAGTAGCAAATTTAATATTTTACATAATAATGGGAATGAGAAATACCCATGATAAAATCCCAATAACGGCAATAACTAACAGCTAGTGTGCTTGAGTGTGTTGATCATTGTTCACAAAAACAGGACTAGCCATTATGTTCAAATGACCAGGATTTGGCTGCTTCAGACATTGCAGTAAAAGAGAAGCCAAGAAAATATCCGAGACAAATGTACTACAGGGTTCTGCTAATCTTCAGACAAATTTAGAGCAATTGACAAGAAGTGAGCTGTTTAAAAGCAGAGCACACTTATTAGTTACAGGCTTCTTGCATTTTATCCCAGAAATCAATAGAGAGAGGAATAGCACAGACAGACTGGAAAATCTCAAGTAACACTAATCCATAGAAGAGCAGCACAGAAACAATCCCTCACCCTATACATCAATTAGCCCAACTTCTATTAAAAGGTAAAGTTACAGAGACAGTAATTCATTACAAAGTAACAGGATACCTGTGGACCGATAAAATTCAAACAAGACAGTCAATGCAAATTCAGAAAATATAAATCCCTCCTAAACACAAATATGAACCTGCTGGATTTAATTACATGTGATGGCTTGACAGTAAGAAACATGGATGTAGGTTCTCTTCTATGTTGTTTTCCATACAGGATGACAACAAGCCTGGAGTCTATACCCAGAAATACAGGGTGTAACACAGGGAATGCCATAGACGGGACTCCTGTCCACTGCCAGGCACAGGCACACATAATCACACTCTGCGGGAATCATAAAGGACACGACGATTTGGACTTCAGATCCTCATGGGTACATAATGGGCTTGCTAACAGAAAGTGGCGTGTCATTTTAAGAGGTGCATCCTTCGGAGAGAGCAATCAATGCAGCATGGGGCCCCCCATTAGGACTCTCACTAATGCACAGCCTTCACGTATACACAGCCACACCCAATAACCTGGCTAATCTGCAGAAAACACTAAAATAAGTGGTATCACTTAGAGAGCCAAGGAGACAGACAAAAGGCAACAGATAAATTGAATTTAAAGGAGAGTAAATACAAGGCAATTGAGCTGACAAAAATGTGCAGTACAGGCACTATGTGGGGAATTTGACGATGACGGTAACCTCCTGGTTCAATGCCTTGGGCCCTCACCTTCAAGTCTAAAAAGCCTATTTTTACAGGATAAAAAGCCCCTTCTCATCTGTCCACATAAGCTCTTATGTCCAAACGCTCTGAGCTATCCCTGGCAGTGGGGTATGAATGGAGCTCATCAGTCCTGAAATATCCTCACTCACACACACACAGCACTGCCAGTCTTACCATCAGCTAAAAGTAAATGCCTTTAGCATTAACCCTTACACTCATCCTCCGTCTTCTACACCAGGTGACTGAACACTTTCAGAAGGAGAGGATGAAAACAGATCCCATCTGCAACACGGACACAATCGGGAGTCACCCAGCTGTAAGGTCAGACACATCACACCCACTGACTCATATGATTTTGAAAACACTATCCTTACATACTTACATAATTAGTTACCTAGTATAGGGTCATGATAAACCCAATCAGAAGCACAGAGACAATTTCAGCAATTTTCTTTGACCCATCTTGAAAACTTGATGAGATGTTTTTGTACTTATGACTTTTCAAGGTGACCATTAAATTGCACAAAATCATTTTATTTGCTTCTTTGCTTGTTTATTGTTGGGGGCATAATATTTCTCAGGCTGCTGAAAATGCAGATCAGAAGACAAAAAAAATGAAATAAATGAGAGAATGACAGTGACAATTTTTCAGCTGACAAACCCAAGAGCAGAAAAGAACAAGAGAACTACCAAAAAAAACCCACCAAATCCTAAGGGCAGCATTAGTATGTCTATGTCATTAGTATGCTGCTTGTCACCGGGAAGTTATCATACTGAGATGAGTTTGTCTATTGCGATATATCCACTTCTGCTCTCTCATGGCTCCTAAGGCAACAGGTCCAACTTGTGACACCAGAGAATGACAGAACACCAGTGCAGAGCCGGTGATGTCACCACCCAGTGCCACATTGGGAAAGTGTCACATGTGGGAGCAAAACAGTTCGAGGACTATTTACCTAAAATAAAAACAGCTTCACGGCAGTAGAAATATGCCATGTAGGAAAAATTAATCGGCATAGTAGCTAAGTTTAACAGTAAGCCGTCTGGTATATAGCCGTAATGAAGGTATTTATATCATTAATTTTTAGGTTAAAATATTTAGTTAACCCATTTCACACAAGAAGTGTGGGCAATGTTTTGATAATAATTGTTCCACCAATGAAAAGGAAACGAAGATTTTCAGGCCAAGCACACTGGGGTTCCCTCGAACATTAAGGACTCCCTAAAAGCGGAGACGTGTGACGTGGACCTCCGACAGCAGCGACACACTCCGCATGCTCAGCGGCCGCAAATGCTTACAGCTGAGCGACAGTCCGTTAATTATTTAAATTGCATACATTTTATTCATATTAGTGATCAATATTCATCGTTAAAAACATCTGTAATTATAGTAAATTAAACGTATAATGCAGACTGCATTTCGTTGTGCCTGAAATGAACAACAAAGGCAGTCCGCTGTTTCCTGCATTTCAACCTGTAAACGAATCCATGCTGCATCGTCCTCAGTAGTAGTATTCATCGTTACTTATTCTAAAGCACACGTCAAAAATGTCACTGTTCTATGTGTTGCCTGACATAATGAATATATAATTACCGAATTATCTGGTATATTTAAAGTAAAATGTTCCGTGTTGCATACAAACTCGAGTAATATAGCAACAAACCTAAAGTACACTAACGGTATACATACACCTTGGGTAATTATGAACTCTCACTAGCTATTTGCCCACGCAGCTAGAACGGCCACGTTTTATTAAATGTCCCAGGACAGTAACCATCCACAGGCATGGATCTGACAGTACATTCCAGTCGGAAAAGTTCCCACGGCAGAGCTGCCAGATTACTTTTGGATGTTAGTTACATACAGAACAAGGCCTCCCCAGTATGAGCTGTGCTAAACTTATTAAAGTGTTTTATTCCGGGAGAGCAGCTCCGTGTTTTGCTGTTACAGTCCCACGAGCCGTTCGGGTTTAACGTCTTAGCAGCCGGCCGACCTCGGGTGGCGGCGCGTCTCGCAAAGTTTGCCTCCCACGGACACCGCAAAGGATCCGTCGCGGCTGTGGGATGTGTAATGACCTGTCATTTCCATTACTCGCCCCGCCATTTCGGGAACAGCATAAGGTGACAGTCAGAGTGGGAGAAAAAAGGAACTTCGCGGGAACATGAGAAGCGCAACGCAAGGAAGCCGGGCTAGCAGGCTAACGGGTATGTTAGCCCGCTACTACTGCAGGCTAGCCATTATTTTTAGTTCGTGTACAATTCAGATGTCAAAATGCTCTCTTAATTAAATGGAGAATGCTTAAACGAATTCACCTTTTTGATAAAATGCGCAGCTTAAGCGCCAGGTTAACATATAATATTAGCATTCCGTTGACTCCCTAGTTATGTCGTTTTTTAGGCACTTCCCCAACTTCGAATGGTTGCCGAGACTCAAAATTAAAGATGTGCCAGACGGCCAATCAAGAAAGAGAATTGCCTTCGGTGTCCAATGACATTGCAAGGAGGGCGGGCCCGGTGGGCTCAAAGCTCAGAAAACGACGGCAGCACAGAGGCCCAAAAAGCCTGCCAAATGCGACCTCGGAAATATGCGGTTTAATGAACCAAATTACTGGATCGAAGAAAACCTGAATAGCAATGCATCTCTGGAAACGTCGGCACGTGTGTACAATGTGGTTATATGTGCAAAATGTTAAGCCTTACCCGAAAATACGTGAGTGTTTTCTCCGTCCGCTCTTTATGGTCTTAGTCACTAGTGGCGCACCGTAGAATGAGCTGTACGTCACACGCTCAGCTGGCGTTCGTGCTGTCCTGGCTCGCGCAGCGTGGTTTATCTGCAGGGGTGTAAGGGTTTGCGTCGTCCCTCCTGCAGAGAGGTGTTCCTAGGAACAGAAAGTTCTCACCTTTGCTTATAAATACCTTGTATTCCATGCCGTCTGATTGCATTGCTACCTATGATTGCTCCTAAATGTTTCTTTTCCACTTCCGGTTCGCAGGTATGCCCAAGCAACTTAATTTTTCGTTACCCCAAGCAGCACAGGATAGTTTTCCGGGCCTGTGTTACGAAGCCGGATTTCTTGCTTATCAGGGTATTCTATTGGATTTAAGGTACCCCAGTTTAAATCGACTTGATCTTCAAACACACACGCATTTATTATGGGCAACATACAGATGATGAATATCATCTAACTGCATGTATTTGGGGTATTGAAGGAAACCCAGTCAGACAAGGTACAACACAGTTTACGTGGGGATTCAATCATCGCAGAAAATGCTTAAGTCTGTAATAATACACAGAAAGGCTAGAAGTGATTTAGTGTTTACTGAATTTTAAGAAGGAACAATTATGCACTGGCGCTTGAACTAAAACCGCAGGATTTGGGGGCTCTATTTATCTGGAAACGGATTCTATGCTCCTTCGGTTAGATGAGAAGTATTGGTATACAACTCAAACTGTTAATTGCGAAGTGGAAGATTGTTGATATGCAGTGATTAATTCCTGTTAATGTACAGCAATCTTGTAATCAGTTCAGTTTTTGACGTTGCATGGCGCGTGTTGATTGTTGCATTTAAATATAGTTGTTGTATGCACCGGAATTCCCTGGGACCAATGGACTGAATCTGAAATAAGAATCACTTAAGAATATCAAAAAAGATACGTGAAAATATCCAAAATAATAAACCAATTGCTTGTAATGAATCGTATTACTGCACGTGACATGTTTTCTGTTTTTTCTTTTTGCTATATTGAGAGAAATTTATGAACACTAATGTGTCCACCGCTAGATTGTTGAGTGACAGCTATAGTTGGTTGCTTTAGAAAACGTTTTATAATCCATCCTTTACATCAGGGGTGCCCAACTCCAGTCCTGGAGGGCCGGAGTCCTGCACATTTTTGGGTTTCCCCTCATTTAACACACCTGATTCAACTCCTTGTGCTAATTACCACACAGCCCTTGAGCCAAATCATTTATGGTGGAACAGGGAAAGAACTAAGCTACACAGGGCTCTGCCCCCCCAGGACTGGAGTTGCCCCCCGATATACATTGTTTGGGGGAACTACATCAGTTAGATACAGGAACACCATTCATATCTTATTTTTTACTGTGGTTTTCAACAGCATCTGTGCTACTTGCTGAGAAAAACTCCTAAATATGATTCATTTTCGAGGTTGACAAATTAAAAAAAATATATGAAAAAAATTACATTCAAGAAGGAATATTTAAATCCACACTTTTCTCGACAGAGCTGAATCAGCAAAATATGCAAAATAATCTAATTGAAAAAAGCCGGATGGTCCAGCAGATGCGTAAGTGCGGTTCCTGAAGAAGACACAAGGTGGAGCCAAAGGAAAGGCCATCTTTATTTAAGACCAGAAGGAGTCTCATATATTATGCTGAATTTGGGGAAGGCTTTTGTGAAGCATGGAGAGCTCGTGAAAATAAGCCACAAAAAGCTTTGTCCCTTGAATAAAGTTGTACCTGAGAAGAGAAGATATGTGTTTGACAATTTGAAACCTTAAATTTTAATTTAAATTACTGTTAGTTGGCTATGAAAATTGTGCAAATCAGCACAGCTATGAACATGTCGGAGAATTCCATTCTATGCCTGTGAATCGTCCATTAATGCTAAACAGGATACTTTGGTGGGCGTTATCCCTTACTTCTCAACGTGAGAAACACAAGGTGTAAGGTAAGGTAACTTTATTCATACCCATAGGTAGGGTAAATTTGCTTTACAGAAAAATTATAGCATTTGGTATCCCTTCAAACAACACGCATACCTAATAAATATAAACCTCACTGTAGCACATGTATAATAAATTAACATTCCAAATCCAAATTCCAAACAGGTGTGGTGGAAAAGCGTGTTTCACGGCCCATGCGTGATACGTCACAAATAGAATAGCATATTAATGTAGCGTCTTTTGTTAAAAGGGATAGAGTGACTGTTGCACCCCTACCTGCTGATCTTCTCCTTCTGAGAGTGCTCTCCGTCATCGTGGCCACCAATCGGCAGCATCATCACGCTTTTGCCAGTCACTTTGTGGAAGTCGTGAGCAATGGGAATCGTGGATCCCTCTCTGATCAGCTCTGGCTCCACTCCAAACACTAACAAGCCAGTTTTTAAAAAACATAAACAAGCAAAAGAGTGGGTAAGAAGTGTGTGTGTGTGTGTGTGTGTGTGTGTGTGTGTGTGTGTGTGTGTGTGTGTGTGAGTGATATATATATATAT
>JAABNY020000136.1:8988438-9008130 GCA_015164015.2 Brevimyrus niger
TGGGTAAGAAGTGTGTGTGTGTGTGTGTGTGTGTGTGTGTGTGTGTGTGTGTGTGTGTGTGTGTGAGAGATATATATATATATATATATATATATATGTATATATACACACATATACATATATATATATATATATATATATATATATAAACAAAAGAAACATTGGTCATATGCTGCTTTGCAACAGGGAATATCTTAATCGTGTGTCGTGATAGTTACTGTTTGTGACACGAGACGGTGACCTGAAACCCAAGTCCTGACTGTAATTTCTGTTGCATTTGCACACTAACAGCTAGTGCGTGGGGACCTGGAATCCCGGGAGGATGTTCACACAAGCACAGGCAGAGCTCATTACCATGACAGTGAAACGCACCCACTTCAACCGCCCTGCACCCAGCCACATACTGCGGGTCCTTCAGATCAGCCAGCCACGGCCTGGCGCCCACACTTGAGGTCACGCTCAACCTGTTCGGACTCTTAAGCTGGGCAAACACCCCATGCAGGTGCTCCTTGACCTGGAAAACAAGTTACTGGTACCAGAACAATGACAACACAGGGGTGCTGGAGTCAGAGAGAGCCGCACCTGCTTCTCCACTACAGCCGGCTCCATGTGCGGCACTAAGCGGATGGAGAACTTCCCAACAACCTGCTTGGGAATGACAGTCTGCGACCCCTGGATGAAGGCGGCGCCCTCGATCCCGTGGATGGAGAGAGATGGGTAGCGCCATCTAGCCATCAGCACCCCCTCCTGGTGACGAGGGGGAAGGAGACGTTAAGGCTGAAAGGACCAAGTCTAGTGATGCAGCCTCCGTGACGAGGGCAGTGGGGGGTAGACCTTGCTGTCTTGCAGGAATCGTTGCACCCCAATCTCCTTTTTCATCTCTTCCAAGTCAAAGTGGATGCCCTCGTATAACTTCCTCTCCTCCTTGGTCACGGGGGCCACCATCTCATTTAGACCAGGAACCAGGATCTTCCCCGTGTGACCCAACAGGCTGTCTGTGTCAGGAGGGGAGGTATGACAGTCATGCAGAAGGCACCGGGGTGATGTGTGGTTTCAGCGGTTAGGATGGTGTGCATCTGATCTGAAGGTTTCCGGTTCAAATCCCTGGGTGGGCCGACTGAACCCTTGAGAAAGGCCCATAACCTCAATTTCTCCAGCAACTGGCCTCTTCTCTTTAGGATGAAGCAGGGGGTGCATGGTTAACCATTACTGGCTGAAAAATGAATAAAGCCACCTGAAAAATCTGTTTGTGTGTTTGGGGGGGGGGGGGGTGGCAATCCAAGGGAAAAGGCTGACCCTTTGATGCTGAAGTAGCTACACTCCTCTGCACCATTTTGTTATTTCCCTTCTCTTATGATGACCTTAAAGCCAGCAGCTTTATTTTGGTGTCACCTCATGATGGGGGTTTCAGACGGCTTGGGGGAAGGGGAAGGGGGCAGTTCTGCTCACCGAGTAGAGCGATCAGGTCTATCATGGGCTCATGCACTGATCCCCCAAAAACCCCCGAGTGCAGATCAGCTTTTGGGCCCTCGACCTGCAACACAATGAGGTCAAGGTTCCCCACGGTGGAAGGTCATGAAGAAAGCAGGAAGACCGCATGTGACACTGACACCTACACCAAGCAGATGACACTCCAGCATATGGTACACCATGCATTCAATGGACAAGATCGTCTTCTCTATGGATACTTATACTCTGTCTGTTCGGTCAGCCTTCCAACTCGAGGGGTTCTTCTCGCAAGGATCTGGTTGTTGGTGAGCAGACCCCCATGACACCTTCTGGCCACCGTACCTCCACAAAGAAGTAGCTGCTGCCCCGGGTCCCATAGGTGAGGGCAGGCCTCCTGGTCGCCCACACGTTGTCAGAGATGACGATGTAGTCCACGTCAGAGAAAAAGCTGTCTTTGCACCTCCGAGTCAGCTCCTCCAGGCCATCGGATCCCACCTCCTCCAGCCCCTCGATGATCAGCTTTATGTTCACTGGCAGTTCCTGAAAAAAGCATCTGCTTGTGGTTGCTTTGGGACAGGAATGTAGGAGAAAAGCCACGTACCAAAGCCCCTTACCAAACATGCTTCTTTTTTCAGTCTTTAACCCATTAAACTTGTTAACCAATGAACACTTCTGATTGGTTGTTGGGTAGATCACTATGGGAACAAACCTGACTGGTGGCTTGGTAGGTCTCTATGGCATGGAGCCAGGCTAGTACTGGCCCCTTGTTGTCTGTGGCCCCTCTGCCATACAGGTTACCTAGGCAACAGGAAGAAACACAATGTCACAGAGGAACACCCCTCAACTTCTCTGAATCAGTGATCATAGGGAGTAGAGGGGCACACCATTGAGCTCAGTCAGAGTGTAGGGGTCCGTGTCCCAGCCATCTTCCTTCTTGGCAGGCTGGACGTCCACATGGCCATAGATACAGAGGGTGGCTTTCTCTGGGTCTATGTGAAATTGGGCTAGGATGACGGGTGGCCTTCTTACAGACTGCCCATCTGGAAGCTTCCGCAGTAAGGTGGAGAGAGGGGTGGGGCACTTTGAGTCAGGGAGGGGTCTACATCCTGCCTGAACCCTTTCGCTAGTGTAATTCTCTAGCTATTAACAGAATTACTTAAAACATTCGTAGTACTTCAAAATCAAGATTATGAAAAACATTTGTATTAATTACTTAAAATTAATACTATTAATAACCCATATTTATGCAAATTTATAAACATTCATAGTGCATTCATAAAGCATGGCTATAAGAATTTATGAAAAGGCATAATACTTATGAGGTTCTCATCTATGATGTACTATATATACCTTTGTAATGCAGTGTAAGGCATCCTTAATGCTTATACTATCATAATGCAATATTGTGTATTGTAGCTTCATAGAGCATTCATAAAGCGTAATGCACATGGATATAATGTGGTATGCCTTTTGATGAATGTTTATAATCATGTTTATAATACTTTATGAATGCTTTATTATTTGTTATAAAGGTGTTTATAAACTACTAAAAACATGGCATTCGGTTATTTATTTATTTATTTATTATTGAACATGCATTAGGTAATGTGATACCTCATTGCTTTGCTACGTATCTGTTTATATCGGCCACCACGGCCCGTTTACCTGCTGAGCGCCAATGTCCGCGCGCTCCACGACACCCCCCATGGCTGTGATTCTGTCTGCTGTCATGCTGAGGACACGCTCCACCTCACCCCACAGCGCCGGGCTGCTGGAGTCACTCTGCACAGACACCCACTCTCCCAGCTTCTGCAGGTCAGATGGATTCAGTTCAGATTTTCCTCAGCCCCAGCGTTGCCAACTCCCATGCATCTGGCGTCGCGCTCACACTTTCAGACTCTCACACTCAAGCAAGATATCTTACAGCAAATGTATATTATTCCGTTATACAGACTATTTATGAGATGTTACATACATGCAAATGCGTGTGTAGATTTGTCTCAAATTGAAAATCTCACGTCCGCCAGCTGACCGAAGTTGGCATCCTTGCTCGGCACAGATTGCGGGTGTCCACGTTGGATGTTTACTTGACCCACTGTTGCTGCTACTGTATATTATTTATTAACATAGTGTTGGAAATATAATAATACAGCCCTGCCCCCCCCCCCCCAACCCAGTCGGCCGAGTCGAAATCAGAACTAATTGCCAAAATGTTGCACATGATCCGCAGAGTCCCTTTGCATAGGCAGTTTGTTGATACCCTATTGGCTGACATAATCATATGTTATGTGTGCATCAGATACATGTGGAATCTCACACATAAGGTAAGCAAGATGCAGCTTTTTTGTCTCCTCCAAGCGTAAACATCTACTCGGCTCACAAACCCCACCCCTCGTGTCTTGCACTGTCCTCTTAGCTCTTTTTAAGTCACATGGTACTGGAGGTGCTCAGGGCAGTCTGTGGCACTGCAGGTTAAGACTTTACCTGTGTTTTGAAGATTAGATCAACCACTACAGATCCTGTGATTTACCTTTTGGCCCCTTGAGTGATTTCCCAGTTAAAGGTGCCCTTGTTAAAGGTCCTTAATCCCAGTTTCTCCAGGAATATCATCTAACCCTGGTCTGTTACTTATATATTGTTTGGATATGAATATGGATGGTAGGACTATGACCTGGATTACTGAATAAATAACATATTTTGAGCAAATACAATTGTGACCCACAAGGTAGGGAATCTTTCCAGGGATCTGAGGAAGGTCCCAATGCCTCCATGGGGTCCATACTCACTGGTGGCATAAGGTCTCGGGAGGGTGACCTCCTGGTTCGAACCTGCAGAGTGCTGCAGGGATCTGTGAGTATCCACTCGGAGTGTTACTGAGGCACCCGGCACAGCAGCCCGGGACAGACACAGCACGCAGCCTTATAAATGCAGAGTGTGTCATAAGGACTCCCGCCGTTCTTAACGCTCGCTTTTCTCCCTGCTCCATTCCGGTAGACACTAGGGGTCCTTAGAGCAGTCAGGGGGGGTATTTACCCTCAGGCTCCCCAGCAAACACTAACTGCACACCAGCTGCCACAGCACTTGAAACTCTGACACTTCAATCTCAAAATCTCTCTTGCACATGGAAGCTCTGCCTGCCCGTCTGCGGGGGTGTTTGTTTTCCCCCATTGGGTCTTTCACTCGTTCGCGCATCTGTTATTATCACTTTTATTTATTTTTTTGCTTGATTTATCATTGTTTTCTGAGTTCGCAATTGTTTTCAAGACTGTGGTCATATTGTGTTTCAGAGGCAGGTGATTTGCATAACCAATCGATAACGAAAGCCTTTCCAGTCCCACCAAAAAGTTTAGAGGTACCAAAAACATACCCCAGCTGGTTGGACACTCCAGGTGCTGAAACTTTTGGTATAGTTACTTGACTATAAGTAATGGAAAGCACCAAACACACTGTACCAAAAGTACAGTACCTGGTGCAGTGGAAAAGCACCCTTTATTCCCCCAGTTCTACCTCAGAAACTCCTCCTGCACATGGAAATGCTCAGTGTTTGTCTGTGGAGGTGTTACTTTCTGTTACTCCTTGTATGTTATTTATCATTGAAGGAAGCACACAAGTATTTCATCGTACTATTTACACACTTTGGAGCCTTGGAAACCTTTCACACTCCCTCCTTTAAATCTCCCAGAACTGATCGATCTCACCTGTACAAACACATCCTGATGCTCCTCGATGTACTGGAACAGGGGCTCCAGTGACGAGGATGACGACGGCCGAAAATCAGCAGAAAGAAACATGATTCCCAGTGTGTCAGCTTGGGAGGGGGGTACAGACCAAGAGAGACGAAAATGGGAGATGTATTTGGGGCCGGGGGCCACCTGTGTATCCAGCGAGATTAGAGTCTTACCCAGGAGCTCGTCCTGAATGAGACCTTGTCAGGGAGCAAAGCTCAAACTCATATGAATCTCCTCCTTCTCTGGTGGTGGTTGTTCAGAGGTTACCGGACTCTGACCTCTCATAGGTGGTGAGACGTGCCGTAAAACTGGGTGAACTATCAAGTGGTGTGCCGACTACAATAAATCCTAACCGTGATTCTCCCATGTCACTGAGCGAGGGGACTGAACCCCAATCTGCTCCATATTCTGCACTGCAGTCAGAGCAGCTTCACGGTTCCCCAAATATCTTTGTATTTTAATGCACCAAATATCAGATGTTGATTAAGCTGCACAGGAATAGACATCACCCCTGAGCCTGAAACAGATGCCATCCATCCATCCATCATCTAACTGCTTATCCTGGTCTGGGTCGCAGTGGGGCCTGGAGCCGAGGCATCACAGGGGAGCACCTATTATGGGATGCCAGTTCACACAAATACCTTCACCAGGAAACATTTTATGCATCATTCTGTTTATGTCATGTTTTGGGATGCAGCAGTTGATAAGTTTTTTTCAATATTTTAATCATGTTAAACCAACCTAAAAAAAAAACAACATTTTACATATCTGCTTATAAACCAGGGGTCCTTTCGGAGTTCTAAAAGATATGATTATTAATATACTATGTTTTGTTTTATGTTTTACTTGTTAGTAATTTAGCTGATTGCTCAAGAGATTAATAAGTAAACAATTAACACATTTCTTGTGTTGGTATGGTGTTAAGGGGACAAGGGGTGGAACATGGTAAGAGGTCAGATGATATATGTATTTGGGGTGGGGCCTGGTGACAGGGGGGAGTGGTTGTTATGCAAGGGGCTGGGCATTGTGGGACGGTCAGGTCGCAAAAGGAGCAGACTGCCACATTTACACAGACACACACAGCTAAAGGATTGCACAGGTTAAGTAACATGTAACACTCAAATCCCAGCTGACTGTTCAGCATCACCCAGGGAAAAGTCCTCTCAGTACTCTGTTAGAGGGGGAAACACGCTTCTACTACTATCTCTCATAGATCAGTTACTCCTGGCATTTAGGCTACATATTTTTTTCCTTATCGTGTTAAGGTAGGCCAAAACTGCTAAACAGCGAAATGATTTCAGAGGACGCCTCAGCACCAGGGGTTACACTAGGTCCTACAGAAGGAGCAGGAACATTACCCAGGACAGCTCTCGAAGAAGGAACAAGGCAAAGTGGGGGTGACCTTTAGGGGTGACCAGACCGCCATTTTATTAACCCCGTAAGGCCAATCTACATTCTCACAACCTTCAGCAAAAGACACATCCGTATCTCCACACGTTTAAAGATGCAGCACCTACAGTGAGCTTGACTACAAAGGACAAATATGTGCATAGCGGTAAGCAGCTGCTGCTGAGATGAAGCCAGGGGGAGGGAGCATGTATGCGGGGGCCTCATACGCTGGGCCCCATGCTGACGGAGCGGCTCTATCTCAGTCCCTCTTTATCTGAGAAACTTCATGCAGGAAGGCGGCAAACAGCTTGGTTCCTTCTATGTAATTGTACCTGAGGGAAAGGAATCCGAACAACATGGTATTTACATGATGCCTGAAAGGGAAGAATTCCTGAACAAAGACATTAAAACGTGAACATTAACACATCTACTTGATAAACTCCATCAAAGCAGGACTGGATAGCAGAAATATTTCCAGAGCCCCTTGCAGGCAGCATGGTGCAAAAGCCTTTATGGGATACCAGTTCATACAGATACCTGACAGCAAAAAGGTCTCTGTACAGTTCACTGTAAATTACTCTCACAGTCCCTGCAAAAACCATTTTTGCAGCTCACTGTGCGTCTCATTATGTCAGGTTTCTAGTGACCAGAATCCAGCATAGTTTGCAGATCTACCTGCTCAGACATACCTACTAAGCCTGGTAATTAACTGATTAAGGTGTGTTTGAGCAGGGAAATCTGAAAATTCCAACAGGGGAACCAAACATTATGTAATAGCTCATTTTAAAGCCTTTACTATGATCACATTGCCCTGCTGTATCCGCTAACATGAAGATAGTGACATGTTTCATCTACTGACACGCTGTAACTTGCTGAGACAGTCAGCAAGAAGTGAGGATTAAGTATCCAAAGCAGGTGAGATACCCGTGTATTACAAATTGCTGCCTGGATAAGCCTGAAGGGGGGCAATCAAATAACCAATAGTTTAACAATGTAGCTGACATTCATTCTTTCTGTGTGGCAAACTACTTTTTAAAAGGCACCACATGAAATGACACAGCTGTGTCTTTTCAACACTCCTGAAAGACTATCGGTGGTCTCTCTCCCAAAAAAAAACCCCACCCAAACCTGACCCCCAAGCCTGCACCTTTATGTAGACCGTGGGTACAAGCAATTAGTAGAGGTGGGATCAACCAATCAGATGTCTTGGTCCTGCCTCCTCTAGTTGCTTAGCCCCTCCTCCTCTACAATCTGAACCAATCATTTTTCATTCTGCCCTGAGAATTTTTTTTGTGTAAATATCATTCCCACGAACCCACACCTAAACAAAGCCCCATTCTCTCATCCTCATGTCACATGGTTTTATTCACAATCCTGTCCTGTCTCACCAGCATTAATCGATAAACGTGTCTAAAAGTCCATTTGGTCAAAGCAGCCACTAAGTGTGTAATCAGACATGCAGTGTTTTCCACGCTGGGCTGTCGGTCAGCCGCCCCCACCTGCTTATCTTCTCCTTCTGGGAGTGCAGGCCGTCGTCAAAGCCACCAATCGGGAGCATGATGATGCTCTTTCCAGTCACGTCCCGGAAGGTGCGGGCAACAGGAATGGTGCCCCCCTCACGGATCATATCTGGCTCCACCTTGAACACTGGATGGGAGGGGCGGGGCATTTCACACCACGTTGCAACAGAAGAGCAAAAAGTCCAGCACATAGAATGGCAGCCATCCCTTTAACGAGGCCTAGCACATGGAATGGCAGCCATCACCTTAACGAGGCCAGCGCACAGATTGGCGGCCATCCCTTTAACGAGGCCCAGCACACAGAATGGCGGCCATCCCTTTAACAAGGCCCAGCATACAGAATGGCAGCCATCCCTTTAACAACACCCAGCACATGGAATGGCGGCCATCCCTTTAATGAAGCCCAGCACACATAATGGCAGCCATCCCTTTAACGAGGCCAGCACACAGAATGGCGGCCATCCCTTTAACGATGCCCTTAACCTCTATCAATCTTACTAAATTGTACTTTTATACTTTATACTTTTATTGCTAAAAGTATTGGAATACCCTTCCAAATCATTGAATTCAGGTGTTTAAATCACTTCCATAGTCACAGATGTATAATGTCAAGCACCTAGGCATGCAGACTGCTTCTACAAACATTTGTGAAGGACCTGTCACTCTCAGGAGCTCATCTATGCAATAAGTACATTCATGAAATTTCCTACTGAATATTCCACGGTCAACTGTTAGTGTTAGGTATCACCTGCTACATGGTGTCATGTGGTGGATGCGGTGACATACTGAGATCAGTGCCGGCCCCTAACCACTACCACTATTAACAATGAGATGTCACTAAAGGTAATGTGTGTGTGTAAAGGCAGGTGTCCCAGTACATTTGACAATATAGTGCACATCAGTATATTTGTGGTGTCCTATTTTTAACAAAAACATCTGTTAAAAAACAAGTGCAAATACAACCAGAAAATGACACATGCTAGTCAATCTAGAGTCGGGTTTGCTTCACTAACACAGATGCACAGATTCACACAATCTGCGTGAATCTTCGCTAGACATGGAGAGTGATAGTGCGTGCAGTAGATGTGTGCCAGATAGTCTGTAAGTGTGACTTAGACCATGAATCCAATTGGCTTCAGTGTTTCAGTTCCTCTCAGCTTGTTTTTCGGGGGAGTGACATTTGTGCAGGGATTTCCCTCTGTCTGTTTTCTCCTGAATGTTTGTTTTAAACAGTGGGGGATTTCCCTGCTGATTGCAAACCACAACAGCAGCACAAACAGAAATAAAATAGTTACTGTGTAACAGTTATTCATAGCAATCTTCAGCAATTGGATCTCAGAACAAACACTTATTCTGAAAGATTATTGCTTTGTGTTTGTTTTTGGAGAATCATTTTTTTGGGACCAGCCTTAATGCCAGGATCAGTGTTTACTGCCCTCTTGTGGTCACTCACCACCCCATCGCCCCAGAGTACCTTTCTGCACTGCTGCCTTCCCAGCTTCATACAATGGGTGCTGGATGTCAGCCAACCAGGGCTTGGCCCCTACCACCATGGAGACCTTCAGTTTATTTGGGCTCCCCCTCTTAGCAAACACGTTTTCAAGATGGGCTTTCACCTGGGACATGACAAACCAACACCAAAATATTGTTGTGGCTAAGCACCCACTTGTGTAGGTTATAAACAGTTACAAAGGTCCTTCTTTATGATTCACATTTATTTTTATTTTATATTTTGCAATGTAAAATACTTTTTTTCTGGGAATTCTTAAATCTACTTTAGTTCCATATTGCACAACAAATATAAGAAGTATTTTCTTCTTCTTCAAAAGCATCCACACTTTTAATGCTAATGTTCACCATCTACTGGCTGTAGACTTCCCTGGCCAAATCGCCCACTACACACCTGCTTCTCCACCTCCTTGGGGTCCATGTTTGGCACCTGACGAATGGAGAATTTGCCCGTGACCTTTGCAGGGATGACGGTCTTGGAGCCAGAAGCTGAGAAGGCACCTTCAATGCCATGGATGGACACAGTAGGGTGGCGCCAACGATGGGCCAACACATCCTCCTGGAACACAAGAGCCAAAACTGGGCTCTGCATGACGAGTCACTACAGGAGGTTCATTATCCTCTGTAGAAACCAGAGCCGGTTCAGGACTGCATAATGAGACACTACAGGAGGTTCACACTCCCCCCCCCCCAAGGGTGATTACCATGAGATTATCGTGTATTATCATAAATATAGATAATATATTACTTTTGTTATATATAGTCAGATGATATATAGACCAGTGGTTAAGAATCCCTGCACTATACAAAGGACCTGGTGTCCACCATTGCTGTGATTTCTTAGGAACAGTCTAAGGGTCAATTATAAGCTGCATTTATCTACACAATACATCCCTTATATAAGGTACACATACACCATGGGAAAATTGTATACTTTAATTTACATTAGTGATTTAATCTAAAAAAGTTTTAAATATCTGTGTACATCACTTTCTGCCTGACCTTGGTATTATACATCAGGCCATCAATGCCAATCCTTTGCTTATAGTCATCCAGGTCGAACTCGATGCTCTGAAACATGGCCTGCTCCTCGTCCGTCACTGGGACCACAGCTTCGGTGATGCCCGGGATGAGGATCTTGCCACTGGGACTGATCATTGTGTCTGCAGTGTAACAGGCGAGGAGAAGATCATGCCAGTCTGAAGCACGCAAGCAGCACAGACACTCACGGAGCCTAAGTTCTTCGGACCCTCAGTCACTTTCCAGCATTTACGAGAAACTCCTTGAGAGTCTGATCTGAATAAGAACACCAGAGGAATGAATGTAGAGGCAAAATATTTGAATGAAAAGTACCCAGGATGCCAATGAGGTCAATCATGGGCTCTATCACTGTCCCTCCAAACACACCAGAGTGTAAATCCATCTTTGGACCCTCAATCTGAAACATCAAAAACAAGTTTTTTCAAAGCAATTTCATACATAATACTATTTATCATTGTTTTACAGGTTTCAGGTGGATACTCCTTTGTTCTTAAACTTCAGTTGATTTACTAAGTCTCCACTGGCCATACATAGTATATAGTTCTATAAGGTCTGAGTATCTTTTAAAAATATATTTAAGTCATTCTGGATGATGCCACTGGACAAACAATGAAGAAACAGCCTTTAGTGTTTCCTCTAGGCAAAGTAGCCTAAACGTATCACATTCTGGATGATGCCACTGGACAAACAATGAAGAAACAGCCTTCAGTGTTTCCTCTAGGCAAAGTAGCCTAAACGTATCACATTCTGGAATTTGCTATGGAGCCTGTGAAAGAAAAACTGCAGTTCGGCCAAAGACTGAACTGCATTGATAGTTAAGGCTGGTCTTCCCACCTCAGCAAAAAAGTAGCAGTTTCCTCTGGTGCCATAAGTCAAGGCCGGGCGGCGACTCAGCCAGCCACAGTCAGATATAACGATGTAATCCACGTCGGAGAAGAAGGTGTCGTTATAGGCTTCCACCATGGCATCCAAGCCATTCGAACCCGTCTCTTCCATTCCCTCAATGATAAACTTCACATTGACTGGTAGATCCTGGTTTCATGGGACAAGGACACAGGGTTAAAACGCTGACTAAATTTACATTTAATTAGAAGATGCTGATTTATTTATTTTTTTTGGAGAAAGCAGAGGGGGGGGGGGGTAACAGCCTCGCTCAAGGGCCCAATAGTAAAACCGACCTTCTAATTACAGGCTTAGCTTTCTAATCTTCTAATTCTCCTTCTATTCCTTACACACATATCTCAGTCTGTCCGTCCATCCATCCATCCATCTAAAACACTGCAGGTTCTCAAGATTCATTAAAGTCCTGGTGCAATTTGGACCCAAGTTTACCTCAATTTTCAGCATCATTCTATGGAGTTGAAAAAAGTGAACTACTGTTGTTGGTATCATATTTCTAAGCTATAGATCAATCTCCTGCCAAAAGTGTCATCCATCCATTTTCTGTAACTGCTTGTCCTATTCAGGGTGACGGGGAAGGCGGGGGGGGGGGTCCAGAGCCAAGGCGGGGAACAACCCAGGATGGGGCGCCAAACTAGAAGGGGTTTACGGTTCTGCCCTGTTTGCATTCTGACATGGGCATTTTCAAACCTCGTTACTCACAATGCTGAGATTTTGATAGGCCTCGACAGTGTGAAGCCAGGCCAGAACTGGGGCCTTGTTGTCTGAAGCTCCTCTCCCATAGAGGTCTCCTGCAGGAGAAACATGTAGCTCTTTAACCAACATATATTACCTAGGATGTAGTTTTGATATCCACATACAGTTAGAAGATTATAATCGCTAAATATAGAAGAAGTGGCAATGCCAATGCATTAATTTGGCAACGATGGCCCAGGAGAAGGTCCCTGCCATTGATGTCGGTGAGATTGTACGGATCTGTAGCCCATCCATCTTCCTTCTTGGCTGGCTGCACATCCACATGACCGTACACACAGACCGTGAGTTTGCTGGGGTCATTGCCGATCTGCGCAGTGACGACTTTGGGTAGCGGGATGGTTGTACCATCAGGTAGCTGGACATAATGAAGAAGCATCGAAACAAACGTAAGATTGAAAGGCACAAAAATGACAACATGTACAAAAACAGATGAGAACAGATCTGCCAAATCTGCTTCCAAAACGGCCACACTGGTCAGTGGTCACTGGTCAGCTCATTTGCCACTGAGCTGGGAACAGATGTCACATACTCAGTGGTATACAGTTTGTGCCACTGGCACTGGCACACCCCGAAGGGTTCCTCACACCCCGAATTATCCACTGCACTCGCCTGTTGGAGACCGACATCCACCATCGCCACATTCCCCTGCATCTTCCGCAGCTTCTCTGCAGTCACGTTCATCATCCGCTGTACATCTGCTCTCCTCTGCACGTCACTGGAATCGCTCTCGATGGCGATCCACTCCCTTAGGGTCTGACACACACACACAGACAGAGACAGTGACTTGGGCAAATCAGACCCCGTCCACAGACCCGTGCCACTGACAATTAGTGGCCACAAGCTCTGTGTGGGGTAGGAAAGATCTCGACAAAACAACAACCAATTGCGGACTAATACATTTAATTTATATTTCGAAACATTTTAAAGATAAAAATATGGTAGGCTACTACAGCCTTACAAATCGCTCCATCCGATTCTGTGCACCCAAAGAGCATCGTCCCACCCTGGAAGGGAACTTGCCTCCACATATTGCTCCTGGTGGCTGTCGATGTACTGGGCGAGCTCCTCAAACTGGAAAGAGTGCACTTCTGACCACGAAAGACAAAGGACCAGCACACACCACAGCTGAAAGAAAGGAGAAATGCACTTACCAGGATATTCATTTAAGACATTTAGTCCATTATTTCAGTTTATCGTCGTATATGGAAAGATGGGGGAATGGCTCCAGGAATCTACATCATGAATAATACGACAGCGTTGTATACATGCCGCATTCATTGTCCATATTCGCATTCGCTGCAAAAAAGATACAAGTTTTCAAAAGGATTGTATAGGCCTAGTGCATGCAAAATCATTCCGGGAAATTATCCGAAATGCCGTTAATTTAAAGAAAACCGTTAGGCACTTCACCATTGCGGCAGGTGGAGGGTTCGGCGCTGGGCAGCGGTGTTCCGGACGGTCCCTCTGTCCGAACTAAGGACGTCCTCAGCTATGGCGCTTTTATACGGGCAAAGGCAACACCTCCCCGGCCGCCAGTCTCCGGTTTCTCGGCAAACAACCAAGCCTGAAATGACATTTTTCTCGCTGACGAGTGTGATCTAGTACTCTCTCGACAAACATATGCAATGCCTCAAAATCCTGATAAGCTTGATTAAATACCGTTCAAAGTTCCTAAGACTGATTCTGCAGCGTTTAGCCAATTGCATGATGTCAGTTGCATTATACGCTGGAGCCATAATATTCTGCATAATATTTGACATAATCTGTTCCAAGATTTAAAAACAAAATGTGTATGTCAGATAAAAATATTTTTATTTTGTTATTTTTTTAGCCTATTTTGAATTTATTAACATTGGGGTTGTCATAAAAGTAATTATGTTGCGCTACACGATGACAATGAAGTGTTGAACTCAATGATTTCAAAAAGATAGTTTACCTGTCTAACGGGTTGGTCTCATATGTAATAACAGGCGTCGCATTCGGCGCAGTTGACCTTAAAATGCCAATAAAGCAAATTGCTGTCGTAGATATTTTCCTCTCTGCCCATTTGTTGCTGTAAAATGAACCCCGCGGTTGCTCATTTGTTACTTTTCCGTATAATGTCATACAGCATGTTCGAAATCTCAACTCAATCTCAAACTCTGGTAAAATATCTGAGCATGGACCAATTAATCGATTTTCTTGCCCAATGTTCAAACCTTATAGCAAACTGATAAAAGATGGGGGAGTCTTTATAATAAAACAAAGGAGGAGAAAATGCAAAATATCCATTGCGTTGATTCAGCTTGCTCACAGCAAGCATGCCAACATAAATAAACAGTCACAAAGTTAGGGAAAAAAAGTGAATTTGTGGGATGAACCCAGGAGACAATTATTTTCTACAAAGCTAGCAAAAGTTTCAGCTAAGGAATGCTGAAGAAAACATTTGGTGGAGATTAAATCCTAGGCGGCTTGTTAAATACATAATGAATTTAGCTTATCGAAGCGGGGTAACGAAATACGATCTGACTGGAATTTAATAATTGTCTGACTCCATGTCAACCCAGGCCAATTAAAAAATACCCTGTCAAATATCATATGGCTTAAAATGCGGCCGTAGCCTTAAGTGAGATACTATATTATTTCATATGCAATGCGAAAATCATTTATTTATATTACGTCAGTTACCATCGGACTAATTAATAGATTAGTCTATAGTGTTGTCATCGCGTGCCTCCAGGGATGACGGTTCAAATACTGTCCCTGTCGTATTTTTACTCAGGTTTCCTTCTGGGATCCAACGATATGACTTCAGGTAGATTCCAGAAGGACCCCGTGGCGAATGTCGTTAAAGTGTGTGCGATCGGCGTTCGTAAGTACGATCGAATTATCCGTACATCGGACGCTGTTAACCCAGGGACTGCCTGTATTACACTTCTGCTCTCCGTGAATGCTGCCGTGAGTCCTCCGTGTCTGCGATCAGAAAGTCTCCTTTTCAAATCCCGTGCTTGACAGAAAGGTGACACGTCTGTTGGAGCCTTGAGACAGTGGCCTAACCCCATGCAGAATAATGCCCCAGGGTAAATGGCTGAGCTTGTATTTGGGCCCCGAGTTTTGTGCTCTTACTGTACCTGTACCTGTGTGTGCATGTCTCAAAGGAGCATGATGTGGGATGTTCAAAAAGGAACATTCCAACACATTTGTGGAAAAGGCAAATAAAGTTTTTTTTTTCTTTTTGATTTGCGGTCTCTGAATTGTCCATTGCACATCTGTGTGTTGGACCTTATGTTGGACTAACATCCTATCCGGTCCTTAACGCCCAGTGCTGCCCAGGACAGACTCCAGCCCAGTCCCCCAAGACATTGTCCAGAATAAGCGACTGGAAGATAGATGGATTTATACAAGTGACTTATATACAAGTTTGGACTCATTTGTATAATATTTTAAAGCAATGCTTTGGTTGTTGTATGCAGTTTTTATGCTTGGTTCTTTTAGGTATTTCCATTGGCCATTTCATCACAATCTAAAAGAGTCCCTGCCTGATCCCAGGTGTTTGGAAGGCTTCCCAGTGGCCCTTGCCCCACAGTGGATGCTGATCTTGGCCCTCGACTCAAAGGAGAACCCCAGGGTGCTGTAAGCCCTCTGGCATCTCACCCGAGATTAAACCCCACAGAGAAATGAGGCCCAACGGCCTGAAAACAAATCAGTTTCAAAAACAGAGCAGTCTGCTGCACCTCGCATGCATGAAGAATTAAAAGTCTAGACAAAAGCCAGGCAAAATCAGAGCCATTGATGAGCTTAGGAGATGACTGAGGGAGCTGCCTCAACAAAATTATGTTCTCCCACAAAAATTTACTTTAAACGATACAGCATAAATAAATTATTACTTTATGTTTATGCATATGTGTGTTTGCAATCAAGGGATTTAAGGAACTTATAAAAACTACCACTGGAGACAATCATAAGGCAACAAGGCAAGACCACATTTTACTGACTCTGTAGATGCATTTATTCAGATTGAAATGCGATACCACAAAAATCCACTCACCACATCACTGGTAGGTACAGTGTTATTGTGAAGCGACATCAACTAATATTGATAAGAATACTGAACAGGCTTTGATCATACTTAAGGTGTGTGGTTACATGTTACGAGACAGAAATATCAGCCCTCAAAATCCACATCCAAGGATTCAACCAAATGTGGGTTCATAATATTTCATAAAAAAGGACCATAAATCAAAAAAGCTCACCAAGTCCTACACGGAATCCATGTGAATGAAATGTGTATAACATAAACTCCTGTATAATCTGGAGATTATACAGGAGGATGAGTGTAGTTTATATGCAAATACCATTGTCTCACACATGCAGGGTCAGGGGCTGGACTGATGCCTCTGCTCTGGTGGGGAGTCGGCACGTTCTCCTCTGGTACCGCCGGCTTGTTCCCTGTTCTTTCCCTGAGTCACTCCTGGACCCTCTAGGCCCAAAACAGACAGTTGGAAGATGGGTGCAAGAGCAGGCAGAAGGGAAGATTCGGAGGGTGCAAAACGGAGCAAAGAACATTCTAGAAACAGTGATGCAGGGCCTCGTACAGAAACAGACAGGCCCTCGTCCATGTGGTCAGCTGTGCCTCACATTTTGTGCCCAAATCCTCATTGCATCCATTCTTCCCATGCTGTACCTTTTAAGTCATAAACCTGGCTTCCAAATTATGATGCATTGTCTTTGGTTTGTGCATATCCTGTATCTAAGGCCACCTTACTGGATGGCTGGAGATTTAACTGCGACTATAGCACGTGGATTCTTACATATTCCAGTCATTTTACAGATGAGTGGACGATGGTTGATGGTTCTGTCGCAAATTCCTTAGTACCAGTAACACGGTGGAATATCCCATTGTCTGAAGATGGTGTCACACATTTGGACTGCAGGTTTAATTTTGAAGTGGCGAGTTTAATGATTCCTCATTGGATGACTGTCTCTGAATTCCTCACACGGCTAGATGTTGTCTGTAGTCTGGTTTACTTATAAAGGTCCAGCTTCTCCACTTTGAAACTCAACCGTTTTGGGATCGTCACAGTAAAGCAATGAAGATTTGAAAAGGAACAAGTGACAATGTTAAAGAAAACCAAAAATTGAGAACTAATATTTAAAAGTCATACAAAAGACGGGCATTAGTCAGTATCAGAGTACATCAGCTGCATCTCCTAGTGTTTCAGCACAAGCTTGAACATCAAGCCCCATTCTGATGAGCGTCGTGTTTCGTGCGACGCTGCCACATTTTCCGTTCTGTAATGCTGTCTGCTAGCACCATGTAGGTCACTGTCAGTTACACCACGGTGTGACTGATCCAAACGAGACCCAGCATCCTGTAGGGTGCCTGCGCGGGTCCGCTTCAGTGGGCCCTTAGGACGTGTAGTGTGGAGACCCAAGACAGGCTCTGAAGGAATCACACGCATACGTGGTGGTAGGAGGGGCCTTTTGGGCTGGGGGAGTATATCAGCCTCAGGTTTTTCTTCTCACTGGGACCCTGCTTCCTACTTTCACGCAGAACCGACAGGTTCCTCAGACACACCTGCCAAAAAAAGAGAACACTCTAATCTTCCTCTCTCTGGACTGTGTTACCCAGGGGGGTAAATTACATTTCATGGGGTTGAAGGATGTCTGGGTGAGGTTCTGTCTACACGGCAACCATTAAATTCATGAGTCACTTATGATGAATGCAAAATAAAGATAATACATTTATTTAATTTAGGGTAATTTATGGTAATTTGGGGTGAGGGTGTTACTTACCCAGCAGATAAAACATATCACCAATGACAGAGCCACAGCCAGGAATAGGATAATTTCTAACCACAGTTCCTCAGACCCCGCTGGTTCTTCGGGGCAGCCTGGAGGAGACAGATCATACAGTCACAGTTAAAGAGCTGCTCTCTGGGCAGGGCATGGTCTTGTCCCAATTCTGAGGGTCCAACAGTTTATGTCAAGTGCAACTATAGTCAGGCGTCAGCAGAATTTCAGCATCATCACTATAATATCAAGAGGACTCACCGGATACCTTGAGGCGGATAAAGGCCTCCTGATTCTTGTGTCCTACAGGGGCACTTAAGGCGCAACAGTAATGCCCGCTGTCTTGCGAGGTTGTGTTAAAAATGACGAGGTCGGAGGAATCTTCGTGGAAAAACACGGGCTGCTCCAGCTCGCTGTAGGCTTCGGTGGTGTTAAGTCGCAGGTTCTTGCGGATGAGACCGACGCGCGATGTCTGCGGATCGTCCGTAATCTGGAGAAGCAGAATGAGAGAAAATCGCCTTGAGATCCGGGGAGAGTGACGGATAAACGGTAGGAACAAGGGACAATCAACTAATAGGGGAGCTAGACAAGAAAGTATCGAACCCACCCGCCTATAATTTCTGAAGTTTTGAAATATGTTTTATTGAAATTTTATCATGAAATCACATAATGCCTCTAACCATTTATCAGCCATTTACTTACTAAAACGATCTTGCACCTGTTACTTGTACGTTACTGGAAGTGTATCTCCTTCCAAATAAGTAAATAAATCTGTGGCTCTTTTTCTTCTTAGCGGTCGGGTGAACACTCACCTTGTACCATGTCAGGTGCCTGTACTGGACGCCGGGCTCTACTGGAGCGCCGCACCTTAGGATCGCTTTCTCGCCGCACGTGGAGTCGGCCGCCGGCGCGCTGCAGTCCGCGTGGCCCGAAAAGGCAGTCAGTGCGAGCAGGAGGATGGCTGAGAGCATGGTGCACATGTTCAGGACTGCCGCGTCTTAGTCATAGGCGCCTTTTATTTAGTGCATATCGAAAGCAAAAGCAGAACTTCCCTTTTTACGTTTCATTTACTGAATCACTAGAGCAGTATTGATGCCTGTGTTTAATTAACACATTGATACTGCATGAATCACAGTTTTATATTTATCATATATGCAATTTAAAATAATTAAACATTTTAAATCCCCCAGCGTCTACCATGCATAATCAATGCAGAAACCAAAGATCATTATGAATAATGAATGATTCAGTTTACATAATTAGGGAAACTCCCGGATCGGAAATAGAAAGTACTTCCTTAAAAAAAATCCTTCAGATCACACAAACGAATATGGAAGACAGCAAGATGACTTTGATGTGCGTTATGCTTTTCGCGTTCATGTGTATGTATCCTTTTTATACAGTTAAGCATGTTTAGGTTTTATTTTTAAGCAGTAATAGCATTCTTACTCACGTGCTACAGTATGAACCGCAAACGTGCACTTTTAGTTTACTGCACGTGTCTCGTGTCTTCGGCCAGTGCATTTTAAAGCTACCGAATACCTTCCCTTATTAAGCACGGTGCAGCTCGGTACTGATACTGGATGGTTTATAATAATAATAATAATAATAATAATAATAATAATAAT
>JAABNY020000136.1:9008654-9022894 GCA_015164015.2 Brevimyrus niger
ATAATAATAATAATAATAATAATAATAATAATAATAATCACGTATTTGTTACGCGACATCGCTCGTAGTGCCTGCGACGCAACGGAAGCGGATCCATTAGCATTTCACACTTCATTTCTTTTATCTTTTTGTGATGTTTTGTATTGTGTTCATTGTTCTGTGACCATTCGTGATGCGTTCTTCGTTATGGTCTATATCATACTCAGACGTTTGTTTTTACATCTACTGTTGACAAGTATGATTTACTGTAAATTTATTTTTAAATTGATTAAATTTTATATGTGCTTATGTTAGCTTGGGTGAGTACCTCAGATCAGAATCTCGAAAAATACAGTGGGAATTGAAGGTGTTTTCCGTGGGTTTTTTTTAGAAAGCACGTCGGGGAGCGAGGTGGGCGTGGCAGCGATCGGGGATTTCTAATGACGTATAAAAGAGTTACGAAATAGTTATGTTAAGCTGGGGCGTCACTAGGTTTTAAGGACAGGGGGGGCTTAGCCCCCAAGAGATGCATACGATAGTGCACGAAGTGAAAGGGACCAACCGAGTTATGATCATATTTATGTGAATAGCGACAGGTTTATATTATTATTTCTTTAAACTCATATTCCTGCATCTTTATATTGAATTTTTCTGCAAGTTCTGTAAAAAAAAAAAAAAAAAATCGAATAAGTTTAAAAAAAAAAAAAAAATTAAGAATATTTTAGGGAGGCTTCAGCACCCCTAAAATAGGCCTAACGACGCCACTGATGTTAAGCATCGTTGTGTACTTGTCCCCTCTTTCCAGAGACACACGCAGCATGTGTGTGAATGTCCAGTGTTAAACTTTCTACTGCTCAGGGTATTTAATATTTCCCAAGCATTTCCAGTTCAGGGCTTTGCAAGTGTCACGGAGAGCAGGAATGAGATGTCCACAATCGCTAGTTAATGATTACTTGATTGACACACTCCGTGTTTTCATCTGCCTTTCTCAGGGACTTGCTCAGGACACATCAAGTCCTTCCCATGTCCTGACAGCCAAGTCGTGTTCACCATCCAGCACGAGATTGGAAATGTCCTCACCTGCGAGCAAACATGGATCACGCATAACAGCGTAAGTCCATCTGACTCTCAGAGGATCGTCATGTCTGTCATGTCATGTGACTGTGAGGGCATTTGTGGGTAAAAGCCACAATCAGTGAGCCACCTCCCCCTGTTTGGATTCTGCATGTTCTCCACATGTTATGTTGGCGTTTTCCATGTACTCTGGTTTGTGTACAGTCTGATTGTGTTAGTATGTACATGTATGTGCCCTAAATTCTCAGCTTTTTCTGTATTACATCAGTGGCAGACAGTTCAGCCATTTATTGTATATCTGCACATTTTTTTAGATACAGTAGTTATTAAAATACTGTCAGGGGTACGAGCGGCTCAGGTGCGGGAAACAAGGCATGGCAGACGCAGAAGGTGGACGATCCACTTGCAGCTCCAGAACACAAAAATGGGGATTATTAAATAGAGCAGAAAACACTACCAACAAAACAAAACAGACCATGAGGGGTCAAAAACTAAAAAAAAAAAAGGATTACCAAAGCCTAAATAACTGGATACACATCTAACATCAAACGCAAGCACATCAGAATATCAACAACAGCCAGAGTCAGAATCACCGAACCACTGGGGAACTGGACAGAAGCAGGAACTAAAATACTAAATAAAAGGGGTAACAAGACTAATACAGGATAGGTGAGGCTAATTGACAAAGACCAGGGAAACGGGGCATCAGTGAAACTAATAAACTCAAAGGAACTAAAAGCAGGGAAACTAAGAACTAACCAAGGACACAGGGAAACAGAAACCAACACTAGGGAATTAAACAGGTAAAGACACAAGCAGGGGCACAAGGAACAGAACAAAAACCAAATACAAAATCAGACACAAAAACCAGAGAAACTTAAAACACTAGGAAGCAAACTACAAAAACTGGGGAGGTGGGATTCAAACACAGGGCAGAATGTTCACAGATACCTGGATGTTCAAGGTGTTGAGCCATGAGGCTAACAGAAAACATGGAAAAAAACCAAAGACACATGAAGGACGGGATGACCAGCAACACCTGCTGGCCAAACGGGGAAGGGACACAGAGTGAGACACAGGGGCTGACCCTGACAAATACATATTGTGTGACCAGACTTCTTTGATGTCTGACTCTGAAGATGTTAACTTGTAGGAAATTGATAGTTTTTTTTTTAGATGGTTGCTGATGGCTGAAGGGGTATACTTGGATACAAATTTAAAACAAATGTTCATTTTAAAGTTAAAATATGGAAGAAAAGGATAGAATGCAATTTTATAGACAAATGGTTATCAAAAAATTATCGGATGTGAGACTGAACCCCCTCAAGCGTAATGCCAGCTTGGAGTCATTTGTCTGTATCAGGGCATGTCAGTGAGGACAGTGTGTGGCCCAGTAGGATAGGATGCTGTGTGTGTGTGTGTGTGTGTGTGTGTGTGGTCAGAAGGTTGTTGGTTCAAATCCCAAGGCTGGCAGAGCAATTTTACCGTTAACTTAATTGCTGCTGGAACTGGCCGAACTTGCTTTTTCAAAAATCCAATCATTTTGGATAAAAGCATTGCTAGGCTAATCAAATGTAGATATGGGGTGAGGGTAAAATGCGGACCGTTTACAAACAGAGGAATTCATGTTTTTAAACAGACGTGTCACAAGTGATGCACGCTGCGTACACAGGTCACGTGGCATAGAAAGAAACCCATACGCCGCTACCTAATCACGTGGTCCATTCGAGGTGTGTCTGCAGCTGACTTGAGGTGGACGTCAGCTGCAAGGGTGGAGTATACGCTGAGTTCCTCCTATGCCCCTTTGTTTTCAACCGGTGGAATCCGCCGGAATTCCGCGTTTTACCCTCACCCGTATATATGTCCAGCATTATGCTGCATTGGAAAGGCATTTCAATCAGAATGTCCACTATAACTCTTTGAGCTGTTTGATTGGGTAAAAGTGACAGGCGACCGGAAGCCTCGGTGCTGCACTGACATGCGTGTGTTTGCTGTCCTTTAGACCATCGCGATTTACAGTGATAATGATGTCCAGTGTGCACTGCCATGTCTGAACATCTCCAGTGGAGGGATCACCCTTAGAGAGTGTGTCAGCGTTGTCCTCACCATCACCTGTGGGAGCGTGAGTTCTGGTTCTGTCACCCCCCACCCTTCCCACCCACCCCATTTTGAGTTATCAAAATCATCATTTATATTCTTATTTTCTCTTAATAAACAGCATGCTCTGACTGAGAAGAGAATCATTTTCTTTGGTAAGTCTGCATGCCCCCATTTTGCATCTTGTGGGCAGTTACAATCTGGTTATTCTCTTCCTACCTCCACGTGGTTGTGGGTTCGACTCTCACTGTGTGCTCCCTGCATGTCTGTCTGGGTTTTCTTTCCATGTTTTGGTTTCCCTGCTGTAGCATAATGATGCGGGTTGGATGACGGCTTGAGGCCGTTGTGACGCCTGTTTGCATAAGCAGTCATGGAAGATTGACGGACATGTGCCTCAGTTTCAGTTCCGAATCCTTTCTGCATAGCAATGAAACTGCTGTGTGTTTTTAAATGGAAGTTTACCCTGAACAAAAGCCTTTTGTTATGTCTGAATTTTGTTATGTCTGAAAGTCTTGTAAGGACCGCAAACACAGCTCAGGGAAATTCACTGAAAAGTTATTTTATTTTCACATAAATTCCAATCAACCAAAACAAATTTCCCCAGGAAAAATAAAGAAGTTAATAGTTATTTGTTTGGTTATTTGTTCTCATCTGCTGTTTCCTTGAAATGGCTGGTTTTAGGAACCCCGTCAGATCAGAGTGGAGTTTGGCAGAGTTTTAGCAAGATTTTTTTATGCCGTCTCATGCAGACTCATTTTTATTCCTCCTGAATGTGCTTTGGTGATGTAGTTAATGTATTATGTTTTTGACGATCTCATCCATGCGGTTCATATTAGAGATCTCACATTTTTATGATGCCATTTTTACTCTTTAGCCATCAAAGCTGAATGCAAATGTAAAGCGTCAGTGGCCCTGACTTCCTGTTTCTACCCCTCCTTTTGTAGGAAAGAAAGATTCATCATCCCCTATACAAGGTAAAGTCTTTAAATATGCATTGTGGTGAACGACATAAACTTTGGTTACATGTTCTTGCTGCCGGGGCGGGTCTTGCTGTTGTACCCTTGGGAAAAGTACTTCACCAAAATAACAAAAGATCCAGCCACTTAGTAAGAGTGAGAATGCCATTAGATAAAAATGTCATGCGAGTAGTAATAAGGAAAATGTCACTTCTTTATAAAGTTCAGCCATGCGATGTTTACTGAGGTGCAGACTAAGCGAAGCATGGCGTTTGGTTTTAGGACTTAACAGAACATTTAAAGCTTCATGTATGATTGGGCTGAGGGATTCACACTGGTTGCCAATAAGTCAGATTTCAGTTAGCATGGTGCAGTTCATAAGCCAGTTACAGTACCACCTACTGCTGTACTGGTAGTTTTGTAACCAGTTTGAAGAACCCAAAGAACTCCCTGACAGCATAAACAAAGGCAGTGAATAAAATACTGGATTTTGAGTTGATTTGTCTTTTCTCGTTTTGTGCAGATCATCCTGAGAGTATCGACACACATGACTACACAGGTACAGTACATGTACATCCCTCCATACTTTTTACTCAATATACTTCCAGCTGCCCTCACTGTTCCCTGTCCAGACCCGACACCCTGATGGTGCGCTATCCTGTTCTCTCCCAACATAGGCCTCATCGTGGCCGCGGTGATCTTCTCGATCACCGTTGTGATTTGTTGGGTCGCCAATATCCGTAGACGCCAAGGGACCTAACTCTGGCCAGACCAGCTCGTAAACCAGATGGACCTCAAGCTGTTCAGGGTACACAGCTGTTAGTCGAGTGGGTGAGACATCATTCAGAATGTTTTATGATTTGAACATCTGCTTAGTTTCTCATTGAACTGTTTTTTCAGATAGTTATCTCTGCTGTTGCCCATATAAGTTACATAATTCTTTCAAAGAAAAGTCTGTTAGCCACAGCCCTGAATGTAAATGTGATTTATGGTGCTGCACACCTGAGATGTGGCTGTACACTGACCAGCCCAAACCCAGTTAGCGGCCGGAAGCCTTTGGGGGATGAGAGGCCTGGTCCAAACTGCTGTGAGGTATAGTAGGGCATGCGGTGCAAAGAAGGGAGGGGCATAAGGTACTTATGGGGTGGGGGGCTGTCTGAGTATAAATACAAAGGCACTCTCATGCCATTCAGTGAAATGAGTCACTACTTCTGGCCGCATGCCGTGCCATGCCACGTGCCCTGCGATGTGTTGGCGCCCCATCCTGGGTTGTTTCCTGCCTTGTGCCTGTAGGCTCAGGGATAGACTCCAGACCCCCGTGACCCTGAATGCGACAAGCAATTTCAGACGATGGATGGATGGATGGATGGATGGATGGATGGATGGACTACTCCACACCACTCTCAAAATCTGCTGCTATTTGTTTTACATCCCTCTGTTCCACTTCTAGAACTTTTCTTAAATGCCAGCATACTTCTCTTTTCTTTTTCCTAAGCTTGTTTTTTTTTTTTTTACATTTTTGTGTTATTTATGCAAATCTAGTTTTATATGTAAATGTTTCCATTATATATATTGTGCCTAGACAAAAAATATACGTTATTTTACATTGCACTTACATTTATTTTCATCCAGATCTGCATTAAATTCTTGCCAAGATCTTATTCTATTATTTTATTCTTCTGTGTATTATCTGTTACAATACCCATTCCAGTACCCATTCCAGTAACCATTCTATTCGGAATCCAGGTGTTTGGGTCATGGGAGGAAGGTGTTGGAAATGGATGTAAACACAGAGAAGCACTAACTGATGTGCAGTGAAACACACATCAAGTACTGTTATGGTCGCGGATTAAGGTGCACTTAAGTGAATGTTTACATGTCCTTTACCTGGAGTTCCTCAATTCTGAAAAGCACAGAACCACAACAGTGTTTGTTTTTTGTGCATATTTTTATACGAACGTTTTTTCGCAGATGTTCAGTATAAACTTTATATTCATAATATAACCCCTGAAAAAGATGTGAATTGAGAGTATTTTAAATTAACTGATCGAATCCCCAGTTAGCCATGTTCTTGAAATGCAACACAGAGATGTTTATGAATGTTTATGTATTTTTAAAAAATATTTACATTATTTTTGTCCCTGTATTAATAAAAATGTGAAATAATAAAATTATCTTCAATGAGGGCATTAATAAAATAAAAGTCATCAATCAAAAACTGAATTATGTGATGGGAAAACTAATTTAAGTCTCCTCTCCCGAAATCCACTTTATACAGATGGCTGTCTTTCATGCTGAGGGCTCTGGGGGTAATTAGAGCAGTGTTTCTTAAACTGGTCCTTGAGGAGCCCCAGACAGTTTTCACTTCCTCCCAGCTCTGAGGGTTACCTACCCCCGGTGTGGCAACTAAAGCTACCAAGACGGTATGGGTAATATTGGATGGATTAGGGTAGGGTTGTGGGTGGGTAAGTTTAGTGTAAGGTAAGGATGGATAGGGTCAGACTGGGAGATTATGGGTATAGTTCTGTGCTTAGCAGCTTTAGGACAACCCTGTGCCACCGTGATGTGTCTATATGTTGGGACTGAGTGGTCCCTTCACCAGGCCCTGCTCCTTCCGCATCACTGGGGCATGGATGCTACAGTCTCGAGCCTCGCACACCCCTGGCACCCCAGCAAGCCCAGCTCCTCCTGACTGGCCCATTGGGCCTGGGTATCCACGGGGACCCATGGGTCCGTCTGTTCCATTCTTTGGCTGACCAGGATGCCCCGGAAAGCCTGTGAAGGAAACAATTTTAAAAAGGTGAATTACCACAGTGGTGTGACTTTCTGAAATACACTCACATCATTCCTTTGTGTCTGAGAGTGTCAATAGAGTTCATTCACATCACTGTGATATCTGTATCTATCTGATGTTTCAGAATACAAGGTTCGTCTTGTTTCATACCCACATTCCGTGCCTGAGAGGTCCACCCTAACCTGGTTAGATGCCCCTCACCTCTGTGTGATCTTCTTGATACCACATCCCATCTACACTTTTCATCTGACCACCCTCCCCACCCTGCTGCGATTGCCCCCACCTCTGAGGCCCTGGTATCCGTCGATTCCTGGCAGCCCTGTGCCAGGGTCACCTCGCACCCCTTTGGTGCCCTTCTGGCCTAGGAGGAGGACGGTGCATTAAATCATTGATGGAAAGGTGGCACAGGAAATAATGCCAACAAGTAGACTCCACTGATCAGTGGTTAGAGCACCATCCTTGTAAAACGGGAGTCAGACATTTAATCCTCACTGGGACCTATAAGTCATGAATTTGTATAATAATTTTCAAGAATTTTAATAAAGCTTATCTTAACAGTGCATTAGCGCTCGGTTAGTGGCCAGTTCTGCCTATAATTACATCCTTTAACCTACTAAATTAATTCTATAAACTACTAGTATAAATGAAGCTAAAGACACAGTTCTTAAATTGTCATAAAATTGCCATAAAATCTGATCAGATTATTCTTCAGACCGGTGGGGAGTTTTGTCGTGATGGTTACAAGGAAAGATTAGTGAGGAAGGAGCAGAGGATGACAGCTGTCTGACAGGCAGGGTTCTGTGGGCTCAGTCCTACCTCTCTGTCCTGCTGCGCCCTCCTGGCCAGGCAATCCCGTGTCCCCCCTTGGCCCACTAGCTCCCTTGGAGCCAGACTTGCCAGGTTTCCCCTGGGGGGGGGGGGGGGTCATGCAGGGTCAGTAAAGGGTCCAAACCAAAACAAACAGCAAATCTACCTATTATAGGAAGAAATTCTTCAAGGCAGCTAACAGAATGTCAAGCACTGAGATCAGTGATATCATTGTGGGCTCCTTGGATCGGATCTATGTCTGTGCGTGTTTTCCATGAAAACATTGCTTGGGTGGACCTACACCCCCCCCCCCCCCTTCACTCGCTGGCACTTACGGGTTTGCCGGAGGCTCCAGGTGGGCCCCTGATCCCAGGGGGTCCGATTAGGGTGCGGTGGTTGACAGGGCAGCCCTGGGCACATTTAGCACGGATGGACACGGCATACTGGGAGATCTGAGCCGTCACCACACCCTGGCAGAGCTGGAGGACCTGCTCGTCGGAGAGGCCTGGGCCCTGCAGGGACCCACACGTGTCATTTTATCTAAGGTTATACTCTCTGAAAAGAAGCGATAACTTGTAACTGTCGTGAGTCAAGAGTATGGTGACTCTAACGTCTCAGTAAAGGGAATTATGGCCTTGGAGGTCTCAGGATTGAGTGTGTTCATTAAAAATGAGCGAGGAGTTAACTGTGCATGCATGTGTCTGCAGTAAAAAAAATCATCTTAGCAGGAAGAATCGAAGCAAATCAGAAATCCTGTCCAAACATGATATGATGGCATCAGTTCAACCCCCCCCCCCCAATTTGGCACAACTCCAGAAGGAAATCAGCCAACAGCTATGAAGCAGCAGCCAGTTGATGCTTCCGTCATGTTACTATTACTGCAGATTTCACGTTAACATCTTACTATCAGCTTCATTCAGTTTCGGAGGGTTTTGTAGTGCAAAATGCAGTTATTTATTTGGAATGAATTTTCAATATTTATTTACAAAAGTTGTTTAGTTTAAAACAAACTGATCGATATCATATCCAATCAGAATCCTCTGACTCATTGAATTTCTGAATTAAAACATGGCAAATGTTAAATCTTAAACTGTATTTTTTTGTACTGTGTTGTTGACCATGTATGGGCCACGTTACTTACGGGGGGCCCTGGTACTCCTTTGGGTCCTGGGGGGCCCCTAACTCCGGTGTCGCCCATAGCACCAGGATCACCCCGAGGACCAGGCACTCCTGGGGGGCCCCCACGGCCAACACCTCCATGGGGTCCTGTGAAGCCCCTCTCACCATGCTGGAAAGTGTAGAGCGTTATGGCTAACCCTCCCCCAGAATGCTACTCATATCGACGTTTTACTGTACCATGATACACTTTGCACTCTGGGACACTTACAAATTTTATTCTTCTCTTACAGTGGATTATCATTTTAAATCTAAGGTTTATTTTATTTCCTAGTCTCTGAAAAACTTTTCAGACTTTTTGGTGGAGTCAAAAGAAGATTTCTGCTCCGGTGTAATCACATTTTGGCTGAAATTAAAAGAATCTTTAGCACTTACCTTCCCTTTATCACCACGGAAACCGGCGCTACCCTGTTACAGAAAGAATTTTTTAAAAAACAAAGATAATTGAAAACAACACATGCCGGAATAAGGACACAAGTCTGTATGCTCAATTGTCAAGAGGGAAAAATCTGAGAGGTTTGCTTTAGCTCTAAGAACTGACAGAAGCATAATGAGGGAATAGTGCAAGGTTGTCAAAGAGATTTGGCATGACCTTCTGCCCCTTCCTGCCCTTTGACCCCTGTGGTCCTCTGGCTCCCTGAGGAGAAAGAGGAAAAACAAGATAGAGTTATCTTCACAAAATGTATACAGCTGACCTGTTGTGACTTTGAGACACAATCAGAGTAATTGGCACTGGAGCAGAGATGACCCTGCTCCAGTGCCAATTGCTCAAATGGATTTTTAAAAATTGGGCAATTGGGGGATTCAATGCTAGCGGATAAGTGGTCTCAAAAGAGCTGTGTTGGAAAAGTGAAAAGTGGAACTTCTGTTAAGTGTCTGAATTGCTGAATGGTGTCGGCTCTGTTTCGCTCAGAGAGGGGGACTCCCCTTCGCTACCACAGACTGCAGGTGTCTTTATACCTTCTCGCCGTCCACTCCAGTCTCCCCTTTGGCACCCTAAAGAGACAAAGGCCGAAAGTCACGAGTGGGAGTCGCATGACACCATTGGTCACCGTGGGTGTGAAAAAGGTCAAATTTCACGAGTGAGAGTCGCATGACACCATTAGTCACCGTGAGTGTGCATGCCTTCCTCTTTTCTATATTTAACCCCGTCTGACAGTGCCTAGGGCAGGGAGGAACTGCACTGAACTGGAGATGAACACAAACACTTCAGCCCTGTTTGGATGGCATTAGTTTTACCTGGGGATGTAATGTAACTGAAGCAATTACTGACAATTGGCGTAATTTTAATCCAGTCTGAAACCGCAATGTAGTGACTGCAAGCCTGCACAGGAAAAATTGAGGAATGAATTAGCTTCTGTATTTCAGCCAACATGGACTGCTTTTGGTAACATTAGGCCTGTTTGAATTGTCATCTCGGTAATAAGGTCACACCTACAAAGGTCAGAACAGCATCTATGTAGAGCTTGAATGGGTACCAGGTTTCCCACATAAAAAACTGGTAAACTACATTTACAGACACTACTACCGCAAGGTGTTCAGTAGGTGCAGAGCAGTACAGCACCACTGAGTGACACTGATTGTTAAGAAACTGTATGGGAGGAAAACATTCCGTTTTTATTGTGTTACTGCGGTGTTAAAAAATTAGAATTCTGTTGTTGTCCACCTTCTAAAGGGCCTTACTCATGATAACATCAACAGACTGGATTTGTTTTATTTCTACTATCTCTGGTAAATTAGGGAAATTACATGCTTCTTATACCCCCCCCAGTTGAAATGGTCTAGAATCGCCACTATGAATCAGCCAGACAAATCATTGTATAAATTACATCCCCAACTACCTTAGGACAAATTAATCCCCTTTGAATAGGGCCTTAGAGGTACTGAAATGTGCTTTAGCATAATGACAAACGCACAGGGACTGAAAATCTGCGGCAGGTTGAGCTGACTGAGTTCCAGTGGCAGCTGTGAATTTGCACCTGAATAAAAGATGGCTGCAATCAGACACTATCCTTACCGGCTGGCCCTTCAGACCGCTGGGTCCCGGCTTCCCTGGAATGCCGGAGTCTCCTCTCTCCCCTTGTTGTCCCTGCAATGCAAATGACACACACACTTTAATTACAGGTCTCCCGCCTATGGTGATATGCATGTAATGATCATGGAGACAGGCAGACAGACAGACAGACAGACAGACAGACAGACAGACAGACAGACAGACAGACAGATAGATAGATAGATAGATAGATAGATAGATAGATAGATAGATAGATAGATAGATAGATAGATAGATAGATAGATGCTGAACAAAACACCTAAGACCACAGGCAGGACCACCTTCATGTTAAATACAGTAACAAATAATCTGCATATAATGCTAACAAAGTTTGTTTGTTTGTTAGTTGTTTGTTAAATGTCTGGTCTACATCGCCAACAGCGGATTGACATATAGCAGATTGACTCTAAAATACTGCCATTCACCTATAAAGCACTGAATGGCCTTGCACCAGTATACCTTAGTGATCCCTATAAGGTAAACTAAGCAGTTTGGTCCCTCCCAAGGTTTCTTCCTTCTAGGGAGTTTTTCCTTGCCACTGTCACCTATGGCTCACCGGGGGCTTTGGGTGGGGATGCTGTAAAGCACTTTGAGACGATGTAATGTTGTGATAATGCGCTATACAGAAATAAATTTGTTGTTGTTGTAGCACAGACAAAGTTATGAACAGATACAGCAAGTTAGCGTCGCCTTGTATCTCCATACGGCATCTTATCGCACGTGACCCTTTCACAGAGCAGAGTAAACAAGACGATGGGAACTACGGATTTTTTTCCAGATCATACTTGGGATTTCCCAAAAACACAGAAAACATAAACATGTGCAGTACAACTCATTAGGCTCAATCACTACCTAAATTTACGCACTGAAACCAAAACTAACAACAGGAACTAACACATGTATAACAACACTGACAGAGATTGGTCAAACTTAAAGTGACATGTGAAAAGAAATATTTCTCCACCAATTCTAAAAACAACATAATCGCCTGTAAACAGGAATATATGACTAAAGCAACTTATAAGTACCTTTTTTTTAATGTACGCATCATCTGCATATTGGATTTTACATATGACAGCTGTGACATTTATTTTAGTCAACGGGACTTTACCCAGGACACCAACTACCTGTTTTTAATGTCAAAAGTGAGGAGTGATTAAAAGTGGTGCCATTTCAACCGCAGACATTTCAGAACCAGAACAATTGAAATTATAGATCAAAACAACCTACATTTAAAAATAGGAAGTATACAAAAACACAAACAACTGAAAGCTGAAAAGTGTGCTGTTACGCACCTGACAGCATTTTAAAATGGTACTTAAATAATATGCTCATTGATCGTTTAACATTTTACTTCATCATGGTAGCCTACTTATGAATGATAAAGTTATTGTTGGCGAGATATAAAGATCAGTACAGTGCTTAAATAATTTAAATACATTATTTAAATATGGCCCCCTTCAGCCTGCTTGCGTTTTTTAAAAACAGCCCCTCTTTAAGGGTCGTACTTGCCCACTTTTTCATATAGGATTACGTGAACAGGATGACGTGATCTGAGTGCGCCGTAACCGCTGACTCCTCACTCAGATGAGTGTCCTACCTGTGCACCCACTCGTCCTTGGGGTCCCCTAGGGCCTGGGTCCCCTTTGTCCCCCTGAAAACAATGTAAAAGCCCCATGATCAAAACCTGCCACTTTCTGCAAGTGATTTCAAAAATATTATTTAAGTTCGTTCACTTAATCCCGGATTGCCAACTTTGGTCAGCTGGCTGCCTGGGGATTTTCAATTTGAGACTAGTCTGCACACGCATGTATACATATATGCAAGAGTTCTATCACCTTGTAAAAAGTCTGCAGGGTTTGCAAACTCCACTCACAACTTTTGATGCAAATCATTTTCAATTTATAATGCAATAACATAAATTTGGTGTGAGATTTCTTGCGTGTGTGAGAGAGTCTGAAAACGTGAGCGTCATGCCAGATGTGTGAGAATTGGCAGCCCTGGTTCATTCTTCAAATTAGCACATACCTTAATGCCAAATGGTCCAGGAATTCCAATAACTCCCGGCACTCCTAGAGGACCCTGAATGATAAATGATAAATCAACTGTGTGCCCTTCTGGACAATCTCCGGGTAACTAGTTTTTTGGCATCTTTCCCACTTACATCCTCTCCAGGTTCCCCGTCACTGCCTGGAATGCCCCCCAAGCCTTTGTTTCCCTGACCAAAACATTAAGGGAAATGAATAAATGTAATTTCCTTAGGCATAATTTTCAAAGATAGTCTTAATGGATGCTCTACCAGAGATAGGAAATAACCAAATATCAACTTCCCAACAAAATAAAATGAACTTCTTCATGCCTTTAGTCCAGGTTCTCCTCTGCCTCCTGGGATTCCTAAATACCCCTAAAATAAACAATCAAGAAACAAATAGATATATATTTGGCCAGAAATATCTTTCAGAAAAGCACTGACGGTTTGCTTATTTGGCCAAATACATTCATACCATGTAACCTGGCTCTCCCCTGTCTCCGGAGAAGCCGGGGGCTCCAATCTGACCCTGTGAGTATGACAACATGTTTCTTTTTAGAGAAATGTTTATCATGGGTAAATACATCACATTGACAAGTAGGCCTTCACTAAGTCAGTCAAACTGCCATTTGCCACGGTCACAAAAATATTTGGTTAACATTTTTAGAAACGAATTGACATTTAACCAGGGGAGTCTGAGACTGGTGCAATAAAATAATGAGGAAATGAAATCATACAACAAAAAAACAATGAAACAGTCCATGTGCAGATAGATGTGGATGTGCAGAAACATTTTACAGTGTAACACAGCTAAAATACTTGTAAAATAATGTAACTATTTTATCGGCATAGAGCTCTCTTAGTGATGGGTGTTGTTCTATCTATGTGCTATATTTTATTTTAAACTAGTTGCACCTGGTCTAGAAGTCACATGACACATCTTTTTACAAGTGTAACTGTATACTATAAAGACAATGAATTTGAATTGAATTTTTTTTTTTTTTTTGCATGCACTGGGTGTTTGGTTGCCCTACCTTCATTCCCATCTCACCATCTGGTCCCATTTTCCCAGGAGTTCCAATCGATCCCTGTTGAGCAAAACCGATGCCATTAACAGCATTTATTCTGCTGAAGGACTGAATGATTATTATTAATAATAATAATTGGCATCCCAGTGTGTGTTTGGAGTTGATTGTTAACCTTTATCCCCTTGGTTCCAGGTTTTCCAGGTTTTCCAACTCCTCCCACTGGTCCCTAGAGGTGGATAGAGTTGGC